>JAJOZX010000150.1:550000-817500 GCA_023014485.1 Bathynomus jamesi
GAACAGTATTGTTTGATAATTCATGGTGCCACTAATAATTCTCGTTGAAGATAGAGATAGTATTTTGGTTAAATCTTCGCTTTACGAATGACACGAAATTGCTCGTGGTAATCTCATGGATGTTTAAAAAGATAAAAGAGAGATAATTACTCGAAACCTTTAAAATTTTAAAAATAGACCCGATCATATTAAGCTAAATAGACTTACAGTACATTCGTAATCATGTCAAATAGTTGAGATCTTGATATTTTTTAGACCCGCAAAAAGTCACAAAAATCTTCAATTATTGACAGTAACGCAATATTCTATTAAATAACTAATACTTGTCAAAATAGAAAATAATAATAAAAATAATAATAATATTGATTTACTGAAAAAGATTTTAAAGAATTAAATATTTTATATAATTTAAATATTATTTAATAGTTTTAATGGTTTTTTTTGTCTCCAAGAATTTGATATAATGTGAATTACGTCTAAGGTGTCTCTACGTAGGAATCGAAACCAAAGGTCGCTACATCATGTGGACGCGGAAGACAGTCACTCATCCAACGTAAAGAACACGAACTTTACTGACTGATAAATCCATATCCGAAAAGAGAGAGAGATGCAAATTTGATAATTCCCTCCAGATTATAAAAATAAATTGTTTCAAGCTTTTTTTTTTGCACGATTTCCACGTGCAGCAGAAGAGTGGGGGGCCTTGAGGACACGTAAAAGAAAACTCTATAATCGCGGCAAAAAAGTAATTTCAGATTCTACAGAAGCAATTCCAAAATCTACAAAAGAATCGGTGAATATTAAAAAATTAGCTTCATAAACTTCCTATGCCAAGTTGTCGTGGAACAGCCGTTAGTATAACAAGGTTACGTCGTCACCACATCGCAACACCACTTCCAAGATAATGTCGCGACCCATGATCTGGAGCCCACGTAAAACTGTAGGGCCCCCTTCATCACATGACCTTTGCTGTTACAAAAGAGGCTCAACAATCGCACACATTATTATTGTCAGCATAAAAAGGTTACGATGGCCATACAAGAGTAGAAAGCAACCTTCTCCTTCATCAGTGAGAAGGAAGATAACTGTGAAATGTCGGTCGCAGACCGATTCTGAATATGTATTTAAAAATGCTGACTACGAATCCATCGGCCCCGGGTTCGAGACCCGACGGCAGCCGGCGCGCAGCAAAACCCAGCTGTTCATCCTTCCACACAATAAAGAAAGTGGTTGGTAGGTAAATAGGTGGCCTAGTGGTTAAAACGCTGGGCTGCTGCTGATGGGGCGTGGTTCGGATTCCACGTTAAACTGTAGGTCTAAGGTGGAGTGAAAAGCTTGACCTTCGTCAGAATGAACAATTCGGGCGGAAGCTAACCAAAGGTAAAGGTATATATTGATTTTTTTTAAACATCTGACCCTTTAAAAAGTTCACATTTTTTTAATTGGCTGAAATAAAAGCATGAAATTTTTACTGTATCTCCTCTACACATGAGGAATTAGTTTCCTAGTGCAGAGCATACTTTGTGCGATGTCCTCTCACCTCATTAACTCTGCACACGAACAACAAAATTTTGCAGTACTCCGGACAGAGTGTCTGTTGAAAGCTGAGAAGTTTCTTGTTCAGTTGATACTTTCATTTCTGTAGATTCTGTTTAAACATTCTATCTTTTAAAATAAGCCCACATATAAAAGTCACGGGGTTTAGATCTGGTAATGTTGGTGACCATGATATTCCTTTATCATAAACCGCAGGAAATCCGTTGGACAGGACTCTTCCGTCGAAAGTATCGTGAGCTGAGAGGATATCACATAGAGCAGTGGTTTTCAACCGGGGTGCCGATATAGACTCGATATAAACGATATAGACTCTGTTTCAAGGTACGTGGTGCTCACTCGGTAGGGTGGGGGAAACGCTGTTGAACAGGGGTAAACGCTAATTCACAGGGGTGCCGTGAAAGTAGATAGATAGCACTGGGGTGCCGCGAACCAGAAAAGGTTGGGAACCACTGATATAGAGTATGGTTTGCATGAGCGGACTAATTCCCCATTTGCATAGAAGGTACAATAAACATTTCATACTTTTATTTCAATTAATAAAAAAAATGCAAACCTTTTAAAGTGTCAGATGTTTAACTATTCACCCGATATACGAGTGTATATATAGATATATACAGTATAAGGCTTCATTCTATTTTTAGCTAATCAACTGAAGGCATTCCTTGCTTTCCTGATGCTTGTGAGTTTCTTAATTCTCGCTACAAATATGCCTCACACCTTACGTATGCAATTAAGAATAAAATGGGACTCGGATCCGCGTTGTTGATAATGTGGTGTGGGTGTATGTACGTATGTATTTATTCATGTACAATGTACATTCATGTACATCTTTATCTTACGAGAATGCCAAACTCAGTCAATGTTGCCTTCATTACTATTACACAATGTGTGTGTGTGTGTGTGTATGTACAAAACATTTGTGGCTATAAGTAAACCATATTTACTGTAATTAATAAACCGGTCGTTCGAGCCCCAAAAGAACAATAAAGTTAAGCATAAAATAATGACAGCGTTCAGAGGCGAGAAGCATTTCCTTCCTGTAATCAATCGGTGACGTGAATGGCGCACAGTTCTGCCTATAGTGTGGTCTTTCACTATAGTTTCGATTTCATTAGTTTTAAAATTAGTTTATTAGTTCTTGTATCTTAAATTTCGATTTACTCGTAAATAAGATCTGTAAAAAAAATAATTTACAAAAATATTTATCATATTTCTCTCTCTCTCTCTCTCTCTCTCTCTCTCTCTCTCTCTCTCTCTCCTCTTCTCTCTCTCTCTCTCTCTCTCTCTCTCTCCCCGAGTCCTGGATTCATACTGATCGTAGGGACTACGTTGGGGAGTTCGAAATTCCCGGGTATAGAATGTTTCACAAAGACTGCACCCGTGGGGAGGGGGGAGGGGTACTAATATACGTCAGGGACACGTTGAGTCCGGTTGTCTGCCAGTTCCGGTCGGAACGGGAGCTGCTTGGCGTCGATCTGAACGTGGGAGGGACGAACTATAGGTTAATCTTGATGTACAGACCTCCGCATCTCCTCCTCGAGGAGGATACAGCCCTGTACACCGAACTCCGTAGCCTGCTAGGGGTTAGGTGTGGGTAGTTTTAGGAGACTTCAACTGTCGCGGCATAAAGTGGGAAGACAGGACTGCTGATGCTGAAAGGAGGAGGCTAGTTGACTTTGCTGATGAGAACTTCCTCACTCAGTGGGTCAATGAGCCTACATGAGGCGAAAGCGTTCTAGACTTAGTATTCACGACCGAAGACAACTTCGTCACTGGCCTCACCGTTGACGAATCGTTGGGCGGGAGTAATCACGGTCTGATTAGGTTCCGTGTGTGCGTCCCTCGGGTGAAGCCTAGTAACTCGAGAGGCAGTAAGCTCGATCTACGGCGGGCGGACTTTGTTAGCCTCCGGGATAGCATAGGTGAGATGGGGTTAGAGGTCGACGGCGATGTTAAGGGAGTGTGGAGTACATTCCGGGACGAGTTTATGGTGCTGCAGTCTGCTGCCATACCCTCAAAACCGGTCACCCCTGCTTCAACGCAGCCTAAGTGGTTCAGTCGTGACATCGCTTCGGCTATCCGAAATAGGAAGGTAGCGTATAGGAGGGCGAAGGCCAATCGTTCCCATGAGAACACTGAAACGTATGTTCGCCTGTGTAGGGAAGTGAAGGCGAAGGTTAGGCTAGCGAAACGTAACGAAGAACTATGGGTGGCAAGCCTCTGCAAGGGGAACCTTAAGGAGTTCTTCAGTTATGTTAATAGTAGAAAGCCCATTAGAAACATGATAGGTCTGTTAAAGGACCGAAGCGGCGTTCTGCGGACCTCCGACGCGGACATTGCTAATGTGCTGAATGAGTACTTTGTGGGAGTATTCACCAGGGAGGACACCCGCGTCATCCCCGAGCCAGGCGTCAGGCACGAAGGTGCTGGCCTGGATAGTGTTCGATGTACCGCGACAGTCGTTGCCGATAGAATAGACAAACTGAGCGCGTTTAAGGCTCCTGGACCAGACCAGTTTCTCCCCAGAGTGTTGCGGGAGGTGCGCGACCAGGTGGCTCCCCACCTGGCTACAGTCTTCAACAAATCGTTGGAGACGGGCCAGGTGCCTGGTGATTGGAGGAAAGCCAACGTGACCCCTATCTTCAAGAAGTGGGATCACGAAAGTCCAGGGAACTATCGTCCCATTAGTCTCACTTCAATTGTAGGTAAATTATTAGAGGGGATAATAGCGGATAGGATCGTTGACCATTTGGATTCCTACAAGCTGCATGGGAACTCCCAACATGGGTTTAGACGGCATAGGTCGTGTCTCACCAATTTGCTCGAGTTTTTCCACGTCATGTTGAGTGACTATGATAAGAGTAGGGCGATTGATATACTTTATCTCGACTTTCAGAAAGCCTTTGATAAGGTACCTCACCGCCGGCTAATGGCCAAAGTGCTCGCGCTGGGTATTGGTAGGGAAGTAGGAAAGTAGGTAGGTGGATTGAAAACTGGCTGAAGAATAGGCGGTAGAGGGTTGTAATTAAAGGGGTTAGTTCGGGTTGGGCCTCGGTCACTAGTGGGGCTCCTCAGGATTCCGTTTTGGGGCCACTGTTGTTTATCATTTACATAAATGATATCGACAGTGGCATCGTCAGTCGGATCGCCAAATTCGCTGATGACACCAAGCTTGGGGCCAATGTTGGGACGCCGTTGGCGATCGAGCAACTGCGTGCGGACCTAGGTAGGATAGGAGAGTGGTCCGAAAAATGGCAAATGCCGTTTAACTTGGGTAAATGCAAGGTGATGCACATTGGCTACGCCACTCCCAAGTCGGACTACTCGATGTTGGGGAGTAATATCGAGGCCACTGATTTGGAAAAGGACTTGGGTGTGCTAATTAGCAGCGACCTTAAGTTTACAAAACAGTACGTAGAGGTGGAAAAGAAAGCCCAGAAGTGTTGGGTTATATCAGGAGGCAATTTCAGTTTCGGAACAAGGAGATTGTGCTCTCTCTGTACAATTCCCTGGTTCGTCCGCACCTGGAATATGCTGTGCAGTTCTGGTCGCCCACCCTCAGGAAAGATATTGAGAGGCTGGAGCGAGTGCAGGCGAGGGCCACAAAGTTAACCCCTTCCGTTAGGCATATGGGCTACAATCGACGGTTACGCGCCCTGAACTTGTTTTCGCTGGAAACTCTGAGGCTGCGCGGTCAACTCATCGAGGTTTCCAAGTTCTTACGCGGGCTCAACGATGTCGATTTTAGAAGCATGTTTAGTTTAAATGATAACCCAACTCGCAACAGTGGTTGGAAGTTGGATTTGAAACGGTTTAGGACTAGTGTGTATGGGAATTACTTTACCTATAAGATCTGTGACACGTGGAACAGTTTACCTTCAGAAGTTGTGAACAGTTCTTCTGTGGATCATTTCAAGGAAAGGTTAGACCAAATCTTGCACACTATTTGAGGGTGCAGAAAATTTTCCCTGCCACCCGTTGCTATTGGTACCTCCTCGGTATGGGCCGCAAGGCCTTTTGAGGTACTTCTTTTCCTTGTAACTCCTTGTAACTCTCTCCGCAGGGGGTATAAAGGTTATACACATTTCTTCTGGGTGTTGTAAACTTTATACTTGGGGTGTGACAGCCCTCCGGTCCCGAGTCGTGGGATTCTAAAGAAATTGGCTGCCAGTTCCTTAGGTTCTCTCTCTCTTTCGGGAGAGCGGGTGAAGTCTGTTGTACAATCCTGTCCCGTGGGTTGCTAGGACCCCATCCCATCCCTACTCTGTCCTTTTAGTTTAGGTTAAGGATGCTCTCCTCTGACTGCAAAAAAAAAAAAAATCTTTTAGTATTAAGTCTTTTTCTCTTCTTTTACTATTAGGACCCTACTGCTACCTCATGCGTGGGAAGAGAGGCTTTGGAACCTCTATAAATAACACCATTTAACACTCGCAGGTCGTGAGAGACTGGGATGGAGGGGTCCCAGGCGTAGGGGCGCGATGAATGGAGTGTGGCTAGTGCCCCGTTAAGCCCATTCCTAACGCGTAATGGCCTGACCTAGTGACCAGCCCCCTGCGACCGTTCTTTGGTGACCAGTTGATGGTGCTTGGCTGTACTGTTCTTAGGTGAGAGAGTTTTACTGCCCAGCTGGCTGCCAGGCCAGCGGAGTCTCGGGCGTAGCCTCTGGGTCTGGTGGGATATCCCTTGAACACTGGATTCTAAGAGTCTGGCCGCTTGTGAGTGACTAGTAAGACTTAGTAAGGAGCTGAGCTGCATCTCGCTGTTGCTCCTGGCGGGAAATCCGTGACGCCTGCGTCGCGAGTGTTTGTCAGTTGGTAGCTGTCACACGTTTGGGACTATTCGGCTCTGGGGAGACCTTTGGTCGGTGCGGCAGCAGCGAGAGGTGTTGTCTTCTGGATGGGATGAACGTCACTTGCAAATAGGTGGATGCAGCTTGCGCGGGAAGAATTCCCCCCTCCCTCCTTTTTTATATACTGGTCAGAACGTTTTTGGTTTTCATTGCTAGAATGCTTTACCTTATTCAGTGTATTCAGAGTTAGGAAAACAAAAGTTAAATGACTGGACCGCAGAAACTGAAGGCTGAATGCGCGAGGTGTTGAGTAAATCAGTGGGTGATGAACTTCAAAGAAGCTTGCTTCGAAAAGATCAACCACTCCAGCATGTGCAGCTTTTGCGAACTCATGCAGTTTTACGAGAAGCTAGAAGAGAGGGTCCGGCGGCTCGGGTCGTCCAGATTTGGCTGTTGGAGGTGCGGCGGTCGCTGACGCGGCTGCATCCTCCACCCCGGAGCTTATTGATAGGATAGCCGCCCTGGAAAGGCGGTCCAGCGATGGACTGGACAGAGCTCGAGACCGCGGAGAAAGGGTAGCGGTGCAACCAGGGGCCGTGATGCAAAATCAGTGTCAGGAATCGCCAGCGACCCACGTGGAATGCACGGAACCGCGACGTAAATTGGAGGGAAGGGAGGGCACAAAGAAGGGGCCGATAGAGAAGGGTGGGAGGGGGCCGATAAAGAAAAAGGGTGGGAAGGGGCCTACTGATGGCCCAAAGAAACCGAAGGATGTAGCTGCCGGTCGGGGTGGGTTGGGTGGTGTAAGTGCGGCTGAGTCTATGGGTGGCGACGGGTATCGAAAGGTATCGGGCAAGAGGGCTGCGAAGCCAAAACCTGAGACCCCGGTTGCCGCTGTCAGAACCGCCAACCGCTTTAGTCTCCTGTGCGCGAAGGAGGAAGACACCGTTTTGATTGGGGACTCGCAGATCAGGGGCCAGGAGAAGTACTTTGCTTCTGCAAACCGGGACAGGAGGAAGGTAAGGTGCTTACCCGGTCGGGGAACGGCGCACTTAAGGAAGGAGTTAGAGAAGCTGCACGTGGCTAGTCGGAGGACTGCGATCATTGTCCACGCTGTTGGCAACGACCTGTTCCTCAAAGGCGGTAGGGTAGGTTCGACAGAAGGGATCATCACCGAGATCATGTCTCTTGCGGATGATCTAAAACTTAAAACAGACAAGGGAATGTTGATAGGTATTTTACCGCGGATGAATACCAGGGACCACGCGCTCAGTAAGGTCATTGGCATCAACGAGAAGGTGCAAGACTTGTGCGTCCCACTGGGCTGAGGTTTGTTGACACGTTTTTGGGTAGGTGGGACCTGTATCAGAGCGATGGTGTCCACCTCAATGTCAAGGGTAAAGGTGTGCTAGGCACGCTGCTTGACCGGCACCTATACCGTATGGTGAGGTCAAGCCCGGGGAATGATGAATGATGAGCCCCCACCGTGGAGAGATGTTGAGCCGATGGCGGACGTACCTTCACCTGAAGGGTGCGTCCATGTACAGGTGGGTGACCCTCCTTCCCCGATGGAGGGGGCTCAGCCTCCTGCAGAAGTTGCCCCCTCGTTGGTGAGGGGCTCTTCAACTCCCGACAGCCCTGGCTGTTCTGGAAACGGGTCGTGCTAGGGGGTGGTCAGAATAGGGAAGGCTCCCTCCGTGCAGTGCTTTTTAATGCTAGGTCGATCAGGAATACGTTTCGCGAGCTACGGGCGCTCTTAGCATCAGAATACCTGGATATCGTTGCTATCACCGAGTCCTGGATTCATACTGATCGTAGGGACTATGTTGGGGAGTTCAAGATTCCCGGGTACAGAATGTTTCACAAAGACCACACCCGTGGGGAGGGGGGAGGGGTACTAATATACGTGAGGGACATGTTGAGTCCGGTTGACTGCCAGTTCTGATCGGAACGGGAGCTGCTTGGCGTCGATCTGAACGTAGGAGGGACGAACTATAGGTTAATCTTGGTGTAGAGACCTCCGCATCTCCTCCTCGAGGAGGGTACAGTCCTGTACACCGAACTCCGTAGCTTGCTAGGGGATAGGGTGTGTGTAGTTTTAGGAGACTTCAACTGTCGCGGCATAAAGTGGGAAGACAGGACTGCTGATGCCGAAGGTAGGAGGCTAGTTGACTTTGCTGATGAGAACTTCCTCACTCAGTGGGTCAATGGGCCTACACGAGGCGAAAGCGTTCTAGACTTAGTATTCACGACCGAAGATAACCTCGTCACTGGCTTCACCGTTGACGAATCGTTGAGTGGGAGTGATCACGGTCTGATTAGGTTCTGTGTGTGCGTCCCTCGGGTGAAGCGTAGTGATTCTAGAGGCAGTAAGCTCGATCTATGGCGGGCGGACTTTGTTGGCCTCCGGGATAGCATAGGTGAGATGGGGTTAGAGGTCGGTGGCGATGTTGAGGAAGTATGGAGTGCATTCCGGGACGAGTTTATGGTGCTGCAGTCTGCTGCCATACCCTCAAAACCGGTCACCCCTGCTTCAACGCAGCCTAAGTGGTTCAGTCGTGACATCGCTTCGGCTATCCGAAATAGGAAAGTAGCGTATAGGAGGGCGAAGGCCAACCGTTCCCATGGTGTATCTCTCTCCTCCTTTCCAGTGAATATAAGTTTAATTCGCGTAACCTTTTCCAATAGTTTAGTTCTTTGCACCTCTTGATCTTGGCTGTGAAACTTCTCTGAATCCCTTCTAGTTGTCTAATGTCTTCTTTTTATATGGGCATGTTAGGACCGAGCAGTATTCCAATATATATATATATATATATATATATATATATATATATATATATATATATATATATTAGTGGTGGACCGGATGTCAGTTTTTCAACATCTGTGGATGCGGATCTTTAATTTCAATATTCGCGGATGCGGATGCGGATATTTAGTTAATCTATCAATATAATATAGAATTATGAATATATGACAATTTTTCAAATTTCGTGATGTTACTATTATGGGAGGCAATGCATAAGAATTAAAATTAATATTAATGTTTTCATTATGATAAAAATAATAACTTTCTCAAGAGTTTCAGCCACAGAAAATTCAATGAAACAAGTTTCATTCAATTTTCTGTGTTACCAGGTATTTATATTTTGAGGTTTATATATTTGTTTGTTCATTAATAATTAATACTTTACATGAAATGTGCATGACTGGGCCTTATAAGCTACTTTATAAGCTAATTTAATTGTAAATTGCATAATTTATTAGAGGTAATATCCGCATAACATCCGGTCAGAAGTGCGGATGCGGATATTAAAAATGATGCGGATATCCGGTCCACCACTAATATATATATATATATATATATATATATATATATAAATTTAGGAGGATGAATAGCATTGAGGACGAATTAAAATATTAAAATCTATAAAACCTTAAGAGAAATAAATCATGTACAAGTTACTTAATCACAGATGATGCTCTGCTACGTCTGTGATAATGTGATAATGTTCCGTGATAATGTTCTCCATCCCCCTAAATTATTTTATAATGTTATTTACTTAAATTTACTCTCCTCACAAAGGTAATCCCCCTTTTATGGGTTTCATTTCCAATATTTATTGTTTTTAATTGTATGACTTTATAATATAATTTCATGACTTTTAATTTTTAGTTTGTAGCGTTTGTGATTTGTCAATATTTAAAGTTGTTGTAACTTCATATTTGGTTTTTAACTATAAATATTTCTGATTTTAGCGCTGAAGAGGACATTAGAAACTGTCGAAAGCTTTAATATATATATATATATATATATATATATATATATATATATATATATATATATATATATATATATATATATATATATATTGTGCGTTTCGTAACGTACCACTTAACACCATCTCAAGTTATTTCCTATAAATTTTATATCGTAATTCGTGTTCATTTCCTTCTTATCACTTATTGGTATTATAATATGTCATCGATGTTAGGATGTTATAATTAGTCAGATTTGCATTAAATCAACGCTTATTACGGCACATCATAATGCAGCATTCATTGTTGTGACCGTCTAAGCCAGGGAGAGGTTCCCAAATAAGGGTACGCGAGAAGGTTCTCGGGGATTCGCGGCATCCTACTTTGAAACTAACTTTCACATGGAAAAGTACTCTCAAAAGACGGTGTAGCGGCTACACCGTCTTTTGAGCAATTCTGAGTAGGGGGGCGGGGTACGGGGCACTTGCCGCAGCCATCGTCGGGAACGCAGCCGAGAAAAGGTTGGGAACCCCCCGGTCTAAGCAATTAATAAGATCTAAGCTGAATTAACCAAATTATTGAAACCGTTATATCCCCCATCTTTCAAACGCGGAGTGTCTAGGCATTTCGAAAACCTTGGACCATGATTTTGGCTCTCTTCCTCGTTCGCCCTGAACTACTACTTCCTACACAAAAATACAATAAAAATACAATACGATACAAATACAATATATAGAAGCATAAACAACTTTTTCAGTTACAAAAACAAATTACTCGATCCAACATAATCGTGGGATTATTTGCTGTTACAAGTTGGAATGTATTCGATGTAAATTGGATTATATTGGCACCGTGTCATCTGCCAAGGTGCTGTTACTGTAAATGAAAGATACTCTAAATGAAAACAAAGGGATGACTATCATGAAACTCGTTCCCGTTATAGTAGTCCCCCCCCCAGCCCCCCGATTGAGTAAACCAACTAAATTAACCTTAAAAGACCATTGTCAAAATAAACAGCAATTCCTAACCACGAGGTAATTTAAAATTTTAGCCAACTCGACCAAACAATGGCGTATTATACCATCCTTTACATCAAATATTTTAAGGACTACGTCGTGGTTAGTGTCGTAACACTGTTTCCCGTTAATAAGCGAAGTTAAGCGATATTGGGTCTGGGTAGTAATTGGATGGGAGACCGTCCTCCGCGTTCAGATTATGTAGCCACCCATGGTTCGGATTCCTCGTAAAGCCGTAGGTTCTCTCGGTTATGTGGCCTTAGAAGATTTTGCGAAGGATGTTAAATAACCTCATCATTACATTTCAAATATTCTAAAATATAGAAACCCATTTCAAACCTCAATATTCGCAAAATATAAAATGCAAATTTTAGGATTGTCAATTTTTTTTTTTTTTTTTTCAATTTTGTGTTTCTGACCAAAAGAAATCATAGAAATTATCTCCGATTCATTTTTCCACAATATTTTTTTGTATTTAATTTTACAGTTTTAAATATTTTTCCTCTTTCAGTTTTTCTAAACCTGACCGAGAACCATTATAAGATTGTTAAATAAGTTTCCTAACTTTTTTTTAAACTTTTTAAATCTGACCAATATCTGAACAATCTCTCTCTCTCTCTCTCTCTCGTGTGTGTGGGAATTACTTTACGTATAAGATCTGTGACACGTGGAACAGGTTACCTTCAGAAGTTGTGAACAGTTCCTCTGTGGATCAGTTCAAGAAAAGGTTAGACCAAATCTTGCACACTATTTGAGGGTGTAGAAAATTTTCCCTGGCACCCGTTGCCATTGGTACCTCCACGGTATGGGCCGCAAGGCCTTTTGAGGTACTTCTTTTCCTTGTAACTCCTTGTAACTCTCTCTCTTATAAACTTAGGGGGAACTGGGAGAAGCGAGTGTATTACTAAAACCTTACCTGGTTCTTTCGTAATGCGTATACTAAATTTGGTGCAGAATACGTTAACCATTTAGGCGTGTAAAAACAAACACAGAACAGACAGATACAGTATATATATATATATATATATATATATATATAATATATATATATATATATATATGTCAGAGTTTAAATAAAATCATGTGGTAAAGAAATTAAAACATTTTAAAAGCATATTCGCTGTTTACTAAAGCGTTGCATTTTACAATGATTTCATTCAGTGGTACAAAAATAAGTCCAGATAAGTTTCTCACATCGTTAAATTGTTGAATAAATGGCCACAAACTGAAGTTTCTGACTTTTATACACAAACACGATGTCCAATTTGGCCTCTCCTTCCTTCTGTGCCATATATATATATATACACACACACACACAGAGCTGTGCCTGCGGAGCTAATTAGCGACGCTGATTAATTATTAGCGCATCTACAGTATTAGCAGCGCTATTTTTCAAAATGGTTAGCGGAACAGATAGCGCCGCTATATTTTTAGGCAATGTTAGGCGCTAAGCGCTAATATAAATTAAAATGAATAGAGTCTTAGAATGGTATTCTCTATATTACGTTCCTTTTTGTGCATAATGCTGAACACAGAATGTATAATAATAAACAGTTTCCTGAACTGAGTATATAAAGGAGGACAATGTCTTTCCAATAAATAAGTTTAATTATAAATATCAAATTACACAATTTTCTTGAATACCCAATAATCATTTTAAAGATATAATTTTGTTCCCATTTGACACTATAAAAGATAACAAATAGCGAACACATATAAATATATACAAATGCATTATTATTATTAAAAAATAGTACTTAGCTATACATTTCATCAAAATTAGCGTTAGCGTTAACGCCGCTAATTTTAAAAACTGTTAGCATGAGCGGCGCTAGAATTTATTTGCATTAGCGTTAGCGGCACTATATTTATCAGTTAGCGCACAGCTCTATATATATATATATATATATATATATATATATATATATATATATACGCGGTCTGTTCAAAAAGTATCCGGACAGGGTGTTTATTTTTAGAACACGGTCACGCTTGGAGTTGTGACTGTGCTAAACATGTCTCTGCATGTCGAGACAAGTTGACTGATAGGGTCGCACTTCATTGTGTTGCGTCAGTCCACTGTGTTAAGCCGATAAAGTTAAACGTGTTTTGTTTCGCGGAGATTTCTTACAATGTCGGAGAGTACAGTTTTATTTTACTGTGAAGGTGTTGTGCACCATGAATATGTTCCACAGGGACAAACAATCAACAAAAGGATTTTACATTGAAGTTTTGAGACGTCTACGTAAAACAGTTCGGAGAAAATGGCTGCAGAATTGGGAGTCCGGAGACTGGATGCTTCATCACTACCCCCCCCCCCCCTACAAGTACAGCAGCCACTATATTTGCCGGATTTTGTTCCATGCGACCTTTTTTTGTTTCCGAAGCTCAAATAAACCCTGAAAGGACACCGATTCGATGATGTTGAGACCAGTAAAAGAAATTCGACGGAGCAGATTTTGGCCATTCCGAAAAGTGCTTTCGAAAAATGTTTTCAACAGTGGCAGGATCGTTGGGCAAAGTGTGTGGCCTCAGAAGAAGCGTAATTTGAGGGAAATTAAACCCCAAACCCTGTAAGTACCATATTCTGTCTATAATCACATCAGTCCTGATACTTTTTGAATAAACCTCGTGTGTGTATATATATATATATATATATATATATATATATATATATATATATATATATATATATATATATATGTGTGTGTATATATAGTGACCAACTGAAGATGGAGACGTTTGCAAACACCTTAGCAATATGCCATCACCTACAATTAGCGATATAACTCATGAACTCAAACACGATCAAGATGACGTCACACAAGCACGACTAAGATGACGTCACACAAGCATGACTAAGATGACGTCACATCGCGAGGATTCAATCAAGCATTGTCCTCATGCCTCTGGACGCACCTCGACTTCTCTCCCTTCGAACACCAGCTTCAGTGACCCACAAGCTACCACCATGTAAACACCATTCGTGCAGGGCCCCGCTGGCCCCGTGGTCATTCACCTAAGTTTATATAAAGACTAATCATTTACCTCGCGCGTTATTACTTCAAGTGTATATATTATTTGCAACTGTAAACGACATGTTTCTATCTCATTCATAAATCGTTATTTTGTATAATAAAGGAAGAAAACTCATTTTTATCAGTCAACCTAATTAATAACTTAATTAATAACATTCTTTGATCTAAAAGATCTGGTGACCTCGGCCAAAGCATCCATCATTGATTATTAATAATAATCATTTATAACCGTAATTATAAACATCATTCCTTAGAGTACCGATTTGCGCATCAAACATGGTTACAAACTGGCCATTAAATACATCATCATAAATTGGTAACAAAATATATATATATATATATATATATATCGTAAAGAACGACGCTTGTATAGGAGAATATTCCGCGCAAGATGAGGAGAGAGAACGAAACAAATGTTTGCAGTTAAAATGTATATAATGTACGGCAGGCGTCGGCAACCTTTTTGGTGTTGCGTGCCAATTCCATTTAAAAAAAAAAAAATTTATGGTCTTGAGTAGTATTTTTCCTCTCTTTTTTTAATCTTAAAATTATAAAAAAAAATTAAATCTTTTCGCGTGCCAAGGATAGATGCCTCGCGTGCCAAGTTTGGCACGCGTGCCAGGGGTTGCCGACGGCATGCGAGGGGTGCCCCCTTGGGGCATTGGTTTCTGCGCGTATGTAGGAGAATTACGGCATTTGATCGAGTGAGGCCCATGGTGTAATGGTTATCATATCTGACCGGCAATCGGAAGATCCCGGGTTTGATTCCCGGGTGGTTACCTCATTTTTTCATTTGTTTCGTTCTCTCTCCTCATCTTGCGCGGAATATTCTCCTATACAAGCGTCGTTCTTTACGTTAATTATACTGCGTGTTTGCAGTTAAAAAAAAAATATATATATATATTAGTTGTTAGTCCTCTCCAAAAAGCGATTAAATCTATACAAAATCTATATATTGACATCAAACATCAGTAGGACATCATAAGGAAAAACGTGTATTTGATACACATTCCGCCTACAACTTTACCAAAAAAGACGCTTCCTCAATTTTCACTGTTAACCCCCCACCATCCGAGACCCCCGCGCCCGCCCTCAACTTAATACCCTATATCGCTTGGAGTAGTGCCATTGATTTGATTAAGTTATATTAACAAAATTATATAAGTGTACGCTCGTTAACCATATTTTATACCTAAGCTTTACAACTCGTATAACTGTAGCTCAAAAAAACTCCCTTAAAATTGTATCAACCGATCACTGTCAACGTTGCAAATTATTCTATTGTAAACGACTTATTCTGTTTTATTAATTAAATAATGTTTTATTTACATTCAAATAAAGTTGATGGAATTTTTATTACATTTTAAACTCGTATGCGATATTTTACATGAAGAAATACAATTGTTTTATTATTATTAATAATATTTTCACTTTAAAGAGAAAGTATTTTACCCAAACATTTACTTTTATGAGATATTTTTTTATTTGTCGGAAAGAGATAAACTAATTGCTATTTTGGTTTATACATTGGCATAATTATAATAATTAAATTATTTATCATAATTCATTTTTACCATGCGCTAAAAATCTAAAACAACAATAAAAGAATAGAAATACTGCTGAAGCATTATATACAGGGTGTCCGAGAATTATCTGTACAAGTTTTGGCTGTTATTAAAAGTCAACCATGAAGTGTAGAAATTCCAGTGTTGTCCCATTTTACAGAGAATCTCATTAAGTTTTTTCTGATACCAAGTTTTGACAAATTTTTTAGAAATTCCAGTGTGTCCGAAAATTATCTGTACAATTTCATCTTTTAATAAAATTCTTGATAACACACGTAAAATTCTTAAACAAGATTATTTAGAATCTGTATTTTCAAAAGTTTCTTTTATTAAGTAACGTTGTTGCAAACATTCGATATGTGCACCATCAGTGATTCGCAAAACATCCAATCAATAATCCAAATGTTGCCATGTACGCTGCAGCATATCCACATCAATTCGCTCAATAGCAGCTGTGATTCTTGCTTTTAAATCATCAATGTCTGTCACCCGCGTACAAAAAGAAAAACTTGTCAAAACTTGTTATCAGAAAAAACTTAATGAGTTTCTCTGTAAAATGGGACAACACTGGAATTTCTACACTTCATGGTTGACTTTTAATAACAGCCAAAAATTGTACAGATAATTCTCGGACACCCGGTGTATATATATATTATATATATATATATATATATATATATATATAATATTATATAAACTTTGATTGCATTTACCACAACAATATAAGATCACCCAAATCCGCAAGGAAAAGAACTAAAACAGTGTTTAAAAAGCTAATTAATTTCAGCCGGTCACAACCGAGCCCTTTTCAAAACCATAAAGCCATAAACTAGTTAAAATGCCCAACAAGGTTAAAAACTTCCGCCCTGCGGAAGAGCTGAATTATAAATGACTGCGTGAAGGCATAATCACGGACAAAGAGATGGTGGCTGTCATACATCTGGCAGTTGGCGAAGGCAAAAAAAATTTTTGTCAGATCAAACATTCAAGGTGAGAAATCTTTAAGTAAAAATCAGTCCTGTACATCTGGCAGCCGGTCACGACCCGAAATTGCCCTAAAATATTTTAAAATGTTAAAAATAAAGCTATCCATGCTATAGGACAGTTTAATACTTGAAATGGAGTTTTTTCCTAAAATATAAAATGCCTCGTATATTTGTCTCTGTTCCTGGTCCCTGACCTTCAAAATAGGTTTAGAATCGAGAATATGAATATGAAGTTCCCTATGCTGAACCAAGCTACTATAAGTATTACCCGATCTCAGGTCACGTTTATGGGAATTAATCCTCTGAAAATCAATTGTGTCTCCGATGTATTTTTCAGGGCAGCCTCCACATGGGATTTCATAAACTACGCCAGAATTGTCGGAGGTTTTTGTAATAGGATGACGGATGAACGAAGACAATTTATTTAGCAAAAGTGAGGAAAGCCCTTTGTTAACCTCAAAAGGCACTTTCAGGAATAACATTTTTTTATCCAGATTCCTAATTTTAGGAGAAGAAAGATCTCCTAGTATGAATAGTATGGATGGCTTTATTTTTTTTTGTCCTCTTTGGTGTACCCAAGTCTCATCCCCAGTCATAATTCGTGAAGGGAAGTCATCCCCTTCTGTCTCGTATTGAACCAATGAATCGGAAGCAATGTCTTTTCTTTGGTCTTTGTGATCTTCAGTCAGTTCGCGAGGAACAAACCGTGAACACACTTTAGAGTATCCCAGTTGCTGAATTATCGTATTCACACTTCCTTCACGAATTCCTAGCTCCAGTGATAGCTCCTTGTTTGTGAGCGCCGATTTGATCGAATGATGCTGTTAGCACGTTACACAGTGTGAGATGTCACAGTCGATGCCGGGCGACCGTTGCGTGGCTCATCATCGAGGCTGGCTCTCCCTCTCTCCGATGATCTCGCACGTTTAGACCAGCGTTCAACTGTGCTTCGATCAACAACAGCATCTCCGTAAACGTTTTGTATACGTTTGTGAATATTTCCAACTGTTTCCTTCTCTACGGTTAAGAACTCTATAACACTCTGTTTACGACGCACATCACTGTCAGACGCCATTTTCGAAACTGCCTTAACCATCGGTTTTATACAAGGGCGTTTAAAAGCGGTTTTATACAAGGAGAGGAGGTTCAAACAGGAAAAATCCGGTTATGTGAAGCGCAGAAAGTTCAAACTTACGGCCCAAAAGACAATTCAGCCCCATGGCCTATTATTTAGCCAAGAAAAAAGGGTGGGGCAAAATATATTGAGTGCCCCTCGTAGCATATATATACTAGGGCGGATCGAAAATGAGGTTTTTAAACTTTTTTTCGAAATTCAAATATGGCTAGTGCGGAAAATATGTGGGTGTTATAGATAATGACTGTGCATAAATATTAGTCCTGCGAAATTATATCTTCAGGTGCCACAAAGCTGTCGAAAAAAGTGAAATATAATGATTTTCTTATATTCTGCATTAGTACAATAACTGAAACTTACTTGTTATTATTATATTTAAGTGTTCCAATTACCAAAATAGTTACTGAATTACGCAGCTCTTAGTTTATTTAGATCAATGTTCTTTTGATTAATGATCTAAATAATCCAGAACTCACCACGAGGAGGTGGCTGCGTGTCGAGCTCCACCCATGCCCTCCCAACCACCCATCCTTGCGCATGTTTTTTTCTATTAACGTTTTATTTAAACTTTATATTCAGCTTTACTTCGAATGATGGCATTTTTTTACGTGACTGAAGTGTTGATCTTATGAAGCCATCTCGCGCGTTCAATCCAAATACTTTTGATGATGCTTCAGTCACTAATTTTACCATTCTTTCTACTACTTGTGTATGACAAGGGAATTTCTCGAATGGAGGGGTACTCTTGTTTTCTATGAATTCTTCAATCTCATTTTCTGTCAGGTGTCTTGTCACAGGTGGTTCAGTGACAATGCATTTTTGCCAATTAATTAAATCAGTATAATCAGTAGCTTCAAATTAAATAACAGGTACTGTGAAACGCCTCACAACTTTTTCCTTGTTTGTTTGCCTTGCTTTCTTTATTCGCCTCCACGCTAATTCTCTTATGGCGCTGCGGTCATCATGAATCATTGATGCTAGAATATTTTCTGGATTTGCAGTGTTCTTGTTAGTTCAATAGTTTTGAAAACATGTTTTGAGCCATTGACAAAAGACGTACTTTGCTTAATAGAAAACCACATTGGGATGTAGACCTTCATTATAAAAGAAGCAATGTTTATGAGGTTCTCAGATGGACTTACAGTTGAAACGTATAGACGAAGCAAACGATTTGCTGTAGTCAGCCATCGTGAATGTGCCATTTTGCCTGGACTACGATGAGCAAGATCTGGAGAGCAATATCCCTTTGTTATGGCCTGATGAATATCAATTAGATATTTTTGGTCGGTGCTAAGATCTTCACAGTCTACAGTTGGTTCCTCAGCATCAATCCTTTCAAACTCGACAATAGGAAGACTCTCACAGTTCTCTAATTCCCTGCCAATAGGACCGGTGAATCCGCGGGGGCCAGATGTTTTTCCATCCAGCTTTGCGACTAAATGGCGTAATGGCAATTCATTGGCATGGAGCTGGCACACTAAATGTTGAACTGGCTTCTTCAGCTTCAATTCTATAAGCTTTATAACGCCTCCCTTTTCTCCAGTGTTGACTGCTGCACCATCGCATCCAATGGCAACAAGGTTTTCCAGGTTCATGTCATTATTTCCAATATACTCAAACATTCCTTTACATATTTCTTTAGCTGATCCAGAATTCACAGAATAATGGCCCAAATAATCTGAACCAGGTTCTCTCACTAAAGTGATATGTTCTTCTGTTACCTTCTTCTGATATACTTTGGACACTTTTTTTTCTTGGAAGAGTGTAGAATCTTTTCGACCATCAAAATAGATTCCTCTGATTGGGACCTGATTTTGATCTTTCATAATTTCTGATCTCTTCTTTTGTCTTTCTCTTCTGATTTTACTCCTATCCACTACTTCAGATGTATTGTCAATAGAAACTTCTCCAATA
Source organism: Bathynomus jamesi (assembly GCA_023014485.1). NCBI lineage: Eukaryota > Metazoa > Arthropoda > Malacostraca > Isopoda > Cirolanidae > Bathynomus > Bathynomus jamesi. The sequence continues at coordinate 569,760 of JAJOZX010000150.1, forward strand.
TCTTGCAATACTGCACTAACAATGAATGCTGCAGCTCGATCTGAAACTGCAGTCCTGTCACAAGCAGTAGCCACTGAAGGTAGATTTGTAGTTTTCCTTTTCTTGAATAATTGTTCTTCAGGTTGTTCGAGCTTTCTCTTCGAGCTAACTGGCTCTGGAAATGTATCGTCTGATATTTCGCCAGATTCACTTTCACTGTTTGATGTCGATGATGATAATTCAACATTTGTATCCTGCAATTTCTCCTGTGAAGATTCTTTGGTGAGCCTCACAGCTTCTTTTTGCTTTCTTAGCAACGTAGATGCTTTTTCTTTGAGAGTGTAATATCTACTCTATCAATAAACAGTTTTCTTTCACTCCTTTGATGTAAGAGGAACGTCACTTCTTCCTTTGGAACCGTTTTTTCTTTGGGATAAGAACATTGTGTTAGTACTTTGCACTTGCACGCTGCAATGTCAAAAAGTTTCGTGTGTGCTTCTTTTTTGAACATATCAATCTTTGCTTTGTAAGCTTCAGAATGTTTTCTGCTTTGGTATGGCTTCATAATGACACGATACTTTTCGTGGTAGCTTCTGAACATTGTTTCAATTCGCCTGTCTGACAGAATTGGAACGGAAGCACTTTCCCAAATTGTTTTCAATTTATCAACAACTTGTTCTAATATTTGAGATATTGAAGGATCTTTATTAGTATTCTGTTTCAAATCGTTTCTTACAAACAAGTAATATTTAAAAACTCCTTCGTATGTAGGAAGATTCCTGTGCCACAAATCTTCCCCCATACCAAACATGGGGCACTCAGTTGAGGCCCTGGTTGATTTTGCACAAACTCGAGACATTTTGAAAGTATACAAATCTGAAAAAGAAAGAGCTAATATCAATTATACGTTAATTTCAGTTAATAGTACATGGCAAACTTAGGGCAACACAATACAGAAATGCAAAATATATAAGAAATATAGTTTAGACTATCTGAGTAACGCCACAACAACAGAACACCCACCTGCTACGAGAGCGACAGCTACACTGAACCGAGGTACTCACGTGACAGCTGAGTGAGCTGACTATAGAAAAACTGTTTTTAGAGAATAGAAACTTTTTTTAAAGGTTGACTGAGCTATTTTTATACAAGTGTGAATAAATTCTTGTCTATTGTGCATCGTGGACTCTTCTGTAATTATTGGTTAAAATCTGCTTTTTCAATTTTTTTCAATATTGAAGGTCATTGTGGCACCTGAAGATATTAATGTTATGATTTTAAATTTATACCAGCTTATTTCCTCACTACACCACACAGTTTCCACACTAGCCAATTTGAAAATTCGAAAAATGAGTTTTTCACTCCGCCCTAATATATACACCTTACCTTACAACCTTACAAAGGTTCCGCGCGATGATTCCTCATTTCACGAAGGTCAAGCTTGTCGCCCCTCCTCTCGAGTTGGTCTGGTGAAGTAGTGAGTTGGTTTCTTGTGCTCTCCACCTCACATAGCCAGGTACGCCCGGCTCATCGGGGATTGTTCTGAGCCAGGCGTCTAATCTTCTTTTGAAGATGTCCACTGCAACTCCCTTCGTGTTTCTTAGGTCTTTGGGCAACTGATTAAACAGTTTTGGTCCTCTCACAACAAAACTATTTTCTTTCAGGGTTAAGGATGTTCCCTGTCTCGCCTTTAATTTGGGAATACGACAGGGTCTACCGTTTCTACTTTCCACCGTTGTTTGGGGAGTTATAGGGTTCAGAGTAAGATTAGGGACTAGTTTCTCCATTATTTTCCCAAGTGTAAATAATGGTGTCTCTCTCTCTTCTACTTTCCAGTGAATATAGGTCTAGTTCGCGTAACCTTTCCCAGTAATTTAGTTCTTTGCACCCGTTGATCTTGGCTGTGAAGCTTCTCTGGATCCCTTGAAGCTGTCTAATGTCTTCTTTTTTATATGGGCATGTTCGGACGAAGCAGTATTCCAATTTGGGTATGATCAGGGTTTTCAGTAGAGGAATCATTACATTCCTATCCTTCTTCGTTTAAAGGTTCTCAATATCTGCCCCGTTATTCTCTTTGCTCTGTTTACTGCTATCTTATTTTGTGTTTCAAATTTCGCATCATCTGTCATTACAACCCCTAAATCTTTTGCTCTGGAATTTCTCTGAATTTCCTGTCCATTTGGGGTATAATATTCCATGGATTTTAGGTCTTCTCTTTTTCCGTACCGTAACAGCTGAAATTTCTCGGTGTTAAACTTCATATTGTTGTCTTCCGTCCACTTGTACATTCTGTTTATGTCGGTTTGTAGGGATCCTATATCTTCTGGGGGTTTTATTTTTCTACTGATCTTTGTGTCATCCGCAAAGGATGTTACTGTGCTGTCTCTGGTAACGTCCTCATCTATATCAGTTAGTATGATTATGAAGAGTAGTGGAGCTAATACTCTTCCTTGTGATACTGAGTTGAGGACCTCTGATTCTGATGACGATACTCCTTGTACTGTAACGACTTGCCGCCGCTCATTAAGGAAATTATATATCCATTTCCCAACTTTTCCTGTTATTCCCATATATTTCACTTTATGTATTGATTCCATGGTCACACTTGCCAAACGCTTTAGCAAAGTCTGTGTATAGTACATCATAGTTTTCATTATTTTCAAGTGCATCAATAATGTTGTTGTAGTGTTCCATTAGTTTTGATAGGTATGATCTGCCTGACCGAAACCTATGTTGGTTATCATTGAATTTTTCTGTTTCCAAAAATTCATAGATTTTCTGTCTAACTATTCTTTCAAATACTGTATTTTAGTGAGATGAGATGTAAGCGACACTGGCCTATAGTTTTTGGCCTCGGATCGATCCCCTCCTTTATATATTGGGACTATGTTCGCGCTCTTCGGGATGCTCGGTATTTCTCCCGTGTCTAGTGATCGTCTCCATATCCAGTATAGGGGCTCAGCGATTGCATTCTTGCAGTTTTTGATCAGTGTGGCATTCCATTTATCCGGTTCTGCCGCTGAGTGTGTTTTTAGTTTCCCTATGGCTTGTGTAATATCATCCGTCGTAAAGTCGAAATCCGTTATACTTTCCTCTTGTAGTTCTTCTTCAAAGAAGAATCGGCGGCGGCAGAATCGAGTGGCTGGTGGTTCAGCAAGCATCAGGGATTCCACTCGGTCTTTCAGGATGGATCCTGAACGATTCTGCCGCCGGACCATGGAGCAGCACACCGAAACAATCCTCCGAAATCTTGAGTACGACACTGACCTTTTCGAGTCTCTCCTCACCTCCTACCCTTGCCGACTTGAAGCCGTCCGCCAAGCACAAGGAGGCAACACCAACTATTGAATGGTTTTGTTTAGACGTAGAATTAAATTGTCTAAAAGATGCAACAATCAGTTTTTGTACCTCTATTAGTTTCATCTGTGCAGGGGGGGGGGGGGGGGTAATCATTGCTTGCCACCCCTTATATAATATATATATATATATACACAGATGCCTGGCTCAGGACGGTACCAGATGAGCCGAGTGTACCTGGCTATGTGAGGTGGAGAGCGCAAGAGCAACTCGCTCCTCCACCAAGCCAGGCCTAGAGGCAGGGCCACCAACTTAACCTTCGTGTGAAGAGACCAATACACGGAACCTAAACGAGGTTAACGCGATTACATGTACAGTATCTACACGACGTGGCCAGGAGGCATATTTTAAGTAGGCACTATGTAAAAAGCAACTGTATCTACTCACAAGAAGTGCCCATGATTTTTCATAAAAGATTTTAAACTAAATCGATAATTTTCTTTTGTATCGAAATATAATACAAATTTGTATCGAAAAGAGAAATCAAAACATAGAAATCGCGAAAATTTGTATAAAAAACAGAGCCAATTTCGATAGACATAAAATGGATTCTTTTAAACCGCAAATACTGTAAACAGATAGTATATTGTACCCACTTTTAAATAAATCCTGACCCTCCGCTAAAATCTCAACTAGTTTTCTCAAATTTTGTCTCATGCTACTTGGTACTTTTCTTGCGAAATTTACACTCGTGTATCCCCATGACCAAGTGTTAATTTTATCCCGTCGTAGTGTAGTGGTAGTAGTGCTCGCGACTCCTACTCAAAAAATCCCCGGTTCGAATCCTGGTAAGGTCAATTTACTCATGTGGGATGAATTTCACAATTAAACATGTGAAATGAATGACCAGGTGTACTTCTGAATACGCGAAAGGCCTTGGAATCACTTTTCTTTTTCCTTGTGAGTTTGCATCATATATATATATATATATATATATATATATATTATATATATATATATATATATATATATATATATATATATATATATGAAAATGAAAAGGTTTATTGGCAGACTATAGTCCATATGACAAATATTATTAATACAATGACAGTTCACATACTAAAGATAGAAATATATACAGTTGATTAGAAATAATACAGTAATGACAAAGTTAAGTGGAGCTACAGACAGGCGTTTTCGTACCAAGAATTCCATAGCTTAGAGGATAAACGGCAGGACTTATGGATAGCTTGGATAATCGGGCTGGTTGATTTTTTAATTCTTTGCATTAGACTGTATCGAGCACGTCTTGTTACCTCCGGAAAGTTCGGGACATTGTGGGTAGCAAACATTTGCGAAGCTGAGCATCTCGGGGGGAATATATGTAAGAGTCCAAAAGACCTGTTGTACAGCAAATTTAGGATTCTGCCAGAACCTTTTTTATAATTCACCCAGAGTTGTGTCCGTATATATTACTGCAGACAGTACGAAAGAGAGTGTCTTTAGCTTCACTTGTACAGAATCGAAAGTTCCTTATGGTCATATTCGCTTTGGCACACAGGCTTCGAGATTGTTTTCTTATATCCGAGTCATCACTCAAGGAGCTGGTAATAGTTTGACCCAAATACTTAAACTCTCGTACTTCCTCAATTACTTCACCATTCATTTTAAACCTTATATTAGCTGGCTGATTACAGCTTTTAGGATGAAATTGCATAACCTTAGTTTTTGTAACATTAAAACGAATATCTCTTTCTGCGAATACACTTCCCATACTTTTAGTAGCCGATCCAGATCTTTAACAGAGGGACTTATTAACACCATATCATCGGCATAAACTAAGTTATTTATCCTTGTGTTATCTATACAACATCCCACTGTTGCCTCATTAAGTGAAGCAATCAATCCGTCAATATACACATTAAACAGCATTGGGGAGAGCAAGGAGCCTTGTCTCACCCCGCAAGAGGAGCCAAAACACCCGGATAGTACATTGCCCCACCTAACGGTGAAAGATTGGTGGGAATACCAAAATTTCAATACATTTAATATGTACATGGGAACCTTCCTGTCTTCTAGTTTTTCAAATAAAATATTGTGGTTCACCCTATCATATGCCTTACTTATATCTAGGAAACAGCTATAAATAGTTGAATTACTGTCAATGTATTTAGATATTGTTTCTTTAAGTACATAGATACACAGATCAGTTGAGTGAGACCTTTTAAAACCAAACTGATTAGGAGATGTCCATAGGAAATCATTTAATCGGAGTAACGAGAGTTTTTCTAGTAGTTTCGAGAAGCAGGAAGCGACAGCAATAGGCCTGTAATTATTGCTGGACAGAATGTCTCAGTACTTATTTTTGACCAGGGCCAAGATATATACCCTCATGAACTCTGCAGGGATATAGCTATGAGCAAGCATGGCTGATAGGAGCAACGATATATGCAGACATTGGCATCTTTTAAGTGCTCATTCGATAAGTCATCTACCCCTGACGCAGAACTAGACTCACTTCAACTAGTCTTTAACCCTTTAATTAACCTCTTTACTTCAGAAACTGATATCAAAGTATTTTCCCTTGTCCCTCCCACAGTCGTTTCGCTGCCATCTATCTTAAGATTATCCCTACTCACACCGTTAAGAATATTAGAGTAGTGGTTTTTCCACAGCTTTGCAATTTCATCTTCCCCCGACACCCCATCGATTGTCGGAGGGAGGACACTTTTGACACCCGTTTGATTCTTAACAAATTTCCAAAATTTGTTATTATCGTTATTTATGCGAGCTTCACAGGCTTTTGAGGCTCGAATAGACTCTTCTTCCTGTTTACATCGCTTTATGGCCGCCTTATACTGACCCCTACTTCTACACATATTCATGTATACTAGTCCTAATCTGGGTCTACCATGAAAGCACCACAAATCATAGGCGTCTTTCTATTCCCTCTTCAGGGGGCAATAAAATCATTCCATCCAGGAATAATCTTAGTATGAGAGTTGTAAGATTTAATCAGCAGGCTTCCTGCTTCTCTTAACAGGGATACTATCTTACTATAATATCTATCTATGAGTTTACAGTGAGAATCATTTGAGCAAGGCTTACTACAGGCAAGATGCGAAATTTCTAAATTAAAATTATTAATTATATATATATATATATATATGGCTCCAATAAACCTTAGCCCCCCCGCCCATGGCTTAAACCATTAGAGGTACAGTAAAACTAAACATACCTTACAAAAGAGAATTTAATCCTGCATTTAATGAGAAACAATTAAAACTTGGTGTTCCCGCCATTGGCTTCCAAGACAGCCTGAATTCGCTTTGGGTAGCTTGGCAAAAGTGACGTGAATAGATCTTGATCGTTACGCAAATTTGCTAAAACAGTTTCAATGTGTTGCGTCATTGTATCCTTCGAAAATCGATTTGCTGCAGGTTCTTGAAACAAGAGACATTCAACCTTGTCCTTTATAACTGATCCAATGTGTTCGCAGACGTTCAGGTCAGGAGAATTTCCTGGCCATTCTTCATTTCCAAAGAAATCGATCTCATGGTTCCGCAACAACTGTTGAGTGGCTAATGCCTTAAAGCAGGGGGCCTTAATCTGCAGAAGTGTGACCTGATCGACATCCATAACATTGTTTGGGTTTCTTAGAAAAGGAATGACATGCTGGGATAGAATAATATCACGAAAATACTGTCCATCCCAACTCTGACCATTTGGCTTCAGCACCCACATGAGCTTCTTTGCAGTGAACAAAACAAACACACCAACACAGTCTGGACTTTTTAATAATTCGCGATAATGTTCATTGTCATCGATTTCATCTGGTGTTGTGGCCCACACTCGATCATTTTGGTAGTTAGGCCGACGTGTTACGTAAACAAAAAATTCATCGGAGACAGCTAAATGCATGAAATCATCCACATCCCAATCTTCAAGATAATGGGCAAACCACATTCTGTCGTCGATGTTAAGTTGAGTTTTTCTTGGCTTTGGAAGTTCATGCCAAGGCTTTAAACCTTGCCTATGACGGTACAGTCGAATGATCTCACCACTAACGATCTTTCCTCTCAACACTTCGATCTCTCTAGAATGTTTAGCACAGCTCTTTTTCGCTTACGCGTACCGCTTTCAATGATGTCCTTTGTTTCCTGAGAGAGTGGCAAATTTGGGCGCCCAGATTTGGTTGTATCCACTATCCATTTCACATTCATCCAAAGTTTTATTCCAATTTCTTTTGACGAAGTCCTCACTTCTTCGCAATTTTTTAGAAACCCATGAACGTGTTATAAAGGTGGCTCCAGCATCACGAGCATCCCGAAATGTTATTGCTCGTATGCGATCTATCACACGTTGCCTCTCCGAATCACCAATTAATTGAGAAGCCATTATATTATCACTTTATCAGCTAGAGTAATTTTAATACCTGCAATAATTAAAGAATTTATATATTTTTATAATCACTAAAAAATATTTCGATATAAGTAAACATGTAAGCTGCAAATGGGGGGGGGGGGCTAAGATTTTTTGGAACCCCTTATATACCTTATGAACCTTATGTTGTTTCGTGCGTTGGTCTCTCTTCACACGGAGGTCAAGCTGGTGGCCCCGCCTCTATATATACACGGTGAACCAAAAGTAGGTGGACAGTAGGTTGAATACGGTTTGTGTTATATTATATTATAACTATGGTGTTCATTATAACTATGGTGTTTGTGTTTTATTATATTAAATATTATAACTAAATTTATTTAAATTTTATTTTGTATTATAGTATACAAAAAAATTAAATATGTATTCTCAAAATAAACGTTATCATTTACTGTCCACCTACATTTGGTTCACCCTATATATAAAATACAGTGTGTTTAATAGAACTACATATAATTTTATGTTTTTTTATTAAAAACATTTGTCTACAATAAATTTGAGTTGACTTAAAAGGATTACGAGTAATACAGTCAAAGGCCGAAAATAAAACGAATTTCTTTGAATAAAACATTTCAAAAAAAGCTTACCACAAAATTGAACTCGTTTTTTGACAAATAAAATTAAAATATTTATGAAACACAACTAAATTATTTACAAACATTGAGAACTTTATTGCATTGAACAGACATGTTATATATATATATATATATATATATATATATATATATAATTATATATATAATATATAATATATATATGGCTCTCGTTACAATATTACTTCAAACAAATATGCTCTGAGTTTGTTTCTGTGTGTGTGTGTGTGTGTGTGTGTGCTCATTCAGCTCCTAAAAATGGTGGATTTGAAACTATAGTACATTCCCTAATATTCGTCCTTTCAAAACAAAAATCTCACTTGACATTTTAGTGATCGATTTGTACAAGTTATCAGTAAGCATAAAACGTAAAGATTGTGAGGCCACACGCAATTCTTAGTTACGCATCAGACAAAAATTCTTAATTTTTTATATTCGTAGTATCGCACTAATATGATTAGTGTGTGCAGGTGTTCGCGCATAGATTAGTTTTTATTACGTATTTAAACATATTATATACACTAAAATTAAGATATATATATATACTTTTCTTGTATAATACGAGGTGTAAAAATTATCGTATGACGCATGACTGACTGATTTCTGACATGCGCGCGCGCGCGACCTAAGAGAAACCTTGGCTGAACGCGTTTACTCCTATTTGCGCTTCCTTTAAGATGTTAAAAATTCGAGTAACAAACATTCGCACTTCGATGGAAAATGTTTAAGAATGTTTGTTGGGAACGTATAATTGTACGCATCAGTAAAGAGACCAGGGAAAAAAAATTATTTCTACTTCACACTTCATCACGAGTATTTTCAACCATATTTTACTTTATATTCAAAGGTAGCCAATGGTCGAGGTAGCTGCATAGTACATCTTAATTCAGCGTTTCTTAACCTTTTTCGACATCAGCACCCCCTGTAGTTAGGTCTAGGCAATCCAGCACCCCCTTCACCCGGTTAGTAGCAAAAAGTTAGCGAAAGTTTGTAGCAAAAAGCACCACGCAAATACAAAACAAATAAGAATATGAGTCCAATTTATAGTTGACCAATAATATTTTGAATAAAAAGATATGAAGTTAAAGCAAAGTGAACCTACATTTAAAAGCAGCACATTTAGAGTAAAAAATAAAAGAAGAAAATTTTAAAAAGATATTAAGACGAGACACACAAAGAATTATATTTACAAATTCAAACCTAAATACTTTCTTCAATATAACAATATAATAAAATACTCGTTCTTGAATATAATAATAGATCAAGCGGCCAAAATAAATGTTAAGAATAATAATCAAGGAGAATTACTTACCCCCTAATCTTGGGGTCAAAATCATGCAAAAAAAGATAAATTTCTCGTGACGCAGAGTCAACGTCTTCCTTCTTAATATTAATGGTGATAATGTAAACGTGCAATAAATCTTTCGAAATTAAATATATATTCAAATTCTCATACAATAATATCCGTCAATAAAATAGAAAAGATTAGGAGTTTGGTTAACGGACCTAACGTATCCATACTGCACATGACAGAAGCCCTTTTCCAGCAGCTCCTAAAATCTATTTCAGGACCCCCTGGGGGTGCTAGCAACCCAGGTTAAGAAACGCTGTCTTAATTGAAAGGAGTAGTTCAAAATGGGTTTTTGTTTTGATGCACTTCGTTGGTCCTTCTCACGTCTTTAAAAGAAAAAAGAAAGATAATTGACGCCAAAACATTAACCCTTTACCGCACTGTGCGTCGAATACGTAACGTTTCAAATACACGCATTTAGACTCAACCCTACGCAAAAAGTTCGGCCATAAAGGGTTAAAATGGAAATGTTTCGAACCTGCTGCCTCACTTCTACGGAATTTGACCATTAACTATATTTTGTCGATGTAACGTTTCGAAAGATTTAAAAGCAGCAAACAAAATATAAATATGCACGTCTTCATGACGTGCATTTTGCGCGAGCGCGCGCACACGCGCACACGCGCACACACACACACACACACACACGCAAAAAAAAAAAAATTATATATATATATATATTTTTTTTCCTCATCCGAAAGTATTTCCGCATTTTTATAAACTTAATTTTACGTGGCAATTATTTGCATTTTAATGAATGATAAAACCGCAGTCGATGCAAGTTGCCTAAAGTATATATACAGGGTGGGCCGTAAGTTTCCATACATAGGAAAAATAAACATTTTTTTATGGACAACCATTTTTATTTATATAATATGCTCTACATGGTTGCCATTGTTTTGAAAACACATTTCAATACGGTTCCCCACTGTTGATGAACACGCATTAGCACAGTTGACGTTATGCTTGTAATGGCGTTGGTGATACGTTCCTTTAGATGATTTATGTCTCGTATCTTTTCCTGATACACCATGGCCTTCAAGTGCCCCCAAAGATAGAAATCAAGGGGGGTGAGATCTGGGGATCTGGGAGGCCACTCCACAGGACCACGCCGACCAATCCAAGCATCCGGAAACTGCTGCTGATCCAAATACCGACGCACGTGAAGACCATAATGAGGGGAGCTCCATCTTGCTGGAAGTAAAACTGGGAAGTACCTTCCTCGTTTAGCAGGGATGGGAAAATCTCTTCTTGCAAATTTTAAGATACCTTTCGGCATAAGATTTCCATTGACAAAAATTGGTCCAATAATTCTGTCACCCATATCCCGGCCCACACCATCACTTTTACCGGCACCTTGCATCTTCGTGGGACTCAGCCAGTTAGGGTTAGCATTACTCCAGTAACGTAGTTTTGCCGATTAACCTCTCCATTGACGTAAAAATTTGCTTCATCAGTAAAAAGATCTTAGTTGAAAAGTTTGCATCCTCGTTCACTTTGTTAATGCCCATTCACAGAATTCATCCGTCTATCCGGGTCGTCTTCACTCAATGCTGTGCCATATGCAATTTGTATGGATGCCATTGTTTGCTTTTCAAAAGGCGCCTGATACTCGATCTGCTGACACCACTTTCTGCAGACACCGTCGTGTTACTTTTTCTGGGATCCGTGTAAGCGCTGTAAGTATCGTAGCTGTTGTGTCTCATCGGTGGCTGTAGTCTTGGATCACTTCGCGGTTGATCTGCAACATTTCCAGTTTCTGAAACTTGTTAATAAGTTTTGCCACAGTGTCGTGTGTGATTCGTTCCATGTTGTCTGTTAAAGTTCATTGCAACCATGCGACTGCTTCCCGACCCAGCCATCAGTATGATTTCAATTCGTTTGCTCTTTCGTCAAACGCATATTCTTAGAGTCTGAAACATAAAAAACAAACGTTTAATTTTTCCTATGTATGGAAACTTACGGCCCACCCTGTACACTCGTATATATAAATCTGATAAACTTGGTAAAAGTTACGAGAGTCGGTTTCTCTTCACACGAAGGTCAAGCTGGTGGCCCCACCACTAGGCCTGGCCTAATGGAGTTGCTTTCTTGCTATCTCCATCACACCTAGCCAGGCACACCCAGCCCATCTGGTACCGTCCTGAGCCAGGCATCTAGTCTTCTTTTGAAGATTTTAACTTTGACCCCCGCGATATTCCTGAGGCTTTTACGTTTTTACGGCGTGCTGCCGTTCCCTGAGGAAATTGTAGATCCATTTTCTCACTTTGCCTTTCCTCTCCCCAAACGGTCATATATTTTCTCCTTGACTATTCTTTCAAATATTTTGGTGAGATGTGTGGTCAGTGACACAGGTCTGTAGTTCTTTGCTTGAGACCTATCCCCCTCGTCCTTTATATGGAGGAACAATGTTTGCTTTTTTCAGTATGCTCGGTATTTCTCCAGCGTCCGGGGATCTTCTCCATATCCAATAAAGGGGTATAGTTATTTCGTTCTTGCAGTTTTTAATCAACAAAGCCCCCGTGTGTGTGTGTATATATATATATATATATATATATATATATATATTGTGGTGTTGTTTCTTTATTATAAATATGGAATATTTATATAGAATATAAGTGGGGGTTTTATGTCGGAAGGAGGTGGGCTAAGGGCGAGCGCCCGCAAAAGTAATCCCTCCACAGAAGACGGAGAGAACCAAAAACAAGGTCTCTAAGGCTCAATTATGCCATTTTTCTTTTGTTTTTATATGTAAATTTTGAAAAGGTTGTGTAGTGTGTAAGATGCATGTATGCGTAATGAGGAATCGAGGGAGAAGTGTGTATTTGAGAGCATTCTGGACTGCTCACGGGATAGATGAGACACGGAAAAATATCAGCTAAGGAGGATAGTGACAAGAGGAACGGGAGTTCCAGCACTCCCTGTCTCCTGTCTGACATCCATCCCGGAGTAACTCCCTGGTCGAGTGGTGTCTACAATCTCCTCCTGAAACAAGCATAGAGTAAAATGTAATTTTTTTTATTATTTCTTTTCTGAAACGAATGTTTTCGTCATTTTTATTGGTTTCTCTTTGATTTTGAGAAAACAAAAATTAAATACACAGTTTTTAATACCTTAGGTAGCTTGTCTTCCCTTAGAGTATTCATTTGAATTCTGATGAAGGGGAAAGGTTGATTTCCGAAACGTTTTCTCTTTTTGTAACTTAACCCGGTTATTTACTGGGATTTTATTTCTTAAAGTTTCGGAAATATTATATTTTAAAAGAGAGAACAAATTCTAGGAGAGAATTTGTTTTCAAAATGGTGTCAACAAAGATGGTATTCAAATTTTAGTTATGTTTCACTAGGTTAAGTCAGATTAAATTAAGTTTAGTTAGGTTAGATCACTGCAAAAAAGTGCATTCGAGAAAAAAAAATGGTCACAGTTTCAAAGAGTTTTGTCTGTAGGTGAAACGTTTTTGCCTTTTAGGGTGAATTGAAGGATTTTAGACTTACTTATTTTATAAATGTTTTTTTTTTTTTTTTTCCCCTTCTACTCCAGTTGGAGAGAATTTCTTACTTCCGGGACTAAACCTTAACCATGAGGAATTTGTAGGTACAGCCCAGTACCAAGCGTAGGATAGAGATGCTGTATCTTAAGACCTCTCCTACTATTTCTCCAGATGTTATGCTTATGGGCAGGCTGTCAAGGAACTCTACTGCAGGTTTTTTACTACTCTTGTTGCTACCACCACTATTGGGATGATCTCGAGTTCAACATTCCACATACTCTGTATTCCACGGTTTAGTCGCTATTTTAAGATCTTTTCTCTTTCATAGTTTGCGTCATTCTAGTCCCCTGAGATTCCAACTTCCACCAAGAGGCATTTGTTCCCCTCCTTCTCTCTGACTACTATGTCTGGTCTGCATCCTGATATTCTAATGTCAGTTGGTATTTCATGATCGTATAGGAGGAGCAATTTCTTATTGTCTTCTATTCCTTGTGGAACATGTTCCCAATGCTTTTCTGTTTCAACACTTATTTTATATTTTTTACATAGTTCGAAGTGAATTAACCTGCAGACTGCGTTGTGCCTCTCTGTGTAGATTCCCCCTTGTAGGAGTACTTCACTTTCAGGTAGTATGTGGCTCACAGTCTCTGGGCTCTTTGAGCACAGTCTTCTCATCTCAGTTTCATCCTTCCCCTCTATATTTCTTTTGAACCAGTTTGTTTTTAGTGTCTGATCTTGCGCTGCCACCATCAGCTGTTCATCTTCTGGTCTTAGTGCCCCTCTTACGAGGAATTCCACTGTCTTATCCCTCTCTGTATATGCTCTGTTTAGCACCTCCTCTCTGTACAGTGTACACTCTGCTAAATTTATGTTCTTTCCATTCTTCTCTTTTTCTTCTGATCTTTTCCTGTTGTACCTTCGTTTTAAGGTGTTTATTTTTTTCATGAGAGGCTTATTTTCGATGTCTTGGAGCTGTTCAGGTCCTATGCCGGTATCCATTAGGTATTATTTTGCCTTCTTTAAAAATAATGTTTTTTAGGCTTTTCACGTTAATGATCATTTACAAATCTAACAAGCCTTCCTTCTCCTGCCCTAATCCACCGACCCTCCTTGCCGGGTATAACCTTGGCGTGCACTGGTCTTTGTATATGATCTTATGCGCGTGAAGCATTTTGCTGGTGCTTGTGTTCAGTTTGTTGATTTCCTCTTGGGTCCAATTGATTATAATACCAAGACTGTATGACAGCACAGGGACTGCCAATGAGTTATGGCTGAGATTTTGTTTTTACTATTCAGGTGAGATTTCAGAATTAGTTTGTCTTTTGGTGTATTCTTTCCGCACTCTCTCTTTCATGATGTTATTTTCTATCTTTTCTTACTCTTCCATTCCCAGATATTTATAGGTAGCCTCTCGCTCTAATTCTTCTATTATCATATTGTCCACTATAATGTTCTCCGATTCACGCCTCTTGCCTTTCTTTAATGTGACGGTGGCACACTTCTCGAGCCCAAATTCCACTTGGATATCATCTGAGAACTTTTTAACTTCCCTCATCTCATCCGTTAGTTTGGTTTTGTTTGGGGCATACAATTTCAGGTCGCCCATGTAAAAGAGATATTTTTGGGTTGCTCTTTTCCCTTGGTCTCATTAGGTAGCCTTTGTTTAGTTTGTTTATTAGTTGGCTTAATGGGTTTAGCGCCAGTACAAACAAGAGAGGGGATATGGAATGATTAAATGGTCATGTGGCTGTCATTATGAACCTCGTACACGGATATTTTCAGTGAGTATTATTTTAATTTTATGAGTCATAAACTTAATGAATTTCTATTTTGACACGCCGTATCCTACCGGTGAAAGAGTAAGCACAAAGTATGGTATAAAGGGGACCAGTATATGAGACCCTCCTAGGAAGAAGCGGCTAAGCGACATATGTGCTTGTTGCATATTAAGGTCATATTATATACGACACGTACAGTATATTTCATTTCACATGAAAGTAAATTATTTCAGAATAACACCGTTTTAACAAACAAAGCTTTACGTACTGTCCCCAATGGTAGCCATGCATAACAAACACACTGACACTAAGTTTTCCTCATCTTTTTTAAAAAACTAACTCTCATATACGTAAAAATCGTTTACTTAAAGTTACGCATGAAATGGTTTAATTCGTTTGAAATTAAGATGGCTTGTTTATGTCTGAAGTCCTATTATGAAGCTTGATTCATCTTTTACGAAATATAAAAATCATTTCACAAAACTATTTCTTTTATTTCTTCGAACCCTTAATTAAAGCGAATAAAAGTTACTTTGTTTTTGGAAGGAACAGATGATACATTAAGAAACGTAAATTTACATTAACCAGAAATTGTTTATTTTAGTTTTAATGGTTGAAAAATAAATATTAAATACGACTAAAAAGTCGCCAAATATAAAACTTAAATTTATTTACTCGTAAATATTTTCTTTATAGAAATGTATTTTATTTTTTATTCGTTTTTTTTTTCTAATAAATTGAGTGATTTACATTTTTACCATATTCTTTACTAATCTTTAAGAAGATAGGAATATGATGTAAAATGACAGCAGTTCAATTCGCAAATTTTAAACTCATTTTCAGCAATTTCGACTCTTCTACTATATATATAATATTAATTTATAGCTTTTTACCGTTCACATTAAAATTATCTTTTAATTCAAGGCCCTTTTTTGGGGGGGTACAATAATTTTATTACTCCATCGCGATCTTTCTATAGCGATGGCCTTGTTTATATAGCCCAACATAAATGTCTTAGGACACGCGTGTATCTTAGAAGATTTATACGATATTGAACTAAAAAATAATGATGGGGGATATTTAACCTCCTTCACACCTTCTAAGGCCATATGACGGAGGGGACCGACAGCTTTACGAGGTTGGCTACGATGTAGTCCGCGATATTGAGTTAACACTGCGGAGTGTCTTCTTGTGATTAACTCGAATTTTC
The DNA here is from genome assembly GCA_023014485.1 of Bathynomus jamesi. Lineage (NCBI taxonomy): Eukaryota > Metazoa > Arthropoda > Malacostraca > Isopoda > Cirolanidae > Bathynomus > Bathynomus jamesi. The sequence continues at coordinate 585,901 of JAJOZX010000150.1, forward strand.
ACAAAGCATTATGTCTAAACTATGAACACGTTAGACTTGGATTTTCTTACAGTGTTCGAGTAATAAATGTCTTTTGGGCGTCAGATATATCTTATCCTGTTTATTTATCATACTGAGTCTACTGACGAATAGTGTTAATACTTCTGATAAGCTTTTTCATGTTTAGGAGTTTTTAAAAATTTTCCAGTAGAAAGGAAATCATTTGTTTGTTTTGTTTCCTCGTAAACAAACCAATACGCAAAGCAAAAATGTTTGTTGGCCTAAGGTCCCCATAACGTAGTTTAATAAGTTGTGGGCTGTTACATCTGATTTATCTACAATACATTTCGGAAGCAGAGAAAGGTCGGCTACCAACCTACCGAAGCAGCTTTCAAAACTGTTACGTTAATTAGGAAATAGCCAAAGAAAATTTTTCCTGATAGTGTGCGCATGATGGCCGCATAAAAAGCCTATTCTTATACAGTACTTTTATAATCTGGTATGAAAAGCAAACAGAAATTGAAATTTAAAAGACATTGTACTTATAAACCTTTTATGAATGGCTCTGATTCTAGTAACAGATTATCAGTGTAATTTTCATTGGGTAAACATCAGTTCAGTCAATAAATAAATAAATGTTTCATTTTATGGATTATGAATTCTCGTGTGCGAATTCCGTAGGTTTTATTAAATTAAAATTATTTCGCGTAGATGAAGTGTTGTTTTAACACTAAGAATTGTCGTTTTGACACACTAAGACCTCATGAGAGTGATTTATTGATTATAATAAGCAATTTAAAGTTTAAGTAAATGGGAATGTTTCTTGTCTAAACACACACACAGTGTCACACACACACACTACTATTTATGCAGTCTGTTTAATAATGCAGCATTGCAAAGTATCTCCCATCTCTTCAGTCAAGTGGATGCTGCTATTAAACAGTATATTATCAATTCATCAAGCAGAACACCTGATACAAACTCTCTTGGGACACCTAATCCAATTCTGATTTTTTTATTCTTTTTCTTCATTTCAAATAAAAATTTCTTCATTCACTCTGAATTAATCCATTTCTATCCGCCACTGATGCAAAACAGGTTTTCTGCGTGTTTGTGGACACACGAGTACCGTACTGTGTTTATTTGAACTCGGGTGCTTTTTTATTATAATTTTTTTTAGTTTTTTCATTATATATAACTATTAGAGACCCACAAAACACTCGCGGTCAAGTTAATATCTTCATTGCAACATTAATTCTTTAAATACGGGATTTCTAGTTATTCTTTCATCAAAGACTTTAACAGAATCAAAACTTCTCATTCTAGAAAAAACTACATAAGCTGTCCATGTGTAAAAACAAGCTTAGGAGTATAAATACAAAACATCTGTGGTCAAATTAGTACCTTTATCAAGGCAGCCCGAAAGCAATGCGCCAGAATTATCAAGACGGTATGGCAATTGTTAGAAAATTTGGGAAGTCGGATCTATTTATTACGTTTACTGGCAATCCAAGATGGACTGAAATCGGTGAAAGCATTGAAGCTTATCAAAGACCAGAACATAGGCCAGATATTGTTGCGAAAGTTTTTCACATGAAACTAAAAGAGCTGCTTCATGATTTAACAATAAACTTAGGTTAGGTTAAGTTAGTAATTTTCTTGTTGTTGTACAAAAATGCACTTGCTTCCTGAATTTTTTTTTGTTTTTATTGCTTTATTTACTATTAACCTAACATTTTTTCTCCTATGAACTTTTTCTTTATCTGGCTTCGTTTAAGAGTTGTGCATACCCGCATATACATCCGCGTACGCGTGTGCGAACTGAAAAAAAATATAATTAGGATCCTCCCAGAACAAAGACCTTTCCAACAGTGTAAGGATGAGTGTTCTACGTTGAACGGTTTCTGAGAAAAATGCTGGATAGACGGAAGTCCAGACAGAAGGAGAGACACTACATATTATAGATTAATAAAAAGAGATGACCTAGCTAAGTCTTGACTGTACAGGATGTCCGTAAGTTATCTTTACAAATTTAACTCAAGATAATTTATGGACATTCTGTATGTTATGTACGCATTTTTTTTGTAGAGTTATCTCTATTTTGTTTGTCAACAATTTTAATATAGGACCTAGTTTTTAATTAATATATAATAAACATTATATTCTTAATAAATAAATATCTAAACAGAATATAAAGATGATGTTAATATTAACACTAACGATTCTAGCAATGTACCACAGCGATTATAATAAGAAATCTGATTCCATTAAATAATTTAATACACTTAAATATACTCTTAAATGGCTGAATCAGATTAAAAAAAATAAATTAAAAAAATAAAAATGTTACCCTTACAAATATTTATTTTAGATAAAAAATATGCCCTTTTAGCGGGTAAGAGTTAATTAACACTTCTATGAAACAAATATGTTTTGAGTAAAAATTACTAAAATTCTTTATAATAATTAACTGTTCTTCTTCTGCTTTTGTTTATTACAAAATAAGAGCAAAGTCGTGACTCTAATAAATATTTCATCGCATGAATTGTTTATAAACATACAAGACACTCATTCCCCACGCGATGTGGGGGTGAGTGTGCCCCAAACGTCACCTGAGTCAAAGCAGAGACAGAGTAAGCAGTTAACTGAATTCTACCCGATGCTAGCGGTCGTCAGCGAACCAGAGCCACACCGCTCGGAGTTGACCAACGTAACCGCTGAGCTACCATGCGTCCTATTGCTCGTAAACGTTGTTTTTAATGTATTGTTAGGTTACATGTTATGAGTGGGGGTTACGTTCCTGAACTTTGGACAAAGTATTTTCGAACCATTATTTACACAATAAATGAATAGTTTAAGAACGTCAGAGTGTTAAATATTGTGAAATGTAACGTTTAAAACATTTAATAGTAAAGAAATAATATTTAATCTAGATTAAATCTTATTCTAATTATAATTTCTTACCTTAAATCTTCTTCAGCTCTGCAGATGTAGAGCATTAAACTCAAATGCATCACAAGCACTTTCCCCCATACGTTGCTTCAAATCCTCATATAGAGATTTAGCCTTAGCCTGAATTTATTGCAAGGCTCACAGGAATTCGTTTCTGAGCCTGATCCTCTATCCAAATTTGCAAAAGTCTTTCATTTCATCCATCGCAACATTCCGTTTCTTTGACAACACTTTCGCTTTTAAATTCCCACCATTCTTTACATGTTCAAGTATTTTTTCCTTCTTATAACTCGTAGCCACTGTCGAACGATTCAAGTTTAACGACATCGCTATCGCCGCTAACGATTCACCTGCACCACGCTTTATAATACCCATTTTAAACTCAAAACTGTACACTTGCCTTTTGTCCACGCTTTCCCCCATCACTAATTCTCCTTTTTGGTGCCATGATATTAATCACAAGTCAATATTTATTATAAAAACAAAAATAATAAATGTTTGTTAGGTAAACACTTGAATAACGTTTCCAAAATGGCGACGCTGGTTCAACTGAACGTTCTAGACTCGTTGTTGCCAACCGAAGTTGCCGAAATTTATGTATGGTGCTGCTACTTCGACGAAATTCCCAAATGTTGGTATTGCGAGGAATGGGCATCGGTATCTGGGTTGGAGGTTATAATGTATAAACGTCGTTATTGCGAAAATATTGTTATCTGAATCATCGTTATCTGAGGACTGCCTGTGTGTATATATTATATATATATATATATATATATATATATATAGTGACCAATTGACAGTAGGCCCTATAATAAATGTAATTAAGTTAAAGATTGTTTATAGGTCACCAACTTGATCTTTCGATTAAATAAGTAATGTTAATAAGTAAGGAGTTGAATAGGCTTCGTATTTTTTTTTTAATTAGCAAAAATAAAAGAATAATTACTTAGTGATTAACAATAATTGAAATGGGCAAGTATTATAATTATTGAATACAAAGAATTAAAGGAGTAATTACATGGACAAAAGTACATGATTCAATGGTATTAAAATGCAATATTAACCTGTGACCTCCTCTCAGCTCATTAGCTCTTTGCATACGAACAACAAAATTTTGCAATACCTAGAGAGGGAATCTGTTGAAACCTGAGAAATTTTTTGTTCATTTGATGCTTTCAATTCTTCTATTGTGTGTGTGAATTCTATCTAAACACTCTATCTTTTAGATAACCCCACACATAAAAGTCTGGTGTGTTGGTGGCCATGATATTCCTTTGTCATAAACCGAGCACTAGAATATTCGGCCGAACGAATTTGTTCCATTCCTTCAGGGATACGTCATCAACATGAATACTGCCTGGTTCCAGCAAGATGGTGCTAGAACTCACACTAGTAACGAGGTGCTTCACTTCTTACACGATATTTTCGACGGAAAGTATCGTCTAATAGGACAGGATGCATTTTTCTTTAAGTGCTGTATTTGTTTTATCAATAAAGGTTATTCAGTTCAAACATTCAATAAGTGTTTTATGGAAGTGTACAGTTATCTAGGTAATCGGACACAATATATAATAAATCTTCGGTGCGTGGCTTTGGGAAGCTACGGAGAAATGATGCGACGATAAAATTATGACTTCTTATACATAACAAATAAATTAAATATCCCTTAAAAATGCGTGGCGTAAATTAGATTAGTAGTTTAGTATTCATGCGATCCTTTATTTTCCGCTATCATCTAATGCGTAACTGGGTACACGAGATAAGTGTACGCATGGTGTGAATGAACTCTGAAGCTCTTCTTTTCATTATACTTTTTCTTTTCTATAAATGTTCTTTCGCCACTATTTTCTGTCAGCAGTGGCTGGCGGAGGAGGGAGAGAGCCTTGTCTGTTCTATACGTTACTATTACTACGATTCCTGTGTGAATGGTTTACACGTCTATAAGTGTAAGCGTGGTATAAGTTTTCATGTTCGTTTTTTCATTGCTATTTCTAACTTTTCTACTTCCTTCTTGGGCTAGTCTAGAGTGGATCTTAGAGTCTTTGTTAGCCTGCAACTCAACAGATTTTCCTACGGTTTATGATAAAGGAATGTCATGACCACCACCATCACCAGACCTAAACCCTTGTGACTTTTATCTTATTTAAAAGATATGTGTTTAACAGAATCCACTTCTCCTTAGTCGCCTTCTCATCCGAATTCTGTTCAGAGTTTCAGAAGCTCTCCCGGAAGACTTAGCCTTCCTGCAGTATCAGTGTTGATAAGGCGCCGCAGCGCGAAACGAAACGTCAGTTTTTTTTTAAATTTTCTTAAGTGGTTTTTATATTTGACATTTGACAAAACCGTCAAATTAATATTTTGGTCTCTCTCTCTCTCTCTGCTCTCTCTCTCTCTCTTCATATATATATATATATATATATATATATATATATATATATATATATATATATATATATATATATATATATTCCTAATCTTATTCCTACAATCCATGGAATATGATACCCCAAGTGGACAGGGAATTCAGAGAAATTCTAAAGCAAAAGATTTAGGGGTTGTAATGACTAATGATGCCAAATTTGAAACAAAATAAAATAGCAGTAAACAGAGCAAAGAGAGTAACTGGGCAGATACTGAGAACCTTTAAACGAAGCGATAGAAATATAATGATTCCTCTACTAAAAACACTGATCATACCCAAACTGGAATACTGCTCGGTCCTAACATCCCCATATAAAAAAGAAGACATTAGACAGCTACAGCTAAAAGGGATTCAGAGAAGCTTCACAGCCAAGATCAACGGGTGCAAAGAACTAAATTACTGGGAAAGGTTACGCGAACTAAACCTATATTCACTGGAAAGGAGAAGGGAGAGATACGCCATTATTTACACTTGGAAAATAATGGAGAAATTTGTCCCTAATCTTACTCTGAACCCTGTAACTCCCAAAACAACAGTGGAAAGTAGAAAAGGAAGACTGTGTCGTGTTCCCAAATTAAAGGCGAGACAGGGAACATCCTTAACCTTGAAAGAAAATAGTTTTGTTGTGAAAGGACCAAAACTGTTTAATCAGCTGCCCAAAGACCTAAGGAACACGAGTGGTGTTGCGGTGGACATCTTCAAAAGATTGAGCCTGGCTCAGAACAATCCCCGATGAGCCGGCGTACCTGGCTATGTGAGTGGAGAGTACAAGAAACCAACTCACTACTTCACCAGGCCAACTCGAGAGGAGGGGCGACAAGTATGATCTTCGTGCGATGATTCCTCATCGCACGGAGCATTTGAAAGGTTGAAAGGTGTGTGTGTGTATATATAATATATATTATATATATATAGAGAGAGAGAGAGAGAGAGAGAGGAGAGAGAGAGAGAGAGAGAGAGGAGAGAGAGGAGAGAGAGAGAGATTTCATCAATACAGTAGATAAATGTAAAGACAGTTTTCAACAAATTTTCTTACGAAACAGTTCACATAATGTGATTATCACCGACATCCAACAGAACACTGGACACTTTGCTGGGAAAGGGCAATTGCATTACACTGTATGCGTCTTTCTTTTGTCAGTCAAACTCCCAAACTATAAAAATATTTTTTCAACTAAAATTTCCCGATTCACCACAACATTACATGTGGATTGCGGAGTCTCCTCCTCTCTCAGTGAAAAGAACCTTACTTTTATTTACATATTCACTTTCAATAATGTCCTTTCCCAAATATCAACAAAACTTATAGAGACATTAAACAGCCATGGCGACATCACACATCCCCGTTTACTCCAACATTAATAATGAACTAGCCACTCAACTCGTCTTTAACTCTTACGCAATGATTGCACTCTTACACCTACTACGCACATTAACTTAAAACTTTTCACCGCATTTAACAACAGTTAACAGACACCAAACGTTGAAGGCATTTGCCACAAGGCAGATCTATTCAATTTATCATACACTTTTTCCAAATCCATAAGCCCCATACCTTTTTCTTAGCGCAGTCCATCAGTCAGCAGCTGTTTCACTGAAACACTTAATCAACACATTCTCTACCTTTTCTAAAGCCTCCCTTCTCATCCTCAACCAGCGGATTCGTAATAATTTTTACTCTCCATACACTTTTTTGCATACTCTTATAGCTATACTTAAAAGACCTTTATACACCTTTACACTGCTACAATTACAGCTTTCGTGTAATCCCCTTCGTGGAACACACCCACTTTCATACACTTTTTGCCCCATCTTTTCCAGCAATATTCTGACGACTTTACTTTCTTCAGCTTACATGCTTCGCTTTCAGCTTCCTCTAATTTAATATATTCTACTTCTACGACACCCAAATCAACCGCATTCACATTTGCTTCCTGTCCATATACTTCTGCTAGCAGCTTACTAAAATATTCTTTAAATCTTTCGTGTATTTACTCCAATTATACTAAGACATTGCTATTTTTACCTTTCATTCCACCAGATTGACTTTTGCAGTTCCTCACTTCTTTCCACAATAACTTCCAATTTATCCACACGCTGCTCATTCATCTTTTTTTCCCAAGTCTTCATCTACTTTTGTTTTACTCCTTTTTACATCTCGTTTGACATATTCTTCTCGCGTTTTTCGTAAAACTCACTACATCTCCTTTCATCACTGCCAGACTGCGTTTGTAACATTCTGTACCGGACTATTTTTCTTTTTTTTTCACTGAAATCTTTTGCTCCATCATGCAGTCGCCTTTCTGTCCCCCTTCATTCCATACACTCCCACGCACCTCAGATCGTGTCTTCACTAAACATTCTTCGTACATATTTCGTACATTCACTTATTCATTATCTATCTCGCAAAGGACTTGCTCTTTTTAGGGACAAATAATTAATTTTGAAGTGGGTGTATACTCATTAAATTCTATGAATGTAGCGTGTTACGAATGTAAATAAAGAAGTATTTTAGGATTTTTTTGTTTATATATATATACGGTATATATATATATATATATATATATATTATATATATATATATATACTGTACTGTACTGTGTATATATATGTTACAGAGAGACCGTGCATGGAACAAGGAACTCTTCTGGGAAAATTAAACCTACTATAGTCCAAATAAGTAATGATAAATGACAAATACTATAGTTTTTCTTTTTGACGATGGAAGCCTAACGTGAACAACCCGTTATATATATATATATATATATATATATAGAGAGAGAGAGAGAGAGAGAGAGAGAGAGCGCTCGAAGTGGGAAAAAAAAGGTAGCGGGATGGTAAACTCGAATCATAATATATATATACAGAAACTCGAAATTTTCATAATGTGCAAAGCCTCAGCCTCCGGAAATGGCAGATTTTTATGTAACTAGAATTTTTTTTGTATATATATATATATATATATATATGTTAAACACAGGGGACCATGCTGAGTTTGTGTATATATATATGTATAGAAACGACGTAAGTATAGAGGATGTTCTGCACACGAGGAAGAAATAACAAACAAATGAAAAATAAGGCACCCGCCCGGGAAACGAACCCAGGATCTTCCGATTGCCGGTCAGACGTGCTAACCACTACACTACGGAGCCACGATAGTCAAAAGTTGTAATTCTCCTACGCAGAAACCAATGCCTTGAGAGGGCACCCTCGCAAATCGTGAATATATACATTTAACTGCAATGACCGCGCAGTATATTAACGTATAGAAACGACGTAAGTATAGAGGAGTGTTCTGCACGTCGTTTCTATACGTTAATATACTGCGCGGTCATTGCAGTTAAATGTGTGTGTATATATATATATATATATATATATATATATATATTATATATATATATATATATATATATACAAAATCGAGAAAAAAATATTCGTTACACTGCCATTGCCGTTACACTGCGACTAACTAGATGTAAACAGTAATACTGTATTTCGCTTTGCGCCTGCGCCGAACGCGTTTCTCCTCCATTCCCTCCCAACTTTGGGAGGGAATGGGGAGAACTATGACCGTAAAGGGAATGAATAATGATTTTATTGGAATTTATGTAAAATATTGTTTTATTTTCAATAAATTTTCGACAAAAACTATATTTTCATCATTTCATGTAATCTTATTTAGCGAAACAAATAAGCTAACGAAAAGCCTGTTCTATTTCTGGAAAATCATATTTAGATTGTAAAGTTCCGGGATGATTTTAAGGTAAATATGAAGTAGTGGGATGATTTTACATTTAATTAAAATTTTACATTTAATTAAAAGTCGCGGGATGGCATCCCACCCCATCCCGCCTCACTTCGAGCACTGTAATAATAATAATATATATATATATATATTATAATATATTACGCATGAACATACATGATTTTGTATATTTATACTACCCGGATTCGAACCCAACACCTCGGGTGTAATATGCTTCAGCTTGTGCTAACTTTTACCTTGTAACGCAGTGGTCCTCCCCGACTTGGATGCGAAAACGTTGTGTTCTTCCGTGATGAAATATGGGCCTCTACCTCTACTTTCCACTCAAGAGGTGTGAAATTCTAATCATGGTGAAGGTGAATATATATATATATATATATACTTAACAGATCTGAAATAAATACTGGAAATTTACTGTATATTTATAGCTCGATAATAATTCATAGAAAATATAAGATAAATAGTCGTATTCTTTCAAGTAATACATATTAACAGTATCTCGACACCTTAAGTTTAAATCTAAAGCCATTGCAGATTAGGTCCACCAAAACTAACACAGTTTATTGTTTTAATTTTGTGGTTTATGTGAAAAAAAATCCCTGTGTATACAAGTTAATTGGTTTTTACTTCAAAATCTTTCAATATTTATCATCTGTGCCTATTTACAGCAAAATATGTATTTATTACCAATGTCAGGTTTTTTTTTATGTAGAAAGGAGCGGCCAAGGGCGGGTGCCGCAAAAATGCCCCCCCCCTTACAAGAGAGCTAAAATCAAGGTTTCCTAGGCTCACGATGCTATTTTTTTCTTTTTAGAAATTTTGAAAAGATTGTGTAGTGTGTACAATGAATGAGTGTGTAATAAAAAATAGGGGGAGAAGTGTGTGTTTGAGAACATGCTAGACTGCTCACAGGGTAGATGAGAGACAGAAAAATATCAGCTAAGGAGGACAGTGGCAAGAGAAACGGGATTTCCAGCACTCCGTTTCCTGCTTACCCCCCCGGAGTACTTCCCTGGTCGATTGGTGTCTACAATATCCTCCTCCTATGTGTAAATGTAATTATTATTGAAAATACTTATTTCAAAATAAAATTAATAAAAATTTTCAATTATAAATAGTTTTAATGCATTATTTCATGAACTTCATAATAGCGTGATTTAAAATAGAAACTCTGTTTCAAAACAGTTTCCGTTCCTCAAACTTTCGTAAATATGGTTGCACTCGCGTTCACTACGTATAAACTACGAGTAAACTTAACACTACACCCCATTTCACACTATTCCAAACAATCGTGGTCAACTTTGACGAAAGTCGTAAGATTCGCAAATTTCAATTCGCATATAAGACAAAACTTATCGACAACATCTTGCCACTTTGCTGGTACAAAAACCGAGACCTAATAATAGGCCTCTGCACAACGCAATTACAATCCACAAACATAAATTTTTAATATTTTAGTTAATAATTTCTATACACTTCAGCGATCATACGTCAATAATGAGTCTCCTCAAGTTAGTATTTATGAGGGATTATTACATTACTGAAGATAAGCCAAATAATAAATTCAAATCTTGGACCTTTTTTTGTTCTATACATTTTTATTCTATTTTTATCATTTATGACATTTATAATAGTTGTATTTCAAAATAAATGTTAGTGTATATATTAGTGATGGATCGAGTGGTCGGTTTTTCACAACCGCGGTTGCGGTTGTGTTTGCGGTTGTCGAATTTTTTCCAACCGCGGTTGCGGTTGCGGTTATCATATACTATGAAAAATGCGTAATTATTTACTGGATTTAGCCACTATAGTGCGATTTAGCCACACTTGGTACATAATATATACTAAATAGTATTTATTTAGTAAATACCTTATGTTGAACACAAGTTTTGCAATACACCGCTACCGCTATTTGTGTGTCGCAAAACTTGTGTTCAACATAAGGTATTTACTAAATAAATACTATTTAAATGAAGTATATTCTAAACTTATATAGCTATTATGAAAGAATAGGTCAAATTAATTAAAACCATATTTTGCACTAAGTGTGTTACCAGGATGAGGGACGAGGACCCATCGCACTGTTCATCCCACCTACCACTTTCCCCAGCCTCCACCCATTGGAAAGTTATGGATTATTTTAGTTTGAAGAAAATTAAATAAAAATAAATGTTACTTCATGGAGCTCACAGAGTAATAACTTAGAGCGCAGTTTAAACCAATTTTACTACGGCAACCGTATGACGTCACGTTTAAGCACGCATAAGGAGACCCATCATTTTCTTTTTAAAAAAAGAAATATTTCTAATTAACCTAAAATTAAAATTAACTAAGCTTTTACAACCGCAACCGCACTTATGGAACGGCGGTTACGGTTACGGTTGCGGTTGTGAATTTTTGTGCGGTTGTAGTGCGCTTGCGGTTGCGGTTATTCGATCCATCACTAGTATATATACACAGTATACAATATATGTTTATAAATTAGTCCATTTTTAACGGTGATGACATTTATAATAGTTGTATTTGAAAATAAGTGGTAGTATATCTATCTATCTATCTATCTCTCTCTCTCTCTCTCTCTCTCTCTCCTCTCTCTCTCTCTCTATCTATATATATATATATATATATATATATATATATATATATATATATATAAAAATTAGGGTGGGTTGGGTTGGTTAAGTTAGGTGAAATTAAATTGGGGCAGGTCAAGTTGGATTAAACTATAGGTAAAATCTGGTTAGGTTAGAATAGAACATATTACTTTTCATCATGTTTGTCTTCGACGATGTGGTCCGGCAGTCAAAATGTTTGCCTTCCGAAAAGTCCGTTGAGGTTTCTAACTGCAAACTGAGCACAAATAAAGTTTTTCGTAGTTTAGGTTTCCTCCAGTTCTTTGACATCCGTATAAATAGGGTTTTAGGGAGACTGCTTTAAACATGGTTGGAAACAGACTATTTTAACTAATGTTTTCCACAAATCTTCGAACTTGTCTGATTGTAGGAACATAGTGTCTGCAATGTCCGGGAGAGGAATCACGGGCCCTGGTGCTACTTTTGACTCCGGGCCCCTTTAACCCCGATCAGCTCCTTCTCTATCTTCTAGCCCGGGCACCCCTGACGCCCGGTCCATGGCCCTTTGACACCTCATGCACCCTATTCTCCCGGCCCCTAAGTGTCTGTATAGTGTCTTTTTCGCTTATTCTTCCCAAATTTATGGGATCAGTTTGGTTACATGCCTAAAATTGCTTAGGTCATTCAAATAACTTCAGTAGTTTGTCATAAGTGGGTGTAACGATCTATTTGATTGGCTGATAAAGTTAGCCATTCGGCATTCCTGTTAGTGTTCTGAAACTGTGTGAATATTATGCGCAATAGTATTGATCATAAGCAGTTAAATGGAAGGTTCGGTAATTGTACAAAAAACAAATTACCTGTTAAATTATAGGCATTAATTTAATTATGTTATTATATCCTAAACACACACACACACACACACACACGCGCACACACACACACATAAATAACAATATTTACAATATTATTAGTTTCAATTTAATGGCTGTTGCACCGCTTTATGTGAATGACACACAAACAATCATATGATGACTAAACACTCACGCGATCGCTAAATTTTCCTGCGTTGAATGACAACCTTTTGTATAATTGTTGATCAAATTCATCAATAAAACGACACCACCACCATCGGCAATATTAGGTGTGATCGACAATAACCCTAATAATTATAATTATAGATGACGCGTGTTTGGCACTATTTTTGTACCACAGTGGCACACAATGAGATTTTACACCTGGTAAGCTTAACTCTCTCTACCCTTAAGATAAAAAAGTTTCTCACTCCATACATCAAACTGTCCTATTATTCTCTCTAATCTAAAGCGTAATCACTTTGATTCAAAAGTAATCTAAATGTAATCTCGCCTAATGTAAATATCGACATCACGTGCTTACAGTCTATCGTCTAAATACCTAAACAAATCGTCAAGCATCGTACATGCTCCGCTTCCCATATCAAGATCTGCGTAATCTTAACATCGATGTATACAATAAAATTGTCCAAAAGATCATATCCAATAGTTACACAATTGCTGGACACACAAACACACACACACACACACAGAAAGTTGTCGACATACATTTTTTTTAAGGAAATCGCCATATTTTCTTAGTTGTCTTAAATTTATTTTTAAAAGATTTTTAAGAGATAAAAAGCAACAAGAAGAAAAAAAATTTCACGACAGTAAAAAAAAAAGATGAAAGGGTAAATATACATATTTTGATAAATATTTACTTTTCGCTTCAGTAAAACATAAACACTTAGACGCCTCTCAGGAAAAAATATAGAAAATTGTACTTTTAAACATGGAACACACATACACAGTACACATTACACACGCGCGCGAATATATATATATATATATTATATATATCGTAAAGAACGACGCTTGTATAGGAGATATTCCGCGCAAGACGAGAGAGAGAGAGAACGAAACAAATGAAAAAATGAGGTAACCACCCGGGAATCGAACCCGGGATCTTCCGATTGCCGGTCAGATGCGATACCATTACACCATGGGCCTTACTCTTCCAAATGCCGTAATTCTTCTACATACTCGCAGAAACCAATGCCCCAAGGGGGCACCTCCCGCATGCCGTAACATTATATACATTCAACTGCAAAGAACACGCAGTATAAATAACGTAAAGAACGACGCTTGTATAGGAGATATTCCGCGCAAGACGAGAGAGAGAGAACGAAACAAATGAAAAAATACAAGCGTCTTTCTTTACGTTATTTATACTGCGTGTTCTTTGCAGTTGAATATATATATATATATATATATATATATATATATATATATAGTCATGCGGTTTGCTTCTACAAAGCTTCAATTTAATATTTAGGAGAAATCCAATGACAAGGAGGAATGTAAATGCCATGAAAAGTCTTCTTTAATGCGCAACGTTTCGAGCAATACGCTCATCATCAGGCTAGATAATAACAATATGAAATTAGAATCAATAAATAAATGTGAACAAGACAAATAATTTCCATAAAACCTATTCAGTAAAAGCAAATTTTAAAAAGACTAAAAGAAGAGGGTTAAATTCAAAGTTATAAAAATTTACATATAAAATTAACCAGAAATTTAAAAAGCTATTTTTAAATTACATATAGTAAATTTGAAATTAGTACACTGGAATAATTAACACTAATACAATGGAATAATTAACACTACGAACCTTTCAATGCTGGTTCCGAGGCACGAGTAATTTAAAACAAAACAAAACAGGAAACAAGCTATGGGTTGGGCGGTTGGAGTTATAAGTTAGGGGAGGGGGGATTATAAAAAATTGGGGAGGGGGGAGGGGAGTTGGGGAGGGGGGTTTATAAAAATTTAGAGGGACAGCTGAGGAATCCACGTTTAGAGAAGGGTCAATGTTTTAATATAAAGAGATTCCAAAATTCTAAGTGAGTTAGGACAAGAATTACAACCGAGAATTTTAAAATGATCTAAAGTGACATCAGTTTTACATTTTATACTGTGTTCCCGAATACTGGAGGCTTCTTTTTTATTTAAAATTTTACCTGTTCGGCAACTTATTCCCATATGCGAATAAAATCTAGTCCTGAGGGAGCGCACGGTGCTGCCAATGTAAGTACCAAGGAGACACCTTGGGCAGGTAAATAAATATACAACCCCGCTACGCAACGAATCAGGAGTTCGATCCTTCGCTGAGAAAAAGCTACCTAAAGACATTTTGTTAATAAATATAATGCGAAAATCAGTATGATAAAAATTTTTTCTTAACAACTTTGTAAATTTAAGTTTAAATTCTTTATTCATGGGACCCATTTCAGGTACCAGGAAATATTTTATATCTTTAGGCACTGAAATACAGGAAAGTTGAGGGCTATAAACATTATTTAAGAAAGATCTTATTAGTTTATCTACATATTGAACAGGAAAACTATTATTGGTAAAATATGATCTTAAATTATTAAATTCATCGTTTAGTAAGGTAAAACTAGAGGTCAAATTATATCCTCTGAACAAGAGAGTTTTAATACACGACATCTTATAGTTAAAATCAGTAAAACTAAAGAAATTCATGCCCAAACCAGTAAAAGTGGGTTTCCTGTAAACTGATGTAGTAATAGAATCACCTTTTTTCGAAATTAAAAGATCTAAAAAGGGAAGGGAGCCATTTTTCTCAGTTTCCATTGTATAAGTTATATTGGGGTGCAGAGAATTTAAGAAGTTAAAAATTGTTGCGCTTGTACAGCATTATCAAAAACAGCTATCGAGTCATCAACGAAGCGTCGATAGAAAATTGGTTTACAATGGGTGGGAGATTGTCTAAAAATTACACTTTCTAAATGAGTCATAAAAAAATCAGCTGATAGAGGTCCGACGGGTGATCCCATCCCAACACCATCAATTTGTTGGTAAACCTTATTATTGAAAGTAAAATAACATTGCTTAAAAACCAATTCTAAAAGTTCCTTAAAATAAGACCATGAAAAACCATGAAAACTATCATCAGAGCTAAAAACCCTATCTAAAATAATGGCAATAGTTTCTGATACAGGTACATTCGTGAAAAGCGACTTTACATCAAAACTGACAAAAATTTTTTGAATCGAAATTCTTACTAAGAAGATCTTTTTGAAATTCATAAGAGTTATTTATAGTATAAGCATTTTTCGCAAAAGGTGACAGGAGACGAACAACAAATTTTGACAATTGAAAGGTAGGTAAGTTATACGAAGCTAAAATAGGACGGAGAGGTGTTCCAACTTTATGGATTTTAGGCAAACAGTATAATTGAGCAAGATCAGAACCAGATACGAACAACTGAGAGTAAGTATCATTTTTTTATCTTTAAAGACTTTAATCGTGACAAAAATCTATTAACTTGGTCTTCCAACCTTAAAATGACTTTATTGACGGGTTCAAGAATTTGTTTGAATTTGCTAACATCACTTAGGATTTCATTAGTTTTATTTATGTAATCAGATTTATTCAAAATAACAACTCCGTTGCCCTTGTCCGGTCTAGTCACAACAATCTCCTGGTTCTTTGCCAAATTCTTAATAACCTGCGCTCCCTCAGGACTAGATTTTATTCGCATATGGAATAAGTTGCCGAAGAGGTAAAATTTTAAATAAAAAAAGAAGCCTCCAGTATTCGGGAACACAGTATAAAATGTAAAACTGATGTCACTTTAGATCATTTTAAAATTCTCGGTTGTAATTCTTGTCCTAACTCACTTAGAATTTTGGAATCTCTTTATATTAAAACATTGACCCCTTCTCTAAACGTGGATTCCTCAGCTGTCCCTCTAAATTTTTTATAAACCCCCCTCCCCAACTCCCCTCCCCCTCCCCAATTTTTTATAATCCCCCCTCCCCTAACTTATAACTCCAACCGCCCAACCCATAGCTTGTTTCCTGTTTTGTTTTGTTTTAAATTACTCGTGCCTCGGAACCAGCATTGAAAGGTTCGTAGTGTTAATTATTCCATTGTATTAGTGTTAATTATTCCAGTGTACTAATTTCAAATTTACTATATGTAATTTAAAAATAGCTTTTTAAATTTCTGGTTAATTTTATATGTAAATTTTTATAACTTTGAATTTAACCCTCTTCTTTTAGTCTTTTTAAAATTTGCTTTTACTGAATAGGTTTTATGGAAATTATTTTGTCTTGTTCACATTTATTTATTGATTCTAATTTCATATTGTTATTATCTAGCCTGATGATGAGCGTATTGCTCGAAACGTTGCGCATTAAAGAAGACTTTTCATGGCATTTACATTCCTCCTTGTCATTGGATTTCTCCTAAATATTATATATATATATATATATATATGGTATTTTAAAAGTCCGACCTTGCAGGGATTTGGAATTAACTATTTCTGTTATTACAACAGATGTTCAGATTGCGTGTCATTCATTTCTTTACGCCTTGCTTGTCTTGGGGTGTGCATTCGGTCATTATCCTTATGAACTTAATAGATTACCGAGAACAGAAAGAAATTGGGTAGTAAATAATAAATAATCTGAAATCACTATTGGGCCAGACTTTTGAACCACCATATATATATATACACAGTTACACACACACACACACACCACACACACACACTATATCAAATAGAGGCATATCAAAAGTCTGGCACAAATCTTGGTTATTATGCAGCTAAGGGGCGTCGCGGCTTTATAAACATACACTACCCTTTTCGATTTTATAAATATATGTACATCACACTACAATTAATTACGTACTGAGGAAATATCATTTTATGGTGAAGTTTAAGGAAATTGTTAGAAAAAAATTCGAATTTGCCGCTATGGCCGCCATGATCAACATGGCAGACGTAACCAATCACCAAGCGACAAGCGCTCTCGTGACGTCATCCAGCCAATCAAATTTAAACCTGGCTCTATCACAGGTTTAAAAGCGCGCCATTTCTCAGTCCAGATTCCAATATGTTATGGTTAGGTTAGTTTGGGTTAGTTTGCTTTAATTGGTAATAATTGTTTTTTTCTGCATTATTTGGTGATAATTCTTGTGTTTTTCTGCTACTTTTTCGTCCTTTGTGCAGTGGTACTTGTCTATTCAAAACACCTTAAAACTAGTGTTTTTTCATAATTCCACACCTATTGACAATATCTACTATACAAAGCATGAAAAAACATGCAGAAAAAAAATTATCACCGAGCTCGGCGACGCCCCTTAGCTGCATAATTACCCGCATCTTTAATTTCCAAACTGCCCTCCTTCGGTTTCTATTCTTCTATCTGTTCCTTCCTCTCAAATTTCCTTTTTGGCCGATCTATAGCTGAGGTTATAGATGGCCACTGTTCTTCTCCTAAAGCTTTTAACAGTGGTGTTCCTCAGGGTTCTGTCCTGTCACCCACTCTTTTTCTTTTATTTGTCAATGATCTATTAAGTCGCATTTCCTGTCCGATCCACTCCCATGTCAGTGATTCCACTCTTCACTTCTCCACCCTTCGCAAAGCGTCCCTCTCAGGCTCAGCAGTCACTCCATGCTTCGCGAAGGACGGCTATGGTACACCTGACTTCCGATCTTTTTGCCATCTCTGATTGGGGCAGAGAAAACCTCGTGGCTTTCAATGCCTCAAAAACTCAGTTCCTCCACCCGTCTACTCGTCACAAGTCTACTCGTCACAATCTTCCACACGACAATCCCTTTACTTCAACGATACACAACCTCAATCCTTCCTCTTCTCTTAACATTCTTGGCGTTTCCTTTTCTCGTCATCTTTCTTAGAAAGATCACATATACTCTCTTTCCAAAACAGCTTCTAAGAAGTTAGATGTGCTGTACCGCCTCCGTAGTTTCTTCACCCCAGCTCAGTTGCTGTCTCTGTACACAGGGATCTTGTCCGCCCCTCTATGGAGTACACTTCTCACGTGTGGGATAGCTCAACCCACACAGCCGTACTTGACAGGGTGAAATTAAAAGGTTTTCGTCTAATTAATTCCCCACCTCTTCTTACTCACTGTCTTCAATCCCAGACTCTTCGCCGCAATGTTGCCTCACTCGCTATTATAACGGACACCGCTCTTCTGAACTCTATAACTGCATGCCTCCTCCTTTAAAGAGACCACGAAGTTCCAGACTTTCTACACATTCTCATTCCTTTTCTGTCCAACTCTCTAACGCAAAAAGGTTAATCGGTATTTTCAATTTTTCACCTACTCAATCAATGAACTCTGGAACAACCTTCCTCAGTCCATCTTTCCCCTTGTCTGTGGCCTCCAATCTTTCAAACGCAGAGTGTCTAGGCATCTCGAAAACGCTGGACGTTGATTTTGGCTCTCTTCTTCTTCTATGTGGGGGACGTTTTTGCATGCATTCGCCCTTGGTCCCTCATTCCTGCATAAAAAAAATAGATACACACACACACACACACACACATATATATATATATAGTGTATGAGAGAGAGAGAGAGAGAGTCTTCGCAACGGAATGGGAGGAAAATATCTTATTTAAGCAGTTTGATGACAAATCAGTTTAGTTTTCACCCATTTCACGATCACGGTCAGCAAGATGTCAATGAAATTTTCAAGGAGTATTTCACGTAAAGATTTTCATCTCATACGTCAACTTGTCATTTCTTGAAAGGCAAAAGAGATTCTCTTTCCTCGTGACAACACTAATAAATAAATTCTATTTTCATACACACTCGTTTCATTTCAAATTCAAAATAGTTTTAATTATTGCAATAATTAAAGTTAAGTAAATTTTTATGACGTATTTTGCGCAGTCCATCTTAGGCTCTCTTACAGGGCCCACATACGCGTGCAAGGGCCATGCCAGGGATACACCCTGAGAGGCAGTGTTATGATTAGTGCCCCGGACCAAATTGTTGTGGATGTAAAATCATACCAAATCCGTAGCTTATATATATATACGTATATATACACACACACACTCTGTATATGGAGAAAGAGGAGGAGATTGTTGACATCAATCGACCATGGAAGTACTCTGAAAAGGGGGCTGTTATGCGAGAGACAGGGAGTGCCGGAAATCCCGTTTCTCCTGTTACTGTCCTCCTTAGCTGATTTTTTTCGTCTCATCTATCCTGTGAACAACAGTCCAGCATGCTCTCAAACACACGTTTCTCTTTCTATTTCTTACCACACATACATGCATCTTACATACTACACAATCTTTTCAAAATTAAAAAAAGAAAGCAAGGATCACTTTAACATATTGCTTCCCAATGTATATCACTTTAACATATTGCTTCCCAGTGTTAATCACTTTAACATATTGCTTCCTAAAAATAGACATTACACAACCAATTACAGTTACATGACAATAGTTTATAATATTTAGAGATTAGCTAGTGGAGAAAATGTAAATTTATGGACAACTTAACTTATTATGCTTTGCCATTTTTTGTGAATGTAAAATATTTGGATTACCTGAAGATCAGGGCCCCCAGCCTTCTTTAGTTAGCCTTATAAGGTTAACTAACGAAAATATCACGACCTAACCTAACCAATCGTTAGGTCAACTGTACGCCCTTGACGATTGGTTAGGTTAGGTCGTGATATTTTCGTTAGTTAGCCTAGATTACCAACCTCTTTCTAACCAACCAACCTTTCTCTTTTTAACATATTGCTTCCCAGGATGGATCACTTTAACATATTGCTTCCCGAATGCTTTGGGAAGCAATATGTTAAAGTGATCCGAAAGCAAACTGGCATCATTCTGGATCTTGATTTCAGCTCTCTCCTTCTCCTTCTTTATGGGAGAGGCGTTTTTGCGGGCACTCGTCTCTGGCCCCTCCTTCCTGCATAAAAGAATATATGCATTCGTAGTGCTTAAATGTATTACACAGAATACATCTTAAGCCAGTGGTCTTGTCCGATTCTTTTTCGCTGTTGCGAAGCTAATACACGGCACATTCCATTGAACATAGTTCATCCCTATCGAACTTTCTGGATTTAGAGTAACTTACACAATTTTTTATTTTGTTTTTTTGTCATAGTTTTTCTTCTTCTTCTTTCTTCTCTTTCTGATCCTTCTCGGTTTTATGACCTTTTTCCTCTTTCCTATTCGTACGTGTAACGGAACATCACTAAACCGTTATTTCTTTGAATTATGTTCAGTTAAAGTTATTTTTCTTTGCGCACGTTCTATGGCACCAGCCTTCACTTAAGAAATTATTTTCACGTATTTACTGATACTTTATACATACACTCGTATAGAATGAATTAAACATCGATTCGATAAAATAATTAATCACTAGTTGTTTTGATGTTAGCACGGAGCGGGAACAAAGTGTCCGTATACCACGAAATAGAAGCACAAACCCACACACACACACACACACACACACACACACATACACACACGATGAGAAGTTCAACATTTTCACACGGACCATCATTCAAACTATACGGTACAGACAGCTCGCAGCGGTATTGTCAAATAAATGGAGGGGGTCAGTGTACTGGTGAGATTTCCGTACGTAGTTCATCACCGCTGGAAACAACAATGTTCCGTGTTATCATAGTCCAAAGAATATCCAAAACCATATTCATTGTTCATGCTAGCTTCTTCAGTCCGTATTGCAGACACTCCCAGTCATCATCAGTGCCGGTGCACGATTCTCTTTAGGAGCAAGTTGCACCAACAGTTTGCGTTTCCTCCCCAAAGCGACATAACTACACCAATATTTTAATCATAGGTAAATTCATATCATCTCAGGCTCGCTTTGTAAAAGCTGAACCAAAAACCACAAATGATTGCTATATTAATATTTAATAGTATACTTAATTCATTGTTGTTTTCGCGTGTTAACACAGTTTATATACGATGTCTTTTTATATACAGTATCTCAGAATATTATTTCCCCATTCTAATTACAACCGACTAAACTTTCCCATTGCAAATTTAACCGAACCACATTCAATATAATTCAGGGCTTCTTTTAGAAAAATTTAGAACTGCACTTTTATAACTAGAATTTATATATATATATATATATATATATATATATATATATATATATATATATATAAATATAATTACTGATATATAATATATATATATGGTATAATTATATATAATTACTATAAACACCTATATTTTAGAACTGCACACTATTTTTATTGGAACTGCACTTTTTTTTCAGACCTGCACAGATTGTTAGAGCTGCACATTAAAGAAGCCATGATATAATTTCCCAAGTATTTCGTTCATACCCCAAAAATTATATATATATATATATATATATATATATATATATATATATATACACACACAGTATATATATATATATATATATATATGAATATATATATAGTTGTAACCTTGTTCTCACTGTAATAGCTTCTTAATGAGTCGGTAAAGGAAGCTATTCTCAAACGAAAATGATATGTGACAAATTGACAATTATTGCACCTCTTCTTTTAAGTGTCCGTCTCGAAAGACACTTAAAAACATAAAGTTTTCAGTCTAATTTCCCAGGTTAAGTGAAAAGACGTTTAGATTTAAGTATTTCTAATAAAAATTAAACTTATTAAGTGCAGATAGGAAAGAATTAAAGCATCACTATATATATATATATATATATATATATGTATAAAATATGTCGCCTCATGAAATAAGAGATGCTGGCATTTTAAAGATTGTACATTCTGAAGGTTTTGTATTGCACTCGAAAACATGCAAGAATTATAATTATATATATATATATATATATATATATATATATATATATATATGAGGGTAATGAAATAAATTATTACATCTTTCTGATCAGTTTGAGAAGAGAATTTGTTTAAAGTTGAGTTCTTTTTTCCCGGTTTTTTTTTTAACATAAACGTTTTGTTAATCAAATAAACACGAAAAAAATTACTAATTTTTGTATTTTTGTCCAGATTTTTCAAATATTAATTATATAATGTCATATTTGTTGTGACATTATTATTAAATTATATAATAATGTGTATTTTTTAATATTTTCGTATCACCATTTTGTTTTTTTACAATTTCTTGCACTTTTGTGTATAATTAATTTACATATCATACACACACACACACACACACACACACACACACACACACGAAAACTGTGTACATTGTGTGAAGCGTAATTTGATCGTGAAAACGTGTTTTTAAGGAAATTAATTCAATTCTATATTTGGATTGTGGATTCAATTCTTAGTGTATCCAAACAAACTTATAACATTTATGATAAAGTTCATTGGTCATTGGGAAGAAAGGGCTCTTATCCTGCTCGCAGTATAAATTTTTATGAAAATGCTCTTTGGTTGTTGTTGATAATAATCTAATGTCTATATAGTTTTATACTAATATTAAAGGTCTCCTTCGAATAATCACACATACCCGGTATGCCCATTCCCGCATACATGAAACAGGAGAGTACAGTATAAAATGAAAGAATTATTCTTCATTAAATGTACATGGTTTTCAGATTTAAAGCTTAGTAACTCGTATGAATTTATTTTTGCGTTTAAATTTTTCCTCGAAACATAATTTCTAATTTAAAACATATTGTATATCCTGTATGACGTCACGAGGCGAAATAGCGTTGCTATGACGTCATGTAGAATACTGGTGTTTTTTTTTTTTTCAGAATCAATCTCTCAACACTGGAATTTACTTTACGAGTTAAAGGAGGCGTCTTCTTTTTTTTTATTTATTTTTTATTACAAATCTTTCAGCGATATTCCATTTCGGTATTCGAGGAGTGTTGATGAAGAAGAGCTAATCTTTATACAGTCATCTCGTTCTTGTATCAACTCACTGAAGGTCCATAGATTTATCAACTCGTCACAAATGCTTTGATGTTTGGATTTTACACTTTTTAAAATTTCTTTCAAAGACCAAAGCATAATTTTGATTAGTCCTCGAATCCGGAGAGTTCTTTTTTTAGTTTTTTTTCCTAATCTAGTAATCTTTGACCGGCCATCCTCAAGGTACCTTGTTATCTTTTTTTGAGGAAGAGGAGGCAAATTTTTATAACTGATCATTAAATTTTTTTTTTTTACACAATTGTGAATAAATATTTCATAGAAATGTCCTTAAGTATATATATATATATTATATATATATACCTTTCAAATGTTCCGTGCGATGATTCCCATTATTTTTCTAGCCATTCTAATTTTGATATTATAATGCTCACTGAATTCTGCATCCGACGACATTATTACTCCAAGATCCCTCACTTGTGGATTTGGTGTTATCTCTTTGGCTTGCGGAGTTTTGTACCCTTTTTTTGTAGCTCCTTGTTATTACCATATCTTAGGAGTTGGATTTTTTTTCGTTGAACTTCATATTGTTGTCTTCTGCCCACTGGAATAATGTTTCAATGTAATTTTGTAATTTTCTTATGTCCCTTGTGGGACAGAGCTCGCGACTTCCGAGACTTCCGACTTAACTCCGTTTACCACCACTCTTTGCGTTCTTTACGTCAAGAAATTAAATATCCACCTTCCTAGCTCTCCAGTAATTCCTGTATCCTTAAGTTTGTGTGCTATGACTCCATGGTCACATTTATCGAAGGCTTTAGCAAAGTCCGTATATATTACACCTATATATGTTTTGTCCTCGACACAATGTTTCCAATATTTTCTCCTGGTGGTCTAGTAGCTGTGATAGGCATGATCTTCCAGCCTGAAGCCATGTTGATTTGGGTTGTATAATTCTTTTTCTTGTAGGTAGTAGGTAACGTTGCCTATAATTATACGTTCAAAACACTTTATGAGGTCTGAGGTGAGAGCCACTGGCCGATAATTCTTGGGCATTGCTCTGTTACCACCTTTAAATAGGGGGGCAATGTTCGCGTTCTTTAAGGGGAGTGGAATTTGTCCTGTGTCGAGTGATTTCCTCCAGAGTAAATATAGCGGTTTGGCAATACTCTCTTTGCATTTCTTCAGAAACGTCGCACTCCATATGTCTGACCCTGGCGCTGAATTGTCTCGCATCTCTGATAAGGCTGTAATTACATCTCCTTCCGTGAACTCGAAGTCCATTAATAGGTTTGTGCCGGAATTTGTTCTTGGTTGATTTGTATCTATGTCGAAAAATTCGTCTGGGTTTTCCACTTCCATCTCGGACTTAGGGGTGCTAAACACAGAATTAAATTGTTCCCTTAGCAGTTCGCTTATTTCTTTCGGGTCATTTGTGTATTCGGCCTCCCCGTCTATCAACGGACCAATACTCTCCTTACACTGCATTTTCCTTTTCGCAAACGTGTAGAAGTATTTTGTGTTATTTTTTGCTTTCTGCTACCTTGTTTTCCTCCTCGTTTGTCTTATGTATGAATGTTTGCTTTATGTCAATTTCTATTTCGCCAAGTTTCCTCTCTAGTTTGAGTCTCTTTGCATCAGTTCTGCATCTGTGGAGATATTTTACGGTTTGTCTTCGTTGTCTGAATAATGTCCTGATTTTCCTCTCGAGCTTGCTCCGTTTTCTTTCCTGTCTCTCTGGAATATGTTTCAGTATTATAGGTTTGATTTTGTGGAGTCTTCTCGTGAAGTAGCAATTCCCAATTTACCTCCTTTAATAAATGCAAAAAACCACTTTTTTCTACGTGAAGGTCAAAATATGATAATTAAAACCCACTCTAATAGACAGAGTTTATTTCCACAACAGTTTCGATGCCCACTGGCTTCCTCTTCGTTTTTCTGTATCCACCCGAAGAGGATGCCAGTGGGCATCGAAACTGTTGTGGAAATAAACTCTGTCTATTAGAGTGGGTTTTAATTATCATACCTCCTTTAAATCTTTATTTACGTTTTCCCAATTTACCTTCTTTGAATTTATGTTTAGGCCTTCAGATATTCCATCTGCCTCTCTAGGATGCGTTTTCGGACCTCTGGGTGCTAACTTCAATTGTATATCGATGAGGTTATGGTCGGAGAACTTTGTGTGCGTTACTTTTTTACTATATATATATATATATATTCTTTTACAAAGTTTATTAATTAAGGTGGAGTTGTTTTACTAGTTTTTAGTACTAATTTATAGATTTCGAGACATGCTTTTTGTTTTATCATTTTTGTACTATTCACGGTTCGATTAAGAATGGGATGAGATGATATTAAAGCAGCTGTGTGTTTGCTTTATTTTTCCTCTTTTGACTATCTGGTTCCTACTATACGACCTATAAAATCTTTAAATAGAGTCATCACACACACACACTATACAGTATATATATATATATATATATATATATATATATATATATGTGATACAACTCAGAATGGTCCCTTGAGAAATTTTTATGTTACACACAGACCGTGCATGGAACAAGGAACTCTTTTGGGAAAATTAAATCCACTGTAGTCGGAATAAGTAATGACAGATGATAAACACTATAGATTTTTCTGGATATGTTCTTATTTTTTATATCTGGTACTTTATGATGGTAGTCGGTGGATACCAAAAAACGTCTCATATGAAATGTGGTAATCGGTGTGACCTTTTTTTTTCAGAGAGGCAATTTCGGTTTTGACCTCGTGTCACCAATTAATGGGAATTGGACGATTATTGACCAAACACAGACAAAAATACTTGGTTACATGGGCAACTCTTTGTCAACCAATCCATGTGGCCAGTTAATTCAACCACGGGTGATTATGCTTATTTTTATGGTAACAAATTTAAAAAGGTTATTGAAAATATAACACGAACGAATTAGCAATCTAGTTTGGTGATTTAGTTTTAGTAACCAAATATTTTTCTTGTAAATTGGATGTTCATAATGAGTTACGGCATTTTCTTATCTAGAAAGAGATAGAAAGAGAGAGAAATACAGCCTGGAAACTCATTTCCCCACTGCATGATGATGAAAGTGCCCCATGGGTTACCTAAGCTCGAGCATTGACAGGCTGAGCGGCTAGCCCAACTCAACCCAGGAGCCAGAAGCCGGGAACGTACCCAGAACCTCACCGACAAGAATCCGCAACCGAGACCACTGACCTACCGGGAGCCCTACAAAAAAAATATACCGATACGTACAGTAAATAAATAGCACCTGAAAAAAAAATGTAGTGCCTTACAAGACCTGCCAATGATGAAAAATTTTGAATTTTTAAAGTTTAAATCGCGACATAGCGAATTTTTAAGATTTAAATAGGACAAAAACTTAAATTGGACATCATAAATTTTTCTGAACGCAGTTTGCATCATTCTGTGAACTATAAAAAAATGATATTCTTACCCAAATAGGGAATATTTAATGTAGTCATTTTGCAGTTACATAAACCATCTATTAACATTTTTTTTATACTTTTAAGTCTAAAATTAAATTCATAATTTTTTTTCATTCCTAAGAACCAGCGCCTTAAAAATACAATTAAAATTCAAAAATAAAACGTTGACATGTACGTAGGTAAACACCACACACACACACACACACACACACATATATATATATATATATATATATATATATCTTGGTTAGTCTTGGTTTAGCTTCCGCCCGAAATGCTCATTCTGACGAAGGTCAAGCTTCTCACTCCACCTTAGACCTACAGTTTAACGTGGAATCCGAACCACTCCCCACCAGCATCCCAGGGTCTTAACCACTGGGTTACTCAGGATACTCATTTATCTACCAACCAATTTCCTTATTGTGTGGAAGGATGAACAACTGGGTTTTGCTGCGCGCCGCCTGCCGTCACCGGGTCTCGATCCCAGAGCCGCTGAATTCGTAGTCAGCGATGCTAACTTCTACACTACCGAGGCGTGTATATATAAGTATGTATTGCATTGGTATTTTCTTAAATCGTGACTTAAAGCTATTTTCAGTTATTTTAAGTAAGAATTTATGACGTAACCGGTATGCATGTGCGTATATTTTGCTAGTTCATGTAGAAGGTAAGTTTAGCCTACGGCTCATGCACGTTCACATTTTATTTGGCGGTGAATTTAGTTTAATATATTATTTCCTTTTGTGTCCTTAAGTGCCTTGAAGAAATTATCTTTTAATATGATGTAATTTGAAACTGAACTTTAAGTGAAGTTGCCAAACTTTCTCTCTATGTTTGGAGACATACTTTCCTATTTTTGGAAATATAACTTATAACTACTTCTTATCATTATAGAATATTATCATCGGGTCCGAAAAGGGTTTAAAATGTATTTTTTTACTGACAAAGGAACAAAAAAAAATTATCTCCAAAAAACAATTATTTGTATTTAAGTTTCGGACGTTTCGAATGTAACTTTTACCATCATCGAGGCGTATAAAAATTGACAAACGAATTTGAAATGAAACTTATAAAATAGTTTATAACAACGGAAAAAAAACGATGAAGACATACGATGTAAGTAGTCCATATATATATATATTCATCGTAAAAGCTAAAATTACCTGGGGGACCTTCAAATTAATGTACTTCCCGTTAAAAATGAATAATTTTCCACAGGTTTTAATCTCAAATGTAGGATATTCAAATTACGGTCTCTTCCCGAACTTAGTCATTACCATTTCAACTTTGTCCCACGAGTGAGAAATTCTCGAGGAAGGAGAGAGAGTTCTCGAATTGAACTATTTCTGTTCTCACTGTACGATTTCCCAATTTAAGTTAGAGTTTTCGCGGAAAAGATGCTCCTTCAATTAATCACGACCCTCTTTTTTCATACTCTTTCCTAAATCAGGACACTCTTTTTAACAAATCTGGAATTCTTACTTCCAATATTCCTATAATTCCTAATTATCGCGGATAAGATTCCTATAATTTTAATTTCTATAATTGCGGGGACCTGATACGGTTCGGAATGACACTGAATGAAAAATTATTAAAAGTTATTCATTCGATCGTGTGATCAATGATTTCTATAGTGTCTGAATTTGGTTAGTTTCACGTTGTTATGGAGCTACTACGTCGTGGTCACGTCGCAACACCGCTCCCTGTTAGATCAACGAGGTTAAGCGACGTTAGTTCTCTTTAGTAGTTTGATGGGTGACCGTCCTCCGCATTCAGATGATGTAGAAACCCGTAGGAGGTTCGGATCCCGCGTAAAGTTGTCGGTTCTCTCCGTCACATAACTAGATATTGGGAATGGGTTAAACAACCCCATTATTATCATGTTGTTATACGACTCGTGAATTTGAGTAAATGCAAAAACTATAAAAGCTTTTCCTATATCTTGTTTCGGCGTTCGAATTAAGTAAACAAATTCCCTAAAAACAAAACAGAAAATATAAACAAAACAAGTCGAACAATAAACGCCTCAAGTATTTAGAAGAATGCGTAGAAGCGGACAAGCAAGTAATATTTAAATATATGTTCTTAATAAACCAACAACCAGATGGCGCTGCGTGCCGAGTTGTGTCATTTCTATATTCGTTCAATGACAATTCATAATCAGAGGCGCAATAAATAATAAAAATAAAGTAATTGATGATGTTTTTTATACTTTTTTTATGATGTGATTAAATGTGGCCTCAGTCACAAATTTATTGTGCATACGGTCTGTATGTTTTTTTTAATGGGTTTATAAAAGGTAATTGCCTTTATTGATGGGTTTATAATTTGCAATCACTCGACACTATCTATCTATCTATCTATCTATCATATATATATATATATATATATTAACTGCAAACAACACACAGTATAATTAATGTAAAGAACGACGCTTGTGTGGAAGAGCGCTCGAAAAAGGTGTGGAGAGAGAACGAGCAAATGAAAAATGAGGTACCTCCCAGGAATCGAACCCGGGATCATCCAATTGCCGGTCGGATATGCTAACCACTGCACCAAGGTCCCCGATCAGTCACAACTCGTAATTCCCCTACATACGAGCGGAATAAAATGCCCTGAGGGGGCACCTTCTCATGCCGCACATATATAAATTTTAACTGCAAACAATACGCAGTATAATTAATGTAAAGAACGACGCTTGTGTAGAATTACGAGTTGTGACTGATCGGGGACCTTGGTGCAGTGGTTAGCATATCCGACCGGCAATTGGATGATCCCGGGTTCGATTCCTGGGAGGTACCTCATTTTTCATTTGCTCGTTCTCTCTCCACATCTTGTGCGGACGCTCTTCTACACAAACAAGCGTCGTTCTCTACATTATATATATATATATATATATATATGGGAATGAACTCAGTATATATATATATATATATATATAATGTCCATATGTCCAGCCCCATGTGGAATCCTAATTAGTTCAGTTAGTGTTAACTGAAACTACAAGCCGTGAGGCTGTTTACAAATGTCAATTATCTAACGTAAACGTTTCGATTTCTCCCGACTCTGCGCAACATTCTTGTCTATAAAAACGTTGACATCTTTCAAATGTTCATTTTTAGTTGCTCACTGAAGCATTGTAAAAAACTCAGGAAAAGTTTCCTTAACATTTGCTTGCAAATAAGTTATACAACTATATTACGAGGGCAGGTTTCTTCTTCAAGTGCTGCTGCGTTACCTTTCTTTAAAATAGTATGGAATTATTAAATTTTATAAGTGACAGAGGAAAATTATATTATTGATAAAGTCTCGGGAGATATTTCACCTAATTACAGAAAAAGATTTTTACCCCAAAATCAGGGGAATATTTTTCATTATTTTGAAAATTTGGTTTTCATGAAAGCAGTCCGAAAGAATTTTTTTTTTTTTCGGAGGGGTGGGAGGAGGGATTTAGCGAAATGTATCATTGCCATATTTTTAAAAAGTAAGCTATCATTAAAAAGAATTTCATTATGGATGACCTCTCTGTGTTTTAAGTAAATATTATTAAATTCTTTACTGAAATGTATTACCAAGCTTCCAGAAAACGTATATCTTAGTTTATACAAACTGTTTAGAAAGGATTTTGAAAATGGTTTCCGTCATTTTACACTAAAATGAACTATTATATTTAAAAATAAATCACTCATCGTCCTTTGATGAAAATTTCAACCCAAAAAATTACGTCAAGAAAAAGGTTATCACATTTTTTACTTTCATGAGAGAAATGAAATGTCACTCTTCGCGAGAACTATCTTCTCTAGTTAATGATCACCTCCTAACTCGAATGAGACGGGTTCCCAACCTCTATCTATCTATACAACTTTTAAAAATTACTAAATTTACGCATGGCCTCGAAAGAAAATGCGGTATGTGCCCACGCTGCCCAATCATTCATTCACCGCGATCGAAAATTCAATCTGACATTTCAGATTTTCACTTTCATGTTAAAAACATTGTTTACTCGCCAATATTTTATGTATAAGGGTGTAAGCGCTTGCCCTTGGCCCCTCCTCCATACATAAAATAAAACTACGTAAATTAAAAAATGTTAAAAATGATTTAATACTTTTAATTTATAAAGGTTATAAATTAACATTTTTAATTTTCATGATAAATTAAAGAAAATTATATTGTATTGATTGCAGCCGTTCGTTTTGAATAAATTACCAATATTTTTTATTATTCTTATGTTTTATTTTAATTATTATTTCTTTTAACTCAAAATATATTTACAACAATTTTTCCTTAATTAAAATCTGAATTCACTCGCTTAAAATAAGCTCTAACGAAGGACTTGATTAAAATATTAAGAGAAGTATAATTGAAGTTCAAGTTTTAAAACATATAAACGCGTTAACTTTGCAACGTAGAATTGGACGCTCGGATGTGAAAGTGAGTCAAGCGCATTCAGAACGCCAAAACTCAAAAAGTGATTCGAATACTTGAGTCGCCAATAATCACGATTTTCTTCTTGAGTGAGATTTAAGTCGCTTTCAGTCATTTGAATCACTTTCACTTTTTGGCAAAAGGCAAAAATTGGTAAAAAAATAAAATGCACTTGTATCACTCACTTCCAATCACAATAAATATACTATGAAATGTAAGAAGTTTGCCATGTTAATTTTATATGTAATTTTCATATATACGATTTCACCATTTTCTTAACTATTGTTTCAACACGACGTCGCGTTTCATGACACCGTTCACGGTTTTTCAACGTGTAAAGAAAACCTCACTCGGGAAAAGATAATTCTTTTACGAAATGGAGATGACGTATCTTTGAAATTTTGTTTTAGGTTACTTAGCTGAAAAGTACGCCTCCAAACAAAGGAACCGTGAATACAGTTCTTTCATACTAGAGAAAAACTTTTCTCAAGTTGTTGACGATAGCGAGGAAAGGTTTTTTTTTTATTATGTTTTGTTTTTACGGTGTATGTAACCTGGACTTTGTCTTGCATGCGTGTTCGCAATTAGTTGATTAACACTGCTTGGCAGATGGACGACGGGTGTATAGGAAGGTGTAACCCTGTTCATTGGCTTTCTTGTTTTCCGGACCTCTCACCACTGAACATATTTTTCGAGGGAGTTGTAGGACCACTCGAAGTTTATAGTTTACGAGTCACGGCCACGTACTATTGATGAACTAAAGGTGAACCTTCGAAAGGAATGTGCCAACGTCTCTACTACAATGTACGCAATGCTCGTAGTAGTTTGTGAAAGAGAATTAACATACGTAAACTTCTTCACGACCTGTCGTCTAAATATTCACTGAAGTACAGCTCCGGATCAATTACGTCATCAATCTTTAGTCGCATATTAACGAGACTCCTTTCGACTTTCTACGCAAATTCCTTTCTATTATAGGTCTTGTCAAACCTTCGCCTACGATTGGCTAGGGTTAGCCCCTCTCCAAAGCTAATTTCTCATAAAAAAAGTTAGGTCTGATGCTTAATTAAAGATTTTTTTAGGAGAGCCTGCCCGATTGTAGTTCCAGGTTTGACAAGTTCTATAATTAAAAGAAATTTACGCAGCAATTCGTAATAGGTATCAATGGACAAGAAATGTAATAAGAGAGAACATTTTTTTTCAGGAACTTAGGATATGAAATGAATAGTTTAGCCATGACAGCGAAAACTATAAATTTTCAAAATGCCAAAACCATCCTAAAGTTCGACCTTCACAGGCACACCTAAACTCGAGTAATTAAACATTACAGTACCATAAGATTAGATCTTTAACTAACGCATATATGAGGCCCTCCTAGGAAGAAGTGGCTAAGCGACAAAAGTTAAAAACCCCAGAAAACGCAGTTAAAAGCTGTATCATTTTGAAATTGACGTAACTTTTGAACTTTTGAAGCTATTTCGTCGAAATATAAAAAAAAAAGTTAAAAAATTACGTCACTTTCAAATTTGATACAACTTTTAACTGCGTTTTCTTGCATTTGTTACGTTTGTCGCTTAGCCACTTCTTCCTAGGAGGGCCTCATTTATAAACCAAAATCATTTGTTAATTACGAAACTAAAAATCAAGATTTAAAAATACACAAAATTCACTATTTCGTCCACCCGCTTTGTTGGTACGCAATTGAAGATTGATGACGTTTTGATCCGGAACCGTTATAAATATTCCACATGGGCGAGACTCTTGTTTCACTCTATATATTCACCCTGAACATTTCCAAATAATATATCTACGCCAAGTAAATACGTGTGTTTTCCTCCCAAAGCTTGATAAGAGCCTTAAATTCAATAGATTTTTGCCTCTCCAATATAATGACGTTTACTATAATCGTTAAAAATAAATTCTTCCCAATATACGCGTTCCCACGTTCTCTCCAAGAAGAAAAACAGTTGGTAAACATTCGCATACCGAATGATAAGACTATGACGTTATTCTTCATCAAACGCTTCTTGATAATGTCTGTAATATGTTATAGAATGCTTAAAAACTTATCTGGCACTCCATTATATATATAATTTCTAAACACTTGGTTGGCACTTTGTTATATTCCTGAAGATATGGTTGGCATTCCACTACCGGTCTCCCGATTTATCCTGTTGTGGTATTTATCGCAATTATTTACAATGACCAGCATTTCAGATCGATAATCTCTCTCTCTCTCATCTATTTCACTCCTAATTCCGATGCATTTTTTTCTCCATTTTGAATTTTGCATTTGTTTCCCATTATTTTAATGTTTTTACATATTTTGTTTTTTCTTTCGAATTTATTATTATTTAATTTGGGTTTTAAACTCAGCAATTAAGAACTTTTAGTGTCGAGTATGATTTTGGCATAGTACAGGTTATAGTTTTTTTTTCGAAGGGGTTAAAATTGATAACGGCTTGTCTTGTGTGTGTGTGTATGTGTGATTCACAAAGCCATTATATATATACAGGGCCGCCGAGAGGGTGGGGAAGCCGGGATAAATCCCCGGGCGCCCGGAAAGAGAGGGATAAAATCTAAAAATATTAATAAAACAATTGATTAAATAACAGAGAGGAAATATAATCAATGAACATACATTTTATAGAGATTATCATAGTCAAACTGAAAGAGATAAAATATCTGCGGTCCACCAATGCCCAAGACCGACTGACAGATCTGGGAACCATCGTAATTGAAAGCCAGTTAGCCCATACTTTAAATTTCATCAGAATCATTTACCACTTTGCTAGAGAGAAGGCAAAGAAAGTACGCTTCTAATTATGAAAATCTTGCAGTAAACAATTGTGTTGCCTGCATGGACTGGTACTGCATTTGTAAATTGTATGGTCATAGAATTAATATAATTGATTCGAAAAATAAAATGGTCATTTTTCTTTTGAGTTGTTTATTCATACTGTATGTTTTGAATAGTTACTTGGACATATAATCAGTTTGTTCGTTATGTACACTTAAAACATTCATAATAAAATCCTGAGTAAACGGGGGGGGAGGGGCCATATACCAATCCTTCCCCGGGGCCCGTGGCAGCTCTCGGCGGCCCTGTGTATATATATATATATATATATTTCCTCGTATTAAGCGTATCTAAAAATGTGCAAAATATGCAAAATCATGAGTATGTGTATGAAAATGATTTCGGGGAAATATAATATTTTTCATTCTTTATTTTTATTCGCAAGCATTGACTAGTAATCTAGTAATTAGTGTCGGTTTTACAACTTTTTCAATTGAATGTGGTTGTACAAGAAAGATTAATAAGCTCTGAAAATATCGCTGATGAACTCAAATGGACATATAATTAATTGGCGCTTGAATGCTTCGTTTTTGCGCGTCCCAAATAGAGGAATCTGACATCTTTACATAATCAATCGGGAGGGCCAGAAACTGGCGCAGCGGTCGGGCCAACTAATGCGACCCCATTGCTCTAACTCCCGTATCATTATTACCAACATCATCAGGGTTCGAACCTCCGACCTTTAATGTCTTCACTTCGCTTACAGGAAACTGGTATTACCCGCTGAGCTACGGAAGCTGGTGGCATCTCTACGTACGTGAGGAATATAAACGGGCAAATTTTCCCGGTTTTTGCCTAACAATTACGAGATACGTACGTTCCATTTCATCACGTACAAGGAACATAAAATGCTGAAATGAAGACTGTAAAAGTTACGGGTCTTGTGATGGAGTGATAATAATGTTTAATTATGAATCCACTTCTTTTTATCTTAATCATTATTATGATCATTGAATATGATTAATTTTTCACTTTTTGTTCAATATCAAATAACAGATCGGCCAAACCTGTATCATATTATGTATACTTATAATTTTAACGAGAGGATTAGATTAAATTTGGTCAAGTTATGTTAGATCAAGTTATATTAGGTCAGGTTAGATTATTAGAATGTCAATTAAATTTTCTGTCAGTAAAATGAGAATAAGTCTGAATTTCGAATATCACATATTGTCCAAGTAATCGGGCTTACGTCGCGTCGTAGTCAATGTTGTAACACCGCCGCTTCCCGTTGATCAGCGAAGTTAAACGAAATTGGGTCAGACAGTGGTTCGATGGGAGACCGTCCGCCGCGTCCAGACTATGTAGCTATGTAAAGCTATAGGTCCCCTCCATCATATGACCTTAGATGCTGCGAAGGAGGTTAAACAACCCAATCATTTTGTTCAGTCTTCCCTACATTACTGCATTCTCCCTCTTTCTCTCTCTCTTCACAGGAACAAACTTCCACGACATTTGGTATCCAAACTTCACTGAAGACAAAGAACCACTTCATCGAAATAAGAATGACCGGGAAACACTTGGCCAAAACCTTTATTTTCATCTTATGAAAATGTTTGCGCAACTTCAGTGGTCAAAGTTGTGAAACATTCGTTATTTATCTGAATACTGAAGAATGCAATGTACATACTTCATGATAACGTTTTTCATGAGAGAGGAATCGTGATCCTATGGCGGTAAGTGTGAGCCACAAATGAAAAAGTTGTTACTTCATATACAGAAAACTCTTGAGGTAAGTAAATTATAAGAGTTGGTAACGTGCGTATGACCACAAAAGGTTTTAAAGGAATACGGCAAGTATATGCCATTTCTTCTCCCAGTCAAGATTATATTTTTTGTGCCATCGTTGCGTGTCATAAATGCGGACAACACGCTCAGCAGCTGCACAAAATTAATAAACTACATTCTCAATGTATTACACGCTCAGTATGAGTAATTACCGTTAGACCATCTATAATTACATTGGAACATTTAGTACAGATGTTGACTTTGTTAAAATGTTATCAGTATCCTCACACTTTGCGCTGGAGAATGAATCAAGTTGTTCTAAATGGTTTTAGTTCATGAATTTATGCAGTTTCTCCTCTTCTTCACTTTCACGCGACTAGTTAT
Organism: Bathynomus jamesi; assembly: GCA_023014485.1. Classification (NCBI taxonomy): domain Eukaryota; kingdom Metazoa; phylum Arthropoda; class Malacostraca; order Isopoda; family Cirolanidae; genus Bathynomus; species Bathynomus jamesi. Next base: position 622,185 of record JAJOZX010000150.1, read on the forward strand.
GAACAGTGTAGTGAGATCAAAGCGTGTTGGCCCAACGGCCAAGACCTAATGAAGAGCAAATGTTACGTACTTTTTGTCTTTAAAGATACTAAATGTTAAAATTAATTTATTTAAAAACATCATATGTTATCAAGTTGAAATGGAGTGAAAAGAAAGCGCTTCCCTCAAAAGAAAAAATATGAACCCAAACATACGTAATCCGTCATGTTCGCACCAACCAAATAGCACATGATCTTCCATTTATATCCGACTCGTTTTGAGGACTGGTGAGCGAAGCCTTATAATCAACATAGGCCTGCCCCCCACCCAAAATGCACTTTCTAATCTAATTTCTCTCTCTCTCTCTCCACACACACACACACACACACACACATATATATATATATATATATATATATATATATATATATACAGTGGTGGGCACGCGCAACGATTTTTGTAGTGCCGCAACCGCAACCGCAACTCTGCTGAAATAGTTGCGCCGCACGCGCAAGCACAACCCTTTTCAAAAAGTTGCGCCGCAAGCGCAAGCGCAACCAAAAATGTTGCGCCGCAAGTTGCGCCGCAACTTTTTGCGGCGCAACTGCCCACCTTTGTGTATATATATATATATTAGTGGTGGACCGGATGACAGTTTTGCAACATCTGCGGATGCGGATTTTTTATTTCATTATCCGCGGATGCGGATGCGGATGCAGATATTTAGTTAATCTATCAATATAATATAGAATTATGAATATATGACATAATTTTTCAAATTTCGTGATATTACTATTATGGGAGGCAATGCATAAGAATTAAAATTAATATTAATGTTTTCATTATGATAAAAATAATAACTTTCTCAAGAGTTTCAGCCACAGAAAATTCAATGAAACAAGTTTCATTCAATTTTCTCTGTTACCAGCTATTTATATTTTGACGTTTATATATTTGTTTGTTCATTAATAATAATTAATACTTTACATGAAATGTGCATGACTGGGCCTTATAAGCTACTTTATAAGCTAATTTAATTGTAAATTGCATAATTTATTAGAGGTAATATCCGCATAACATCCGCAGTCAGAAGTGCGGATGCGGATGTTAAAATGACGCAGATATCCGCATATGCGGATGTGGATATCCGGTCCACCACTATATATATATATATATATATATATATATGATACACATAGACCGTGCATGGAACAAGGAACTCTTCTCGGAAAATTAAAGCCACTATAGTCCGAATAAGTAATGGTAAATGACAAACACTATAATTTTTTCTTTTCCATAATGTTAGCCCGACACACACACACACACACATATATATATATATATATATATATATATATATATATATATATATAGAGGGGGGGGTGAATATCATGCATGAACACGCACTATTTTGCATAATACAAAAATATTCCCATCAGGATTCGAAAACAGCAGCTCTTCAATAGAAGTTGAGAGCGCTGACCATCACGCAACGACATAGTAGAAGTTGGTACAAACTGGTGTATATTTCGACACCCGAGGGAACACTACCCGAGGGAACACACAACGCTTTCGCGTCCAGAAGTGTTTCGATGAATCGGTACAGAATTTAAATTCTGCACCGATTTCATCGACTTGTACCTGGTATTCCATACATTAAAACCAAGCTCACCCTCTCGTCTATTGTTAATTTCGCAGCCATCCCCTACCTAAAAGAAAAAATAATATATTATAGTCAACACTGAAAATGCCTATGATGCGCGACTTTTGCGCCACCCTATATATATATATATTATATTATATTATGCAGGAGGTACATGAGAGTCTTTAGCTTCGCTTGTACAGAATTTGAAGTGCCTTGTAGTCATGTTTGCTTTAGCACAGGAGTTTCGATATTGTTTTCTTATGTCTGAGTCATCACTCAAGGAGGTGGTAATAATTTGACCAATATTCTTAAATTCTTGTACTTGCTTTATTGATTCATCTCTCATTTGGAAACCAATATTAGGCGACTGATTAGAGTTTTTGGAATGGAGTTGCATAACTGTAGTTTTTGTGACATTAAAAATAATGTCATGGTATAATATATGAATATAATTCGCAGATTTTTAGAAGACTGTAGACTGTAGTCCACTCTATCATATGCCTTGCTTATCTCCAAGAAACAGCTGTAAATAGCTGAATTATTATCAGTTTGTTTAAATGTAATTTCCTTCATTACATAGCTATAGAAATCAGTTGTGTAGGACCATTTAAAACCAAACTGATTTGGAGATGTCCATAAATAATCTTTTAATCAGCGTACCAAAAGTTACTCAAGTAATTTTGAGAAACGGAAGACAACAGCAATAAGCCTATAATTATTGTGGGATAGAATGCCACCATATTTATTTTTGACATGGTTCAAAATATTTATCCTCATAAACTCTGCAAAGATATAATTATGAGCAAGCATGGCGTAGAAAAGCAATGAGATATGCAGACTCCCTACATTATTGTCATACTTTAAATGCTCGTTTGATAGGCCATCTACAACTGAAGCGGAACCTCGAAATATTAAATGTACATTAACCCCAAGTTAGCTTATTTTGCCGCAGAGTATGTATAACTACAATTTTAACAAATCTTCACCTTTGTACAACGCGACACCCAATTATAGATTTACAAAAGAAAAATAACAAAGCAGTAATAGGTCACATAGAACAAAAATTAACCTGAAATAATTGCAGTATTTGAAAGTGTAAGACCAGAGTAGCTTTCCCAAGTCCCTCTTCAACAAATGAATGATTAATGTGTATATAAATATATAACGAAAGCGCGAGAGATGCGTTAATTGCGCATAAACAATTGAAGTTTTGCCTCCCCCACCCTCCGGTTCAACGTGAAAGCTTGGCAGCTATGCTATTTTTACGCATTATAATTTGCTATATACTTTTCATTCCTTTACTCTTATGCGTTTCTTTATAAAAAAAAATCACTGCGATCAGTAATCACATTTATGCTCCCATTTGTGGACGAATTTCCCTAGCGCTATTTGGCAACAATATAATAGGGATTAGTAAATACCAAAATTAGGCAAAAGCTTTATTTCTACTATAGAAATTTAAAAAAAAATAATTATTCTCTTTATTTACATGGTAAGACTGGAAGCAGTCCAAATAGAGAAAATTGAAATTTTTATATTTCGGATGATATAAAGGGCTATTCACGTTATCGTCCACATTCGTTTTGTTTAATTTTTCCAAGCAGTTTTTATCTTTGTGAAGTCGTAAACCAAGAGAAGACGTGGTAAAACTAAAATTAGCCTAATATAATCATTGAGGAGGCCAGAAACCGACACAGCGCTCGGGCCAATTAATGCGGCCCATTGCTCTAACTCCTGTATTATTACTGCATTACTAGCATAATCGGAATTTGAACCTGACCCCAGTCTCTTCACTTCGCCTATAAGGAAAGGTGCTGCACACTGAGCTACGGACGATGGCCAAAATTGGACTAGGTACAGCGAGTTCCCGAACAATTAAAATGGTGTGTGTGTGTCTTTGAAGTAAAATGTATTGGTAATCCTGGTTTTGCTTCTGCCCCAATTTCGCATTGTTCATTCTGACGAAAGCTAAGTGCGTTGCCCCCATCTTAGATCTATAGCTTAATGTGGAATCCGAGCCATGACTCACCACGGGTAGTCAGAAATTACAAAGTCGAGTCGCATGGCCTCGATCTCACGACCTCCTGATCAACGGCCCAGCGGCGTCTTACCCAGGATACCCATTTATCTACCGACCAATACTTTTTATGGAAGAATGAACAGTTGTGCGAGATGAGCGCCGCCTGCCATTGCCGGGAATCGAACCTGGGGCCGGTGGATTTGTAGTAAGCGATGCTAACCACTACACCACCGAGGTGCATTTTATCATGTTTTTAATTACATTACATTACATTACATTTCATATGGAAAACATGAAGCCAATGGGATCTATCGAGGTTTTCTAAGTCATGGAAAGATATGGGTAATAAAAGATGGATAATTTAATAATATCATTATTTAGTTTTTTATTGAATGGATTATTTTTATAAAGTTCAGTGATTTTTCTTTAACTATAGACTGCGGAAAAATAATATTAATTAGGTTTTTCACTTTTTCTTATTCTTGATACCTCTTTATGAAACCGTTCCCAGGCAAAGCATAATTTACTGGCTCGATGAATAATCGTCTTGATTACAGATAGTTTGTATTTTTCGGGTGTATACGATTATGCTCTTCTTGGAAACTGTTTGATAAAGAAGGATCAAGATTAAGAAAATCAAATAATTATGTTTCATAGTCAAAAACAAAGGATCACTAGATTTTATATAAATAATTCATTAAGTAAAACACAAAACCCAAACAAAAAATAACACAAGAGCATAAGAAATATTATGATAAATCAAAGCTATCAGGGCCTTTCTAGGTTATCCATGTCCAAAATAAGAACCCAACCACTCTAAATATATACTTCGGAGAGGGCCTAACTTATTGTAGTTTAAGGCTTGAGAAGCCCTATAACTGAGAGTGAATTCAAGTCGAAATTTCGTTCTGGGTACCAATCGACAGGAAATTTGATAAGGGAACTTATCTTGTCGAGGACTTAGGATAAGAAATGAGGAGTTCAGCTAGAAAACGGTGAAAACTAAGAATTTGTAAAACGTCCAAAGCTCCCAAGAGTTCGGACCTCATTGGTACACTTAAACTTAAAAATGGTACATTCGATATACAAGATAAGGCCTTTAACATATTTGCAAAACAAAGCAATTCGTTAATTATGAAACTAAAACTCAAGCTTTTAAAACACAAAATTTTATATTTAACCCATTCACTTTGTTGGTCTTCAGTTGGAGATTGATGACTTAATCGGTCCGGAGCCGTTGACATATGTCTAAACGGGCTTTTTTTTTATCTGCAAAAACATTAATTTTGCATATATAAACAAACAGTCTTTATTTCAGACTCAACGGGTACAAGCATTATACAAGTGGACCATATAAAGTTAAATAATAGTTGTCTGGAGCAATGACTGCATAGGCTAACGAAACACTACAAATAATGAAAACACACAGTTGTCTACGACAATGCAGAATGCAGAAAATCCTCATTAATTAGTAACCACATGTAATGTAAATCCATGGTGAACCTATTTAGTTTCTACAAATATGAAAGGAAATAATTTAAAAACTCATTATTTAACTTAAATGTTAATTGTTAAAACATGGTCTAATATAATTATATTAGATTATATTAGACTATGTGTTAAATATCAAATGATTAACAAATTTCATAATTAAATTTTAGGATCTCACTTGCTCGCTCTATTTATGTACGTAGCACATTTGGCTATAATATCTGCTTTTGGCTACAAATAAAAATTTCACTTCGTCGTTTGTTTGTTTACATAATCGGCAGTATTAGTACTTGAATGTCCATTGAGGAAATTGCCGATTTCTTATTATTGAATTTAAAATATATGCTAATAAACTATTTTAGAGTTGGTTTCTTTCCAAGGTAGGCAATATGTATAAAAATTTTAGTTAGGTTCAGTAATAACCAGGAATGGGTTAAGCTTTAAATCAGCTTGTTGGCTGCTGCTCATATCCGTAGCTTAGTCTATGCTTGGCTGAGCTGCTTCAAAATTGGCCCAGCCCAGTCAAGCTAGGCCCACACTGAGTTAAGCTTAATTTCCTTCTCTAGACAAAACCTCGATAGGTCCAAATGGCTTCATGTTTTCCAATTGAAACAACGTGGTCTAGGAACTGAGACTATATCGGACTTTTTAAGTTAGGCCTAACCAGCGAGTTAAAGTTAGAGCCTAAGTTAGATAGTAATCTTGTAGTTCGGGGTGTCACGTATTCAACTGTCCGCTGTACTGAAATGTCTCTGAGCACTTTTGCGCATGTGCAGAATCTAGTGGATAGTTCAGAATATAGCACACAATGATTTGAAGTGACCACTGGTTTGAACCATCCACTAGCATTTATGCGTGCGTGTGAAATGATAAGCATGTCATGTATAAATACGTAATTGAACTGCGTTTATTAATCAATTATGGAATTCAATTTGTAATATAAACAATAATCTTGTGAATATTTACATGACTTGATTTTCATTATTATTGAGAAAGCAACCTTTTATTATTGCATTTATATGAAATTAAGATATTTAATGGGAGGTGGCAGTGGTGTAGCCAGGGTTAGTAGAAGAGGGAGAGGCCTCCCATGAAAAAATTCTAAAAAATGTGGTGGTATGATTTGATTTTATATTTCAAATTATATAGGTTTTTCCTGTTCAACTATAATTTGACTATTTTTTCTTTATATTTCAAATATATGGTTTTCGTACTACAAATATTTTTTCAATCTTTCCAATCTGTTCTGTATTTCATTATCAGCCATTGTACAACTTGATTAAAATATCTTGGAAAACTGCAAATTGAATTAAAGCAACTAGTAAACCAAGCAAATTTACAAGAAACTATCTTAAAAATAAAAAATTAAAGTGAAAAAACTAGTAAACCAAATAAATATCGGATGATTCAAGTCATCATAATTTGTGATATCTGTTATGCGCAGAAGTGCTCAGAGTATAGTTCAATATGTGACGCAGGGTTTATAGCTACTGGAAGGTCAGGGAAAAATTGAGTTTTGTGAAATTTTGGAGAAAGTAAAAAAAAAGGGATGGTGGTTAAGGAATTAACATAACTCTAAAGAACCATATACGGTACTATAGCAAACTATTTAGATAATTTTCTTCAAAGATTTTGAAGTAGTAAGTTTAGTAATTATTTAGAATAACTCAACTATTAAATTTTTATAATATGCATTCTTAGATTTGTTTTTATATCAGAGATGCATTTTTGAGTCTGAGGTTGTGCAAATATCCCAAAACTATTATGTATGATTTCAGTTTTACAGTATTTGTGCAAGCTCAGACTACCAGAAATGCATTGCTGATATAAAAATGAAGGTAAAGATTCAGTAGAATATATCCACCTAAACTAGTGATGAAAATAGTTTTTTCTGGTCTATTTCATGTTGTTTCATTTGAATCTGACCTTTATTTTTGGCGCAAACGCACCATTATGGAGATGGTAACATGATAAAAATTTTATAGTGGGCATACTTGGGGCCCTTCAGCCCATCTGGGTATCTCTACTGCTTATATAAACAAACCATAAATATAGTTACATGCAAAATTAAGATCCAATTGATCTCTGCTAATTGCAGATTGTCACACATCTACTAGCTATACATTAATTTCAAAACTTTGGATCTTGTGGATCATTCATCAATACCACTATTGTACTAATTGTAGATATCATATGGTTATCTATACAGCTATATAGCTATATAGTATTCCCTCGAATATCGCGGGGGTTACGTTCCAGAACCCCCCGCGATAGGTGAAAATCCGTGAAGTAGAAACGATATGTTTATTACGTATTTTACACCTTTATAAACCCTCCCCGCACTCTTATAAACCTTTCCCACGCTCTTATAAACACTTTCTACACTCGGAGTATGAAAGAGACTAACAGTATTTTAAAAAGAAAACATTTGTATATACAGTATTTTTTAATAATTTTACCAATATTAAAATTTCGTATGGGTACTCACCAGCGAAGATACTAAAACTTGAATGATGACGATGATGATGAATTAGCTGTGCAGTACTGAATGATGAAGGTGATGACGATGATGAGATGAATGTACTGCACAGCAAAGAAGAGCATTACATCTCTTCTAAATGAATAACACGTGGAAGCGAACTGAGCAAGGCGAGATGCTGAATGCTTCGGTAGGCTGCAGATCGAGATGCGACGAACGCTAAGCCAATCAGTGCCCAGGATACTGAACAGCGTGCTCTGATTGGTCGCGTCTCATCCATCGGCCAATGGTGTGCCGTGTACGGTATCATATAGGCAAAGTAGCTCAAGCAGCATAAGCTTTGCTGGTTTTCCTATCTCGCGGTTCTTTGTCAACTCAATTAGAGTACGTATTTTATTTCGGCTAGAAAAAACCGCGATGCACCGAGTCCGCGAAATGTGAACCGCGATATGGCGAGGGACTACTGTATATCTACAACCTGAATAATATAATACAAGCTCTACAATTAAGATAAAAGGAATAGGTGGGACTGTAAAGACTGTATAAAGTATTTGAATGTACACCCATTCAGGGTCTCCCATTTAAAGGTGTCTATAAGGCAAGTGAACATAATGAGTCTTTCATACATCACAGTGCTATGGGGGCACCACTCAGCAGAGAAATTGCTTTAAATGGGGGGTATAAAGACAGAGAGTATCCCCTCACCCAAGATGCTGCCTCCCTACATCCCATCACACTGTGTGGGTGATGAGATTTACCCGTGGTATCACAGGCCACAACCCCAATACTCCCAAATGCAGCGGCCCAACCAATAACACCAAACAGGAACCGACATCGACCAGGAAACAACCATCATTTAAGGAAATCGAACACGAAGATTAGAAGAAACCCAGTAAATGTATTATACACAAATATACAAGGCCTCTATACGGACCATGCAGACTGCAAATTACAATACAGTAGTCCCTCGCCATATCGCGGTTCATATTTCGCGGACTCGGTGCATCGCAGTTTTTTCTAGCCGAAATAAAATACGTACTCTAATTGAGTTGACAAAGAACCGCGAGATAGGAAAACCAGCAAAGCTTGTGCTGCTTGAGCTACTTTGCCTATATGATACCGTACACGGCACACCATTGGCTGATGGATGAGACGCGACCAATCAGAGCACGCTGTTCAGTATCCTGGGCGCTGATTGGCTTAGCGTTCGTCGCATCTCGATCTGCAGCCTACCGAAGCATTCAGCATCTCGCCTTGCTCAGTTCGCTTCCACGTGTTATTCATTTAGAAGAGATGTAATGCTCTTCTTTGCTGTGCAGTACATTCATCTCATCATCGTCATCACCTTCATCGTTCAGTACTGCACAGCTAATTCATCATCATCGTCATCATTCAAGTTTTAGTATCTTCGCTGGTGAGTACCCATACGAAATTTTAATGTTGGTAAAATTATTAAAAAATACTGTATATACAAATGTTTTCTTTTTAAAATAGTTAGTCTCTTTCATACTCCGAGTGTAGAAAGTGTTTATAAGAGCGTGGGAAAGGTTTATAAGAGTGCGGGGAGGGTTTATAAAGGCGTAAAATACGTAATAAACATATCGTTTCTACTTCGTAGATTTTCACCTATCGCGGGGGGTTCTGGAACGTAACCCCCGCGATATTCGAGGGAATACTGTACTTGCAAAATTTAGCTACGGAAACCAGCATAGATATCATAGGCCTAACGGAAACACACTTACATAAGTGCGAAAAAGGCTGTGAAAACTGCATCGAGAATACTGAAATAGCATTGTTGGACTACAACATATACAGAGCAGATAGAGTGGCTAGATGAGGAGGAGGGTGTTGTATCTACGTGAAAAACACTTACACATGTGAAGTGAGGGTAAAGAAATCAAACAGCACAGTTGAAGTTATTATATTAGAAGTAAAAGAACTGAACCTAACCATTATGAACATCTACAGACCACCAAACACCACAAAAAGTGAATTCCAATTTGCTACAAATGAAATAGAAAACATATTAAAATTACTTGAAACTCCAGTAACAAATATTCTAATTTTCAGAGATTTTAATTTCCCATTCATATCATGGAAGAAAAATGACGAAGTTATATATGTTGAGAAGTTTCATGGCAACATTACTAAAGATGACAGAACCCAAGCAACAATGCTATTAGATATTATGGAACATTACACCCTTACCCAGGAAATCTATGAAGCCACGAGAAAGGAGAACGTTTTGGATTTAATGTGGACAAATAACAGAGATAATAATAAATAAAAAAGTAATACGCACAAAGTTCTCCGACCATAACCTCATTGATATACAATTGAAGTTAGCACCCAGAGGTCCGAAAATGCATCCCAGAGAGGCAGATGGAATATTTGAAGGCTTAAACATAAATTCAAAGAAAGTAAATTGGGAAAATGTAAATAAAGATTTAAAGGAGCTAAATTGGGAATTGCTACTACACGAGAAGACTCCACAAGAAATACTATGTATAATAGAGATGGAAACCAAACCTATAATACTGAAATATATTCCAGAGAGACAGGAAAGAAAATGTAGCAAGCTCGAGAGGAAAATCAGGACTCTATTCAGGCAACGAAGACAAACCGTAAAACATCTCCACAGATGCAGAACTGATGCAAAGAGACTCAAACTAGAGAGGAAACTTGGCGAAATAGAAATGGACCTAAAGCAAACATTCATACATAAGACAAACGAGGAGGAAAGCAAGGTAGCAGAAAACATAAAAAATAACCCAAAATACTTCTACACTTTTGCGAAAAGGAAAATGCAGTGTAAAGAGAGTATTGGACCGTTGATAGACGGGGAGGCTGAATACACAAATGACCCGAAAGAAATAAGTGAACTGCTTAGGGAACAATTTAAATCTGTGTTTAGCACCCCTAAGTCCGAGATGGAAGTGGAAAACCCAGACGAGTTTTTCAACATTGAAACAGATCAACCAAGAACAAATCCCGGCACAAACCTATTAATGGACTTTGAGTTCACGGAAGGAGATGTAATTACGGCCTTATCACAGATGCGAGACAATTCAGCGCCAGGGCCAGACACATGGAGTGCCACATTTCTGAAGAAATGCAGAGAGAGTATTGCAAAACCACTATACTTACTATGGAGGAAATCACTCGACACAGGACGAATTCCACTCCCCTTAAAGAATGCTAATATTGCCCCCCTATTTAAAGGTGGTAAGAGAGCAATGCCCAAAAATTATCGGCCAGTGGCTCTCACCTCACACCTTATAAAGTGTTTTGAACGCATAATTAGAGCCAAAATTACCTACTACCTACAAGAAAAAGACTTATACAACCCAAATCAACATGGCTTCAGGGCGGGTAGATCATGCCTGTCACAGCTACTAGACCACCAGGAGAAAATATTAGGAACATTGTGTCAAGGACAAAACATTGATGTAATATATACTGATTTTGCTAAAGCCTTCGATAAATGTGACCATGGAATCATAGCACACAAACTTAAGGATACAGGAATTACTGGAAACCTAGGAAGGTGGATATTTAATTTCTTGACGCAAAGAGTGGTGGTAAACGGAGTTAAATCGGAAGTCGTGAGCTCTGTCCCACAAGGGACAGTATTAGCTCCCTTGCTGTTCATAATAATGATTGCAGATATTAAGGACAGTATTGTATCATGCTTCGCAGATGACACGAAGATATGTAAGGAAATATTGAACGAAGATGACATAAGAAAACTACAAAACGACATTGAAACATTATTCCAGTGGGCAGAAGACAACAATATGAAGTTCAACGAAGAAAAATTCCAACTTCTAAGATATGGTAATAATAAAGAGCTACAGAAAAAAGGGTACAAAACTCCGCAAGCCAAACAGATAACACCAAATCCACAAGTCAGGGATCTTGGAGTAATAATGTCGTCGGATGCAGAATTCAGAGAGCACTATAAAATCAAAATCACAACGGCTAGAAAAATAATAGGAATCATCTGGAGGAGCTTCCGCAGCAGAAAAGCAAACATCATGCTCAAATTATGGAAGAGTCTAGTCCTACCAATAATTGAGTATTGCTCAGTACTCACAAGCCCACACAGAAAAAGAGACATTGCGAGCATTGAAGCTATACAAAGGACTTTTACGTCTAAGATAGAGGAAATGGAAGGTGAAGACTACTGGTCTCGACTACAATCCCTGGAACTCTACTCTCTTGAAAGAAGGCGAGAGCGGTACACAATAATATACATATGGAACATACTTGAGGGCTCTGTCCCTAACCTCAGAAATGAAATAGAAACAAACTGGAATGAGAGAAGAGGCAGATTTTGTACGGTCCCAGCTGCGGTGGGACAAGGAGCCATGAAAACGAGGATGGAAAATACCCTCAGAATACGGGGCCCAAAGCTTTTCAATGTCCTCCTGAAAGAAGTGAGGAATCTCCAGCACACTGACCTGAATTACTTCAAGAAACAGCTGGACAGATTCCTGTGCAAAGTCCCTGACCAGCCATGCATGGCTGGCTACGAGGGCAGGAGGAGATCAGAGAACAATTCCCTCCTTCACCAAGTCCCACAAATGAGGTGGGATGCTGCAGAGGAGTCAACTGCAGGTTGATCCTGAACCATCATTCAAACTCAACAAAAGTAAGTATATATGTATATGTGGGAAGGGTTCACAAACCTCTTCTCCACACCATTACCAGTTCCAGCAAAATGTAATTACCAAATACCTCTTTCAGTCATTAATTTATTTAGTTTATTCTTAAAAGAAAAAGAGAGTGGAAGTCTATATTATCTAACTCATTTATTATTTTATATACTTCTATCATATCACCTCGTAACCTTCTTTGCTTTAGGGGAAACATGTTTAAGTGCTCCAATCTCTCTCTGTAACTAAGGTGTCTAAGGCATGGTATCATCCTTGTGGCTCTCTTTTGTACTTTTTCTAGTCTGTCTTTGTCTTGCTCTAAATAAGGACTACTGAACTGAATGCCATACTCAAGAAGAGGCCTCACATATGAAGTGTAGAGCTTACTTATAATTTCTGGTGATTTATATTCTATATGTTTCTGCATTAGGTTCAATCTAGCATTAGTCTCATTTCTAATTTCAATACAATGAGTTGTAGGTTTAAGATCATGATTCACAATGACACCCAAATATCTCCTTTTTTTTCTTTATTTATCCAACTTCCATCCATGTTATACTCAAATTCTGGATTGTCATGACCAACATGCATAACTTTACACTTTTCCACATTAAATTTCATCACCCATTTATCTGCCCAAGCAACTACTTTATCAATGTCCTTTTGCATTTTCATGGCACCTGTTAAAGATCTTACATTTTGTCCCAATTTTGTATCATCTGCAAATCTTGAGGTTTTACCATTTAGATCCCTTTCCAAGTCATTAATATAAATAATAAAAAGTAGAGGTCCAAGTACTGACCCCTGTGGGACTCCACTCAGAACAAGGCTCCATGTAGACCTAGTCCCATTTAACTGGACTATCTGTTCTCTTTCTCTAAGCCATTCTTCAATCCAATTTGCTACTGTCCCTTTTATTCCATGAGCTCTAACTTTAACAAGAAACTGCTTATGAGGAACTGTATCAAAAGCTTTGGCAAAATCCAAGTACACAATATCTACAGATTCTTCTTTATCCAGATGCTTTAACATATAAAATTCAATTAAGTTTGTCAAACATGACCTGCCATTTTGAAAGCTATTTTGGCTATTACTAATTAATTCTTCCAAGAATATTGTAATTTTGTCTGATGACACTTTCAAGTACCGTAATTTGCAAATAATAGAAGTTAAACTAATTGGTCTATAGTTTTTAGCTAGGTGTTTATTTCCTTTTTTGAAGAATGGGACTATATTTGCTTTTTTCCAGTCTTCTAGAACTTCACTGTTAATCAATGAAAGGTTGAAAAGTATTTTAAGTGCTTGGGCTATGCTATATTTTGCTTCCTTTACTATTTTAGGATAAATTTCATCAGGTCCTGGTGACTTATCTATGTTTAGCCTGTCAGTTGCTCTCAAAATAATTGAAAATATCCAATTCCTCAAAATATATGATTTCTCTCTCTTGTGTTACTAATGTAAAATCTGGAATTTTATTTACAGTTTCCTTTGTAAATACTGAGCAGAAATATCTGTTTAGCTCCTTGACAATTTCAAAATCTTCTTCAATAATTTTGTCATCAGCATGAAGGGGTCCAATTTTTTATTAGATTTATTTTTCAGGTTGAAATGACTAAAGAACTTTTTGAGATTTCCTTTACAATTTTTGGTTAAGTTCCTCTCTAAATTGTGTTTACTATCTCTTATAAGTTTCTTGCTTTCTTGTCTCTTATTTTTATAGATTTCATTTTCAAGGTCTATTTCATTTTGAGTTCTCTTAAATTTGCTGAAGCCCTTTCTCTTATCGCTTTCTTAATAGACAGATTTATCCAGGGTTCTCTGTTATTTCTGATTCTTATTTTATGTTTATGCTGAGGAATATATGTACTTTGAACATATTTTATTCCCCCCCCCCCCGCGCTTTGAAAAAGAAATTGTGATTGTGGGATAAATATTGTCAATAATATTTATGGCAAAAGTAACATAACCTGGTACTACTAACCTTTTTAGGTATATTCGCTTATGGAAAAATATATATGTTTACAATATGGTATATGTGATACCTTTATTTCATAATTAAATAAAAATTATTAATTTATTGAATTAAATAACTTCAAAATTGCCTCAGGATTGGTAACATAGCCTTTTGGGAATGAAATTAATTACCATATATTGAATCTCATATGTAGGCCTTGGGCCTTGCATGACAAGAAAACCAAATTTATTATTTCATATTCAACATTTTTCATTGCTGACTCATGAAAATTACATCAAGAGGAGTCAATGAACTTTGCAAAATCAGCAAATAATAAAAGATGAAGATTATATTATAGTGGCTTGCTCAGAACTTGCTTATGTTACAGCGATGCTTTAAGCAAGGAAGATGTACTTTATCTTCCTATAAGTTTTGAGTGAAATCCTCATAATATAAAACCTAATAACTATAAAAAGGATAGGCCTATATTCCTTCAGGTATTTAAGTGTAGTAAATGCCTATAGCAAATAAACCAAAAGAGATCATCGTGCCCTATGAACAAAAGTGAGGCCCAACGAAATAATAAGGTGAGGTAATTTCTTTGTTTACCATTAGGCAGCGCAAATACCAAAGGCAAATAAACATAAGGAGGTCCTTTGAAGACCTATATATACATAACTCTCTAACAAAAAAATGTAGGGTTTTGTCATTCTCTCTCTACTGTAATCATCTGGAAATCTCTAACGGATGAGAAGTAGCAGGCAATCAACCCATAGCCCTATATAGTTTTTTCATATCGCTTATGGCATTGGATACCATAAAGGTTAATTGAATGCCTGGTTAGGTCAGTTGTGCCCTCGACAATTAGTTAGTAGGGCTCATTCCATGACAAATCATGCCAAAAAAAAAGAAAGTGCACCATACCTTCATAGATTTTGCTTAAATTTGGTTTATAGAATGGTCTATGCTAGTAAGTACCAAATTTCAAGTATCAGTTCAATTAGAGTTATGGTTCAAAAGTTATGCTCCCCCCTTTTTTGAGGGGGGGACAAAACCTGGAAATTTTCAAACAACCATAACTCAGTCCCTAATTGACATAGAACAGTGATTTAAAGTGTATATGAAAGGTAATTGCACACACAACAAATTAGCATAAATAGAAAAATGGCTAAAATTAACAGAAAAAAGGTTATGACACTTTATTCCATTTGAAAGGGTCCTGCCCCCCCCTAAATTACAGATTTTTAAAATTTTCATATATACAAAAAATGAGTTTCAACCTTATTCTATCAATATATGAAAAGAAATATGTGTGTATTTGGATATAAAATAGGTATTTACAGATTTGAAAATGACTACTATCAATTAAGAGACAATAATTTCTAACAAACTGTTCAACATTCTCATTGACTTCTGGTATATGGATTGGTGTACTTGTTAAAAATCTAAATATATATATGTGTTAAATTAGTATTCTAAGAACTAAACATAAAACATTAGTACCTACCATAAAATATCTTTCCCCAGTTCCCCCATTCGATTGTGTAAATTGGTTGAACAAAAAATCCCATGTGGACATTAAAAAAGTGGCAATCCTACCCAGGATAACTATTGCCTGACTAGAGAGATCTTTATTTTGTTTTCTGTGATGCGCAAAGCATTCACTGTATTCTCATTTAATGTATATATTTTTTTTCATTTTGAACAGATTTATGTACAGTGCTTAGAAGAAGTCTCACGCTTCTGTCTCGTCCCAAGCTAGTCTGTTAGGTATAAAATGGGCGTTCCTTGTGGCAGCGGAGGTGTGTTCGGATTGGTGCACATAACTGCTCTAACACACTCAATGACGTCCATTATTACGTCACTTCTGCTACATTTTAGTGTTTAAAATACAAATGATTAAGAAGCAGAATGGAGCAAGTTTCG
Organism: Bathynomus jamesi; assembly: GCA_023014485.1. Classification (NCBI taxonomy): domain Eukaryota; kingdom Metazoa; phylum Arthropoda; class Malacostraca; order Isopoda; family Cirolanidae; genus Bathynomus; species Bathynomus jamesi. Next base: position 638,337 of record JAJOZX010000150.1, read on the forward strand.
GGATGTTGGGATGGTTATGGAGCAATCCTAGTCATAATATTAGCTGGGGATTACATTATACCGTCTCAATATACTGTAGACTATAGAGAACGACTAATTCGGTAAATATCCCAAATCATGGCATGATACCTAAGTTATTTTGACGCAGCTCTAAATTATTTGCTCAAATGCAATTATTGATATTAAGTAATTGTTGGGAATTGTTGTCAATATTGTTGTTTGTGATATATATCCTACGTGAAGAATCTAATGACCAAATTCCTCAGTGAACCTCTCACGCGCTCGCATTTCGAGGAAGTACCGGTCGTCTCACTAATAGATAGTTTATCCATTGTTTTAAGTGGTAACCTACTAAACGAACTATGTTAAACCTATTCTATCTTATGAAAGTCATTAGTCTAAAGCAAGACTGGTGGGCCGTGAATCAGAGAAATTTGCATTTGATTTGTTCATCTAATTATTACGTAATATAGTATACTGTATATAGTAGTATATAAGAGTTTATTGGTAGCATATCATATGACAATTCCCATAAACATGTGATGACCTCGATGTTGCCAGTTTTTATTTTTTTCCTGAAACTATTACCACCTCATAGTTTGTTTCAACAATGCATATATTATCATCTCCACGAGCGTAGACATTGCAAGAAAAGATTCTAACTAAGGATAAGTAAAGTTCTTTCATGGTCACAATATATACTTTTATAGATGTCAAACATAAAAATATAATAAAATTCTATATTAACATAAATATATATTCGATACACATTTACGTCATGGCTTTAACATCAGTATTTCGTATAGCTTCCTCCAGCATCAATAATTTCTTGCAATCGTTGCGGCATAGAAGAGGCCAGATTGTAGGGAATGTTTGGTGTTCGGTGTAAGCTCTCCCAACTATTCCTCGTGTGAGCTAAAAGTGCTTCAAATGTTCTTTCATTGCGTTGCTCGCATTCGTTAATCATTATTGCCCAAAGGTTTTCAATCAGATTCAAATCAGGAGAACGTGGTGGCAGAATTAGATTAGTAATCTCTGGGTGATCTTCGTACCACGCTCTCACAACGTTACTCCCATGAATGGGACTGTTATCTTCCATTAAGTAAAATGGTTCCGGTGCTGGAACCAGATACGCACGAACACTGGGTAGCAGCACCTCTTCCAGTATCTGGCAATATTGCTGTCCAGTAAAGTGTCCATCTACTTGAGTCAATTATCCGACACCATAGACAGACATCCAGCCCCACACACCGAGATTGATATGACCACTACGTTTGCTCGGGAAAACATTTCCTTCTTCATAGCGTTTTCCGCGCTGCCTCCAACAATGCAGGGAACCATGACTATCTGTTGAAAATGTTTTTTCGTCACAGTACACAACTTTTCTCCAGAATTCTTCCTCCTGCAGCAAGTATTGCAAGGCAAATCCCATCCGCGCCTCTTTATGCTCAATCGTCAATGCAGGTTTTATAGCTGGACGGCGAGAAAAATACCCTGCCTCGTGAAGTCTGTTGTTCACTATATTTGCGGTACAATGATGGTTCAGGTCTCTGTAAATATGCGTCGCTGGAACAAACGGATGCTCTCTGGCATGATTAACAATCGCAGCATCTTCCTCTTGAGATGTTGAAAGCGGAGGACCAGACCTCGGCAAAGTAGCGATTGAGTTTTCTGCTTCATACCGATGAATCCACCGTTCCACAGTGCTTCGATGAACGTCTAGTCGTCTTGATATTTCTCTTATTGGCACACCATATTCATGCAATGTCACCATTGCTCCCCGCATTGCCTGGGTCGTCTCGTGGTGCACAGACGTCCTTTCCATCTTTGTGTAAATGGCTTATGTGAAGCGTGCTGGGACGATAAAGGAAATGAGGATACCATGCACCTCTTCTGAAATTGATTTCGGTTGTGAAGGGTACCAACCCTTCGAATGGTAATAATAATCAGCCAATTTCCTATTTTGTTGAACATATGCATAAAAAATTCGTCTTAAAAGCCAAGGATCAAAGAGTGTCAGCAATAGTTTATATCCCAACTGAATCTAGTCAGCCATCAACAGTATAATCATATTTTATTGTGCGTCTAAGACCAGGCTCTTCTGTTTCTGTCAATTCATTGTTAGTTTAAGGTATTTTGCTCTTTGTCTTTCTAGGTCTAGGGCATTAAAATAAATATTTGAGTTTGTGTTTAGCATTTCCTCCTCCCTTCGTAATTCCCCACCCAACCTCGTTTCCTTCGACATAGCAACGCTTATTTCCATCCTCATTCCACTTCCTTCATTAAACCTATTATCGCTTTTACTGTCCCTTCCTTCCATCCTTCAATGCCAGCGTTCTTAAACCTAGCACATAAATTATATAATATGGAATCTAACACCTTAGATCTCTACGCATTCACGTTACTTGAAGACGCCTGTGTCTTAGGGGAATCTAAGTGTTGAGAGTGGGCTTGAGGGGTAGTCTATAGATTATTACAGATGACCTTGAACGCTCCAACTATTTAAAAATGATTATTTATTACGCACATCATATGGCATAATACACATGAATTTAAGTATCTTACACTATAGGAATGGAATTGAATCCTACCAGAGTTAAAAAGTCGCAAAATATGATAGATTAGTTTGTATTAAGAGGTTACTAAGAGAAAAGGATTTGGGATAGAGCGGAAGGCAGAGAGTATATTTTCTCGAGTTTCGATTATTATTAACGTTATATGGACACATTGCCATGCGGTGTGATCAGAGAGAGAGAGTTACAAGGAGTTACAAGGACAAGAGGAAACCTCAAAGACCTTTTGGTCCACTCTGGGAGGTTCCTGTTATTAAAAGTTTACTTTTCTTTCAACTATCCTAGCAGTAGTACAAAACTGTATAGAAAAGTAGAAGGCTCTCTCCCCACCCTCCGCTCCCTCCCTGCCAGAGGCAGGTACGGAAAAAGGTTGAAGAAAATACCTTGACCCTGGAAAAGTAGCCAAGGAAATTTTACAGGAAAGTGGAGAATATATAAATAGCTCTATATTTAGCTTGCTCACAGAGACACCATGCAAGCGAACTCCTGCAGAGTTTTATTATGTTTTGATCTTAAACTATGAGAGTATTCAGTACTTTGTCTAGCCTATTTTTAAACACATTTACACTTTGACTGGAAACAACCTCTGAGGGAAGTTAGTTCCAGATATTAACTATTTTATAGGAAAAGAAATTTCCGCAAACAGAGGTCCTAAATGTCTTTAGTTCCAGTTTAAACCCATTATTTCTTGTCGGATTGGCATTAAGTGAGAATAAGTTTCTGTAATCTACCCTGTCTATTCCTTTGAGCATCTTGAAGACTTGAATAAGCTGACCCCGCAACCTCCTCGTCTCTAAGCTAAACAGATTTAGGCGCTCCAATCTCCGTTGGTAGCTTTGCATTCTCATTGAAGGGATCAATTTTGTAGCCCTTGCTTGTACTCTTTCTAACCTTTCTATATCCTTCCTGAGGGATGGAGACCAAAACTGCGCACAGTATTCCAGTTGAGGTCTGACTAGAGAATTAAAAAGACACATTACAGTCTCCTTGTTCCGAAACTGGAACTGTCTTTTAATATAACCTAGAGAGAGAGAGAGAGCTAGCTGGCTTTTAAATGGTTTGTGGGTAAGGGCTTCACGTATGTTATTTTAGTTCAGGGTAGTTTATGTGGAGGTGTTAACGTAACTTGTACTTGGGACTGTTAATTATAAGACAACTACCATAGCTGGGACTGAGACATGTTATCCCCTGCATACTCTATATATATATCTATATACAGTATGTCTCTATATATAAATAGATAGAGTGATCAACACAATGATAATGTGGACGTCATTGATGGGGTTAGAGCAATTATGTGCACCAATCCGAACACACCTCCGCTGCCATAAGGACCGCCCATTTTATACCTAACAGACTAGCTTGGGACGAGACAGAGGCGCGAGACTTCTTGTAAGCACTGTACATATACGCATAGTGTTTTAAATAAGTAAGTGTTTGCTGAAAATGTCTACACATAGAAGCTATAACAAGCGCTATTGCAACCCTTTTGAACTGCACAAAAACCTATTCTGCGAAACTTGAGGCCACTTCCAAAGCTTGTTGTTAAAAATAGTGACTCTAAATATAATTTCAGTGATGAATCAGAAGTTTGTATAAATTATCTGAAATTAATTAATAAACACGCAAAACCTGAAGAATTATTCAGACTGCCAGAAGCAATAACTAGTAGTACTGAAAGTACGACTACTTCACTTGACATATCCCCAGAAAAAATTGCAAGAAAATGTACTGAAATGGATAAAGATATTCAACGAGAAGATCTTTATGCAACTTTGGAGCAACTTCATGTTACCCCAGTGAAATTACTTAAGTGACTAGCTATTAATGTGTGTGCAGATAATGCATTTTTATACTGTCAGCTGAAATTTAATTCAGATATAGTTGTCTTATACCTAATACATATATATGAAATTATCTAAAAAAATATTCAGTTCAGAAATTAAGATTGTTGCCACTAGATATGCCATACTTATATTTATTAATTAATTGTATTTCAAATATTTTTCAGATGCCCTGAGTGGTGGAAGCAGATCAAAGGCAGTTTCACAAAAATATGAAAAAGCTTCAACCTCCCTCAAGAGGAAGTTGGAAACTGCATTTGCCACTGAAGTTCAAGATGTTGGTGAGCCACTGAGTAAACAGCATCTCAAAGAAGCAGATTTGGAGAGGTAAGAAACTAAAAATAATTGAGATGACTTTGAACTATTAATGTATGTACTGGTATGTAAATACCTGTATATAGGTACAGTATTATAGGTTGTCATGTTTGAATATATATGTAGACATTAGCTATATTTCATAAAATGTGACATCATTCCATATACTAAATATACTGGTATATGTTCAAATTCATGAAGTACAGTACTTCCTTAATTCTTGAATAATATAAATCATGTACTTACATCCTTAATACCTATTGTAGAGTAATTTGGGGTTATGTTTTTTTGTAGGTGCAAAAACCTCATGAGTGATCTTGTACAAGACTTCAATCGACATCATCATACAAAAGGAGGCTTCAGATACTTACATTCTCACCATTTCCTCTTTCTAGGACAATGGATTTGTTTGGTGCAACTAGATACATGGTTGACAAAGCCAGACATTTGAAACACACATTTGGTATTATGCTACAGATTCCTATCTACAGTAAAGGAAGAAAACTAACTGAAGATATAATCTCTGAAATAAAGAAATTCTATGATGATGAAGTCAGTCAGTCATTTGTGTGCAGTGAAATCTGATTGTGTTAGCATAAGAAATAAAGATAGTGAAAAAGAGTACAAGCAAAAACGTCTATTACTAGGAAATTTAAAAGAATTATATTCAAAATATAAAGAAAACAATGATAATAGCATAGGGTTTTCTACCTTTGCCAATCTGAGGCCTAAATGGTGTGTAATTGCTGGAGGCAAAGGAACCCACTCAGTTTGTGTTTGCACTCACCACCAGAATCCTAACCTCATGGTATCAGCAATTGCAGAGAAGAACTTAACATATTACACACTTATGGAAAAAAGTGTTTGTGATATAAATTCTTCTACATGCATGTTACATGGATGTTGAGAATGTCCTGGTAGCATAGGCATATTTAATTTCTTAAATACTATACCTTCCTTGACAAGCAAAGATTCTGTCGAATATGTTCAGTCAACTAATACAGATAGATCAACATTGGAAACTCGTATAGCTTCTCCAGATGAATTATTGAACACCTTTCAGAAAACATTTTTTCTCTTACTAGGCACCACTACATTGCAAAAAGCCAGAGTCAGTATTTGAAAACTATGAAACAGAATCTTCACTGTAATGAAATAGTTGTGCTAGGGGATTTTGCAGAAAACTAGTCATCACTCAAGATGAACCACAAAGTTTTCACTGGACAAATGACCAGGTGACCCTCCATCCATTTGTGGCATATCACATGAAGGATGAGGAATTAATTCATACTAATTACTGTATTATTAGCAATTGTCTTGAGCACTCAACATCAGTAGTTCACACTTTTCAGCAATATTTAATGAAGGATATTAGACAAATTCCCCAACATACAAAAAGTAATTTATTTCTCTGATGGGTGTGGAGGCCAATACAAAAACAAATATACTTTCAGCAATCTATGCTATCATGAACAGGATTTTGGTGTGAAGGCTGAGTGGAATTTCTTTGCCACAAGTCATGGGAAAAATGCTTGTGATGGTATTGGAGGAACTATTAAAAGAGTTGTAGCAAAGGCTAGTTTGCACTATATTGATACTGGTCATATTCTAACACCAAGAGCTTTCTATGATTTTTGCACTGAACACTTTAATTCAATTATTTGTTTGTATGTTACAAAGGAGGAGGTTCATGCAGATAAATTCAATCTTTCTAGTAGGTTTAATGAAGCTTTACCTGTTAAAGGTACACAGGGTTTCCAGAGGTTTGTACCAGAGTCAGAAGACCCAATACAAGCTTATCAGACATCTGATTCTGATAATTGTAAATTGTTTAGAATAAGTACTGGGGCTGAACCAGATAAAGACAGTCAACTAGTTGAAAAAGATGAGTATCAAATTGGCCAGTATGTTGCGTGTAAATATGATGATAAAGTTTGGTTTGGAATTATTTTAAATACTTCAGAAGAATATGGTGATTATAAAATCAGGATCTACCACTCAGTATTATTTTCCGATGAAAGAGGACGTTTGCTGGATAAAACAAAGTGATATCGAGATGGTGTGGTTAACACCCCAAGTTGGTGGAAACTCCACTATTGGGAAGGATTCCTGAGAGCTCCCAAACCCTTCAGTAGGGCCTGGGAGGTTTCAGACTTATCAGGTTTATACAATTTGGGTAACACTCATTGACCTTGCCCTAGTGACTAATATTCTTTGTTTTGAGAGAATTTCAAATCTGTTATAATCAATTAAAAAGAGAAGAAAAACATTTTTAGTAACTGAAGGCCTGGCTTTCTAAGAAAGCTCTGGCCCAATGGGGATTACTGAAACCTCCCAGGCCCTACTGAGGGGTTTGGGAGCTCTCAGGAATCCTTCCCAATAGTGGAGTTTCCACCAACTTGGGGTGTTAACCACACCATCTCAATATGATTTCTATCATGATGGCACCAAATATCAAGCCTGGTGTTAAGATTATTTACTCCTTCAATCCAAAGCAAGTTCAAGAACTTAGTGGGAGTTTGGAACCAAAACTAGGATAAAAATCTGTTGAAAATTAACTATATGTAAGCTTAGGTAGGTATAGATTATTAGCATTAAGAATTATTGCACCATGGGTAAATTGCAATGTATTACAGTAATTACCTAACAGCTTACATGAATTTGTAAGAACCCTTTACAGAACCCCTTCAAATGGAATAAAGTGTCAACTTTTTTTCTGTTAATTTTAGCCATTTTTTCTACTTATGCTAATTTGTTGTGTGTGCAATTACCTTTCATAAACTCTTCAAATCACTGTTCTATGTCAATTAGGGACAGTTATGGTGGTTTGAATATTCACAGTTTTCACCCCTCCTCCCAAAGGGGGAGCATAACTTTTGAACCATAACTCCGATTGAGCTGATATTTGAAATTTGGTACTTACTAGCATAGACCATTCTATAAACCAAATTTAAGCAAAATCTAATCTATGAGGGTGTGGTTTTGATCACTGCATGATTTGTCATGGAATAACCCTAAGGTTAAGTCATGATATTTTAATTAAAACTAACTAAAATAGCATAACTTAACCTAACCAATTGTCAAGGGCATACAGTTGACCTAACCCCACAATGAATTTGGGACCTGGAAAGGTAAGGTTAGGTTAGGGGTACTACTGTACCCCTAACCTAACTTAGGCCTACATGACATCCCACTCAGACTGGGAGCTCCCACCACAGACAGCCATTCTAAAGCGACTGTTTAATTCAAATTTCAGCCACTGGACTGTGCTGGAGAGTATCACATGACAATGGGGCAGCTGCTGATTGGCTAATGATAATAACATGACTACATATGTCACAGGATGAGATGGTTTGACTCGTGAATAATAATGAAAAATGTAATACTTTTGAAAATAAATATCTTAATAAATAGGAATTTCCACCCAAATTAGTATAAAATAATTTTTTTTTTTTTTTTTTGCTCTCTCTATCTGTATAAATATCAATATTGAGTTTGGTGAATGTATTCTACCGAATCTTAACCAAAATGAATCCCATGAATGCATAATTTATGGAAATTAAACCAAACCTAACCTAACCAAAGTTTTTTTTATTTTTTCTTAATTGCACAAATGGCCATAGGTATTTCCTTTATCATCCTCTTTTGGGAATAACAATTCACTTAACAAAATCCTGTGATCACAGAAAAATTTAAAGGCTGTATCCTCATCTACAGAAACGGTTTCACAACAGCTTCACAGAACGTATAGGAACAGCCTTCATGCATAGAACTTGTGGTAAACTATTTACTGTAAGGGTTTTCATTGAAGAATTTTGGCACTTTTTTGTTATTTACCTGCATATTAAGTCAAACATTTATTAGCAAATATAAAAAAGTTCATGCACAAGGATAAATCTCATGAATATGTTCTAACAAATGTTGAAAATGATTAAAGAAAATTCATGCACAAGTACAGTTAGAACCAGTTGTGATATTTTTGTTAAAACCAACAAAAATATCACAACTTAACCTAACCAATTGTCGAGGGCATACAGTTGACCTAACTGGGTATTCAGTTAACCTTGTAATTATATATAAAAAAAAGATATAATAGTAGAAAAATAAAAAAAAATTGTGGGTACTGTATTTTTTGGTGTATAATAGGCTGGGCTGAAACTATAATTTTTGTTTGATTTTAATTTATCAGAGTGACTAACAGTTGGCTTTTGATATAAAAATAAGATTCCTGAAAAAAATAATTGGTGGCCACCAACGTGTGTCCGGCCACCCCTGTTTTTGTAAAAACATCTAATGCTGCACTAGCAAAATCAGGAAAATGGCAATATCTCTTCTTCTGAACATGCTAGAGAGATGGTTTGCATACCAAAAGATGCAGAATTTGATTTAGAACAAATTATTAAGAGTGGTATTTTTTCATAAAACCTTTAGTTTTTGAGTTATTTTAGAAAAACTAATTTTTGGGGCCCATAGACCCCCTTTCGACTGAATGTCAACACAATAAAACATTCTCAAGCTGCAAATTGACATGTATTAGTAGTTTTCAATCAGCAATTAAAATCAATCAAAATCAGCCATTTTAAATTTATTGAAAATGCTTTTTGACATTCCAAAACGCCAAACATTAAATTATACAATTAACAAATTGTCATATTTTAGCATGATAAATAATAATCTAGAACTTAAAATATTTTTTAGACACAAAATCTTTCATTAATTTACGTGATCTAATTTTGTTTCTAATAAGACCATCTCTACGCTCATGACCTACAATAGCCAAGGATGCTTCAGTGACAAGCTTGATGTGCCTTTCAACATTCTGACTGTGGCACTTGTGATCCAGTTTCAATGCGGTATTAATGATATCACGCAGTTCATCATTACTGAATTCTTTTAATACAGGTGGAACAGTTTCCCATTGAGACATAGCAGACAGCTTGTGGTATGCAGAAGCTTTGAAATTGATGATTGGCTTTCTAAAGACCCTAACATTCTCATCTATAGCAGGATATTCATCAGTACCACCTTCATGATCCTCTTTATTCTCATCATCACTTTCAATTATTCCACCTGCAAAATCATTGCTACTACCAGATTCATCATCAAAATCCTCTATATAACCCCTCAGACACAGAACTTTATTGACAGCACACCATACACCTCTTCATCTTCATCAGCCAGCATTCCAACTAAAATATTTTCACCATGAGCAAAATAGCTGTTATTGTTTAATACGTCATAACAAATTTCTCTAATTTTCCTGTCAGGGAATTTATTTACTCTTTGGATCATATTGAATAGGTTTCTTGACCCATCACTTAGCCTCTTATTAGCCTTGATATTGAACCAACTGTGAAAGTATACTTTGTGGACGAATTCTACTATGATTTTGAGGTTCTTACTGAGTCTTTTTTGTGAAACATAAAAGCGAAGAATTCTACAGGCTAAGGTGAGCCATCGAGAGTGATTTAGTAGGCCAACTTCTAAGAGTGCAAGGTCTTCATCCACTTCACCAGTAATAATTGCCCAGCAGATGCAGTATCCATAGTATTGGTCTGTTGATGAATTATTGACCACCTCATTTGGTAGAAGCTCAAATGCAGAATAAGGTATAGATTTGAAGTTCACAACATTCCATTCTGACACATCCCCATTGAGCTGAGAACCAATAGGGCCAGAAAATTTGTCTGGACTTTTTGTTGTCCCATCTAAAGTTATGAAGATGTGTCTAAGTGGCAATTCATTTAGATGCAGAAGACAAATATCCCACTGAAGAGGTTGCCCTAAAAACATTTCCAAATATCTGAAACTGTTCTGCTGGCATAAAACGTACATCACCAAGTACTTTAGCAACTGTTTTCCTTGTAGAAGTCATACTTTATATTGCAAATGTTGAATTCAATGACAAATTGCAGTTGGAAACTTATAACAAAGGCACCTGAAAAAAAAACAAGTTTTCAATTTATTACGTTTAAAAAAGTTCATGAAGCAGCCCCACCCTCTATTCTTTAATCAAGCATAATGGATGCAAGATAACAAGGAAAAGTCATATCATGTGATCACTATGTCCATGTCAACATCCTTTTAGGGCAATGTTAGTAATCAAAAAGCCAAATCATGCTTATTTTAGAATTTCTTTTGTCACTAAGGTCCGTCGAAAGGGGGTCTATGGGCCCCAAAAATTAGTTTTTCTAAAATAACTCAAAAACTAAAGGTTTTATGAAAAAATACCACTCTTAATAATTTGTTCTAAATCAAATTCTGCATCTTTTAGTATGTAAACCATCTCTCTAGTATGTTCAGAAGAAGAGATATTGCCATTTTCCTGATTTTGCTAGTGCGGCATTAGATGTTTTTACAAAAACAGGGGTGGCCACCAATTATTTTTTTCAGGAATCTTATTTTTATATCAAAAGCCAACTGTTAATGACTGATTAATTCTATCTTGAGTTTCAGCCCAGCCTAGACTGTATAAGATGCACTTTTTTTCCAATAAAAGGGGTCAAAATCACCCTGCATCCTATACACTGAAGGTCATAATATTACCTTTATATGGGCTAGAAGACCTGATGGATTTTTACAAAAATTCATCATCTCTTAGTCCCTCTTGACTGTGTATTGGTTTGGCCAATTTTACACTAAGTTTCTACTCCTCCCAACCCACTGATAACAAGAAAAACAGTACTTATTGCATAATGATTTACTTTTATGTTTCATAACATATAGTATAGTCTCCCATATACTTAATACTATTTTCTTATAATGAGTATGGGTGAAAGAAAATGTATCACCATACTTTTGATGGAGGGCTTTAACAAAAGTCAGCCTCACTGGTAGAAAATTATGGACATTTTCTGACAGCTAGGCAGTTGTGGTCATAATTTTTTTCCTGAAAAAAGGCCTTGAAAATAGGGGTCTCTTATACAAAGGTGTCTTATATACCAAAAAATAGTAAATAATGAAAAAGAATATGCAGGTATAAAAATTTTGGAAAATTTCGCAAACTGATTAATAGTTATGGATTTTATTTGTCATTTATGCTTACATTGTATTTAATAACATTTTGTTGAAAACATAAGAATCTTGTAGTAACTTTATTTAAAATAGATTGCAGTTGTAATTATTAATAAGATGATAATGAAACAAATCTATAGACTGCTAAACCCATGCATGATGCTCACACTTCTGCAGAAATCACTGCATTTATAATTGTAAAGCTTATGTAATCCTAAACTGTAAATCTGCAAAATTTATCACCAAGTGCTACAATTTTTTACCAAATTCTTGCTTTCTAAATTGTGAAAGTTTTGCATACCTAATATTTTAAAGTAATAGTAGCCTAATAGTTTAGAAAGAGAATTCATCCCTTAATTTTAATAAAAACATTTTAATTTAACCTTTTATCCTGCATGTTGAGTTTGAATAATATCACTTAAAACTCTTGCTTGATGCATCATGCATGAATAATTTGAGTTTAAATTCGCTTAATATGTGAGTTTAAATTCGCTTAATATGTGAGTTTAAATTGCTTAATATGTGAGTTTAAATTCGCTTAATATGTGAGTTTAAATTCGCTTAATATGTTGGACATGACAGTGTTGTAGAAAAATTAATTCTCGCATGGCACCATCAGAAAATTCAACTAGATTATGCAGTCTGGAAATATGTAGACTGTAGATTCTGCAGAACTTTGATACAATACATTTTTAGAAAAAAATGTTCTTTCCAAATTGTCTCGTGCAATGGGAATAATTCTTGTTCACTTTATAGGATTTTGCAGTCTGGCTTGAACCTTAATAAATGTAGTTGGTGGTAAATGATGGTTTGACCCCTCATCCCTTAGTCTGTAGCCATCCACCAGGCTCTCTAGCAAATGCTTAATTCACCAGCCTGATAAATCACATTCATAAATTACTCGCTTGCCTTATGTGGCAGTTGGATGATTAATAGGTTTCTTTGAAACTAGCTTTTATTAGGCTGGTGAGTTAGTTATCTGCTGGAGAACCTGGCATAGCTACCTGCTGTAGAAGGGGTCAAACCTTCATCTAGCATTGTTTGCATTTGGGCCTAACAGTGCCTAACACCCTCATCTCTCAGATTTTGCTGAAATTTGGTTTATAGGGAGTTTGTCAGCCCTGAATCCATTTCTGAAATTATAAGGTCAATCCGACCAATGGTTCAAGAGATATGACCTTGGGAAATTTGAGGTCACTTGCGAGGTCACTAACATTTGGCGACCCATAACTTGGGTAATAATGGTCACAATTATATAAAAGTATATATATTTAGAATTAGAAAATGACAAGGAATCCAAATATGCAAGTTTTAGAACTCTAGGTTGAAAAATAAAAAAGTTACACTGTAACCAAAATTTGAGGTCACGATTTGACCTCTGGGGTATCAAATGAGAATTTTTTTTTTAAATGTAAAAAATGAAGGCATAGGCATTGGCTATTAGAATCAGCAAAAAAAGTTTGTTTATGTTAGTATTTTTCATGTAACTAACATATAAGTGAACACCATATTCATAAGTCGTCAATTCTACCTATTTTTTCACACTTAAGCTCATAATTTGACCTATAGAAATTAAAATTACATTTTTTTATAGATATAAAAACAAAGGCAAAAAATGTAAAATTGTATTTCACTGCTAATCTACACTGGCAATAATAGTTATAATAGTGAAAGGGGAAGACCTACTTAGAGGATTCATGTGCTAGCCTAATACAATTTTTGCATGCTCGATGCTCTCATCAATTTCTTTTTGTGGAAAAATGTATTGAATTCTGCTGCCGCCTCTTAGGGTAGGACAACTCATTACAGTTAATATATGATGTCCTGGCACTGCACATGAATCCTTGTTTGATGGATAATAATATGCACTTGATCCTGATGACCCAGAGGGATGTAGAAAGTTCACAGTGAAATCATCAAACTCTTCACAATATTCCTCCACAATTCCATACCAAACTTGCATGTCATAAATGCAGCCAACATACTCTCCTGGTTTGACACATTTTAGGTTACCAAGCATTGCAGGTTCATTAGTAAAATGACTTTTCCTTATTCTTTTCTTTTCTCCAATGCCACTTGAAATGGGATACACCATCAGTTCTTCCTTGTTTAGGGGAACAAATCTATGATATTTCTGAGTTCCAGGAATAGCCTTACTATCCTTGAATTGATGTTTCAACTGTTCTTCTGCATCTTTCAAATCAGCTGTAGTTACAAAGAAAAAATTTATCTTCTTGCTCAAGTTTTCTTCACAAAACTGAAACATGTGTTCTGGTGTAAGAATTTGCCTCTCTGTAGTTCTCTGCAAACTGGCACGAGCAGTAGCTCTTTTCACTGTTCCTCCAATCCCATCACATGCATTTTTGCCATGGGATGTAGCAAAGAAGTGCCATTCACAAGACAGACCAAAATCCTCTTCATGGTAACAGAGATTTGTGAAGTTGTATCTGTTCTTATATTGGCCAGCACATCCATCTGAGAAATAGTGCACCTTCTTCAATTGTGGGCATCTGAATTTAACATTTGTCATAAGCTTCAATATGAATGAGTAAACCATTATAGTGTTGTGTTTTAGTGATGCAGATAAGAAACAGACACTAAAATGGCTAAGTTCCTGGTCTGCAGATGATCTATAATAGATGACAAAAGGGTGAACTGTACACTGTGAATTGTCCCAGTGAAACCCTTGGGCAGCATCCTGGACAATGAAAGAATAATTCTCAGAGAAATCACCTACTATAACTACCTCGCTCTGAGGTGGTAGTGTTTCTTTCAACTGCTTGAAGTACTGTGATTGTTGCTGAGCAACAAAGTGATGATGAACCATGCGGGATATTTTCATGCTTAGGGATGATAAGTATTCATGAAGTGGCTCCACCTTATCAACCATTGTACAACGGTCAACAGTCACCCATTGCTTGTAAGATATTTCATTTGGAGCTGATTTCACACTGTCAAGTAACTCAAGAAAATCCAGGACACCCTCTTCTCTTGGGCAATCATTGCAAAGTTGCATCATGCAAGTGTCTCTTTCTGTACTGCAGACACTGTAATCCATAAGATCCTTGTATGAAAGACCTCTTTCTCCCAATGCAGCCAGCTGCAATTTTGGATTTTGATGGTATGTGCAGACACAGACAGAATGAGTCCCACCACTACCGGCAAGCACACAATATGATGGCCGTAATTTTGCAAATGTGGAAAATCCTATTTTGGGATTCTTTTCATCATTTTTATATAGTTCAAACATCTCTCTTAAATTCCCGAGGACCAATCGTTTTTGCACCTTCATTGCACCTTCAGCACTGATAACTTTCACGCAATCCTTTTGGCCAGGACACATACGACTAACCTCTTCTGACTCATAGAATCTTCTAACTATATCTTTGTGTTCTTCAGATATCACTTTTCCTTTGCTCATTAGTGGAATCTTCGGAAGGATTCCATGTTCTGATTTAAGTGAACGGCTTCTTTTCACCATGTATGTTGTAGTTTGAAAGAAACTAGCTGTTTTTTCAATTGTGTATGGTGAGAGTGTCAATATTTGTAGTTTGTGATAGTGACATTTGCTCTCCAGGAATGACTGTTTCAATTCATTCATTAATTTGTCTAGATGTTTTTCAGATTTAGTTTCAGGTTTTGAAGTATCACTTACCTCCTCAGTAATTTGAACACCATAACTGAGTTCTAGCCGCTCCTTCAGGTGTTTCTGAGCAGATGATAGCTTACCACGAGCCTTGCGCTTTTTCTGGCTTAATGACAGCCCTTCTGAAAAGAACAGAAAAAAAGGTTTCACACACCTGAATATTAGTAATTAAATATTAATTATAGTACCTTAAATGCTATATAATTGGCTATATAGTAGATCAAACAGACCTTGTAGTAAAGTATAAGTTATTATATTAATTTATTACTTACTTTTTTTAACTGGTGTTTGGTCCAGAAATGCTAGAACTGGTTCAACTGAAGTTGAAGGATTTTCCTTTATCAAGCAATCACTGTCATTGTCCAGATCTTGAATTGAAGAGATGTTACTCAAGCCACTGATAGTAGATGATTCATTTGAATCCTGCTCAGACTCGTTGTTTTCAGTGGTACTAAGTATAGTGGGGTTTTTCATTATCAGTGTCCAGCAGTTCACACACAACAATGAGTCTTTTTTCACTCTTCCAGCACATTTTTCAACAAGTACATCAGTCACTTTTCTAAGATTGATTGTTATGCGTTTCTTGTGTTTTTGAATAGAGTCCTGGCAGTATTTCAAGTGCCGAACCATTGTATTTTGATCTGTAAAGATATAGGATTTACAATTAGGTAATATATATTTTTAGAAAATATATAGCTATACACACTTAATATTTTAGGCCTTGATAGTCTCTGAGGCTCATTAAAACACCATACCCACCAGCCACCCACAGTGCTGGCTGGAACTGTACTAACCTGTAGACAAGGAATTTTGCAACTATCTGTGTTGATTCTGCACTTAGACAAGTAGCAACATGTTTCAACAGGTTTGTTTAGGCTACATGTGAGCTTAGTCTTCCCCTTTCACTATTATAACTATTATTGCCAGTGTAGATTAGCAGTGAAATACAATTTTTATTAAATTCTTGGAGCTTGAGGTCAAATTGATGGCTAAGATATAAAAATTCCTTGAAATGACAAGCAATTTATAAATATGGTGTTCACTTATAAGTTAGTTACATGAAAAGTACCAACATAAACAAACTTTTTATGATTGTTTCTATTAGTCAAGAACTCTGACTTTGTTTTTTATATCTATAAAAAATGTAATTTTAATTTCTATAGGTCAAATTATGAGCTTAAGTGAAAAAATAGGTAGAATTGATGCACAACTTATGAATATGGTGTTCACTTATATGTTAGTTACATGAAAAATACTAACATAAACAAACTTTTTTTTGCTGATTCTAATAGCCAATGCCTATGCCTTCATTTTTTACATTTAAAAAAAAAATTCTCATTTGATACCCCAGAGGTCAAATCGTGACCTCAAATTTTGGTTACAGTGTAACTTTTTTATTTTTCAACCTAGAGTTCTAAAACTTGCATATTTGGATTCCTTGTCATTTTCTGATTCTAAATATATATTTTATATAATTATGACAATTATTACCCAAGTTATGGCTCGCCAAATGTTAGTAACCTCGCGAGTGACCTCAAATTGCCCGAGGTCATATCTCTTGAACCGTTGGTCGGATTGACCTTATAATTTCATAAATGGATTCAGGGCTCACAAACTCCCTATAAACCAAATTTCAGCAAAATATGAGAGATGAGGGTGTTAATTTCAATTTTTTTTGGTTGATCTGACTGAGAATGACCCATTTGTGAATTATTGCTTCATGATATTAGGAAGGTTAATGTCATTGACCTTCTTAATATTTGATATTGAACCAACATTGGCATTCACTGGTTGAAATAATTTCCTATAATTTATTAAAGTAATAAATTTGCAAATTTTAAATACCTTTAAATATCTTCTTAACTTATAAATTTTATATAAACAATTTGAGAGAGTTGCAAAAGTTTAAATATTAATGTAAATTGGGTATCTGCATTGTAGGGGAGAGACTTTGGATAATTTAAAGTGTATTAAAAGTGTAGCACTTTATTACTGGTGTAAAAATACTGAATTTCCTTCAAAATTTGGTTTTATTTCCATGACTAGTAGTCATGGAAATGATTGATTACAGTCATGATTGAGTACAGTGTTTAGGTGCTGGAAATTGTTTGTGTGTTTGATAATAAAGGGAATACAGAACTGAAGCTATAGAGCTCCAAGGCACATTTGTGACTATTGATGCTGTAATTACTGCAAAATTCATTGATCTCATTCTCCAATGTAGAAATTTGAGCACCAATATTAGAGAAATTTGTTGGACAAAATTTGTGTATTGATTTTAGTACACTTCAATTTGCAGAAAATCGATCGTTCATTGCCAAATTAATTGTCTAGAACAGTATAAAATGTTTCGTGTGTCCGTTTTGCCTGACTATTTTCAGTGATTTCAGTATCATTCTCATTGATCTCTCTCTTCTTTTTACGTGCACGTATGACTGGCCACTGTGCTTTATCATAAATTTCTTCGACAGCAGCAATAACAGTAGCTCAGTCATCACGAATCTTCTGTAGCTGCTGCATCGAAGCTGAGACCATATCAAGTGCTCTGACAACATCCACATTGACTGTCTGTAGATAGTGACTGAGTGGGCCTGTTATGAATATTTTATGAAATAGGCAAGCTGTTGCCAGATATGCTCGACTCTGAACAATGTGAAGTAGACCTGCTGTTTCTGACTAAACTCTTGAGATGTGGTGATTTCATTCAAGGTTTCACATATTGATATGTATCTAGATATGAATACATCTAGAGAAAATTCACAAGCCTTCCAGTGTACTGTGTTCAGTCTCTTCAATGTTTTAACTTCCAAACCTGATCCCTTTTCTGTATCTTCAAAAAGTGAATGTATGTGATTAGATCGTGTAAACTTAACATAATGTCTCCAGTGTTCCAAAAAGAGTAACAGCATCAACAGACGCTGATGAAACATCTGAAAGTACCAAATTGAGGATATGTGCATTGCAGTGAATATATACATAACTTGCTCACTGATATCGTGTCTGATTAGCGCCTGTAATCCACCATAGCATCCACTCATGTTCGCAGCACCATCATATGACTGGGCAACAAGAGTCTCATAACAGTCAACATTGCGGTCAGAAAAAGCAGACTTTACCAAACTCAGAAGCATTTCTGATGTAGTATTTGAAGCGTGTTGTAGGCACAGCAAATGCTCACAAACACCACCATCCACAGCAACACAAACAGTCGAACACAAATACTAATGTGTTCTTGATGTGTGATACATCAGGAGATGTCAACAATGATGGACCATGCAACAGCTTTTTTAATTTTCTTTACAATTTAGATTATTTCTTCTCCAATTATATCAATTATCTTCCTTTGAGTATCCTGTGTGTTCTGTGCAATTTTGAAGAAATTCATAGTCAATTTTTTTTATGAATTTTCTGAAATAGAAAGTTGTGTTTTTTGAAAAATGGATTTGAAAATTGTTTTACTTTATGAATGGTTTATAGGTCCCCCAAATTTTAAATCATAGCGAAGATTATGATTAAAAATTTGTATTACTAATTTTAGTAATATGTAGCAGTCATATTACTATTATTGTTGGTTTTATAATTTTAAAATTTTAAAAATTCTAAAATCTGGCCCCTGGTGTGGTGCCCTCTGAACCTCTGTTATGGTGCCCTTTGGCTAATTGTTGCTGGTCGGGGCAAACCCATTTGGCCCATATGGCCACCATGCCACTGCTTAATGCACATGTGAGAATTTCTACTGAAGTCCTCACCTGTGACAAATTTAGTACCATCCCGAGATGCTTGGAAATGAAACTCATAATATTTTCTATCATTTAGTGCTGAAGTTGTGTAGGCTATTTTAGTACCTCTGTAAATAGTTTAAGGTTAATTAGATGACTTAAAATTGATATTTTGTAAAATCTGATTAAAAATTATAGCTGTAGATCATTTATGACTTGGATAACCTCAATAGGCCCAAGTGGCTTAATGTTTTCCAAATGTAATGTAATAATTTTTCCAAAGTGTACTAGTAAGAAACTTTTTGTAGTTTGGAAAGTTAGAATTTTTTCCAAAAATGGGTGTATTATACGAGAACTTGACAGATTGCGTAGTCTGCTTCGTGACTATGTAATGTTACTCTTATAAACAGTCATGAAGTCACCCAATCTTGCAGTACCATTTTGGATTTTTAAGGCTTTTTTATTTTTGCCAAGGACAATTCTTATTTCAAGTTGTGTTGTCACAGTAAAATGGGGGCATGATGCCCATAAGTGATTTGTAATAACTAGTTGCACTAGTTTAGTGCACCTACTGGATACTCTGTTAGTGGAGTCATAGCAGCTGCTTCCAATTGCTGAGAAAGGAGATTGAACTGCTAGTGAGGACCACTTGGGGGGCCTCATTCATTTTCACTTAAAAAAAAAAAATTCAACTTCAGCACCACATACTACTGATAATGAAATAAAATCAGGGTGAGGAAGTTCATAATTTTGCTTGGTCAGGATTAGCTTATGTCAGTTGGTTTGCTCGTAATAATTTAAAGTTGTTCTCACCTTTATGATCTGGGGCATAACCTGTTTGTCTTTTAATTACTTACTCATAAGGTTTCTGGATACAAATATGTATCCAGAACCAAAAATGTTACTGTACATATATAGTATAATAATAATGACCAGTATTGGGTTATCATTGTATATATTGGGGTATTATTTCTTAGTTTGAATGTACTACCAGGTGTCCGAGAATTATCTGTACAATTTTTGGCTGTTATTAAAAGTCAACCATGAAGTGTAGAAATTTGAGTGTTGTCCAATTTTACAGAGAATCTCATTAAGTTTTTTCTGATACCACGGTTCAAGTTTTTTAGAAATGTACGCGGGTGACAGACATTGATGATTTAAAAGCAAGAATCACAGCTGCTATTGAGCGAATTGATGTGGATATGCTGCAGCGTACATGGCAACATTTGGAGTATCGATTGGATGTTTTGCGAATCACTAATGGTGCACATATCGAATGTTTGTAACAACGTTACTTTAATAAAAGAAACTTTTGAAAATACAGATTCTAAATAATCTTGTTTAAGAATTTTACGTGTGTTATCAAGAATTTTATTAAAAGATGAAATTGTACAGATAATGTTTGGACACACTGGAATTTCTAAAAAACTTGTCAAAACTTGGTATCAGAAAAAACTTAATGAGATTCTCTGTAAAATGGGACAACACTGAAATTTCTACACTTCATGGTTGACTTTTAATAACAGCCAAAAATTGTACAGATAATTCTCGGACACCCTGTATATTACTTCATTTGAGGGGTCCCGTCTTAAGGTACCTAAATGCCAAAATTAAAATTCGCCAGAAATCACCTCCAAAGTTCAGCAATATTCTCGCAATAGTATCTCTGTTATTAATTGAGCTAGAACATTCATTTTTGGCTAAATTAGAGTTCTAAGTATGCTAATGAAGATGTTGATGAGTTTTTTAAATAGATTTTCATATTATATATATATTTTTTTAATTTTTTGATTTTCTTATTATGCCAAACTTTGGGTGAACTTTTGGCTAGTGATAGAAGTGAAAAAAGTAGTTCGCTTCATAAGGTTTTCAACCATACTTCTAGTGTTGTAAAGTCATTATAACCCAAACCATGCGATAGAGGAAGGGTGAAAATAGTGATATCCATCAAAAACACATTTTTGCCTGTGGTGGCACTTAGGTATCTTAAGACGCGCGACCACTCATTTATGCACATTGGTATTTTTTAACAAACTTGTATGCATTACTGTACTATGTGTTAAAGTGTTTTATTATCCTTTAAAAATCCTTTTTTATGCTACAGAACATTGAAGTTGTGTTTAATTTGAAGCTAAATTTATCATTATTAATTAATAACTAGGTAGTATTTCAGTGAATGGAGGATTTTAATTTTAACAGAAATATTATGATAAAAATAATATATACAATACTGCTGCATAGGCTGTAGTCCCCAAGTGTCTGTATCATCGAGCCATCCAGCACCCTTTCATGTTTCTGGGTTTGTGATAGTGAAGAGACTGGGCAAGGGGATAGTTTCTTCGGATATCCAGGAATGCCTCTCTCATCAGTTGTTTATTTCCAGGAGATTATTGAGGTCTGACTTGCATGTTAATTGCAAAGGACTTCCCAATCTCTATTCACAAACTCCCCCCACCCCCCCTTTTCTGGGAAATTATTCAGGTCCAGCTCACACATTAACTGTAAAAGACCCCCCAAGTTCAGTTTACTAAATCATCCTCTCCACTGAGCGGGAGAACCAACCACTCAATAGTCCAAGAAAGGGCTGGAATTCAAAGGTAAACCTAATAGAAATAAACTGGTTTTTTTCCTTTATTATATCTGAAATAAACATTTAGTCAGTTAAAAGTATAAACATGCATAACAAAAAAACTGGCAATGAATCACAATTAACAAAACCTCTGGAAGACAAATAACACTTAGTGAGATCCGGCAAAAATGATAGAAAGCAAGTGGGAGAAGTACTGGAAATGACTTGTACAAAATGTGAACCCCTGTCCCAGCCCAGCTACCCTCCAAACTTGACCCCCTATGACCCGAGTTTTTTTTTATACAAGGTGGCTATTTAGTTAGTAGTAGTGTTAGGGTCACAGGCCTGATTCCAGGGCAGATCCTAGTGGCCAACAGTGGTTGACACAACCTCAGTGGACTTCATAGCTCCCACTGGATTGGATCCACAATCCAAGCCTGATAAGTCTATACCATGTGAGTTGAGTCCCAACTGGTTGCCTAGACAATACAAGATTATTAGTTACAAGCACCAGGCACCATTATTCGCAATACTAAAATAACAGACAATTAATCAACAAACATTAACTGGAATCATGACTTCATAATGGATCACTGGAAAACATAATTTACTCATGAAATCAAGACACACAAATAGTAACATAAATAATAAATAACCAACATAAAAATAATAAATACAAACATTGAAATTATGGCAAACCTATCTCATGTAAGTTAATCAACCTATAATCAGTGCCAAATAAGCATGGGCAAAACCCAAACTCTGGAATAACATGACTGGTGTCCTATAATAATAATAATAGGTTCTGTAGCTAGTTACATGAATGGATCACAGACAGATTGGATTTGGCCAAAGGAAACTCCAGGGCTCCAGTATGCACTGCAAACTGGGCAATAAGTAAAAGTCTGGTGTCTTATTCTAACCTGGCCAAATTTATTACGCCTATCTATACTCAATTTCAACAACATATATATATATATATTAGGGTGGTCCTCAAGCATAGGGGGGGATTTTCAAACATATATTTCTCTTTCTCCCAGGGTCTCAATATGTGAGGTTATGCATAAAAACACTGTGGTTAAAATGTCATTGAGAAATAATAATATTTACCCTGTGCTCAAGAAGGTTGAAGTTATGCCCCTATGTGGGCCGTTGACACGCCTTGCTGAGAGGGTCGGATTGTGTGTGGTGGTGCTCTCACCATTGACAGATTAGTGTTTTTATTTGGCTTGCCTTTAGAATTGGTATTAAACGTTTCCAATGTATCTTCCCGAGGTGTTATTTTGGTGAAATGGCCAGTACACGTTCAAAAGACTTCCTTGTGATGCCAGTCTCTGCACTCACGGGGAGCAAGCTGCCATCCATCGGCGACGTCCTCGGCCTGACTCTGCACAAGCTGAGCACGAATGTGGCAACGATGACGAGGGAGGCTGTCACGGCCATTGCTGATGAAGTGCTTATCTTGTGGACGAAAGTGTGGATTCCAACGACGAGATGAGACCACATCACTGAGAAGCTAGAGAAGTTGTATGGCGAATACAAGCTTCTCAAGAAGAACAAGAATCGACGCTCAGATGCCCAGATTGCACGGGAAGCCTCCTTCCAGCAGATGTTCTGCAACCTCTTCGATGTCACCCACGCTGACGCACTGAACATGATGAACATCGAGGAGGACAAGGCCTTCCTGATCGCCCAACGAGAACCCGGCCGCAGGGGGACCATGGGAGGAGTTGATGTGGTCCTGGCTCGCACAGAGCGCAATGTTGCGCAGCGGAGGGAGGCTGAACAACACCATCGGTGCCGTGCGACTGAAGAAATGGCCACTACTTCTCAAACAGCAGAGTTGGCCTCTTCCAGCTCGAGCTCTTCACCCCCCAGCGACTCTCCCACCCGTGGCGCTGTCGGAGGTTGCAGCCCACCCAAGCGCAGTCGGCCGGCGAATATCATTTCACCGGCACTGGCGGCTAGCTTGGACCGCACGAAGCTGACCGACCGCGACGCCATTTACATGCTTGGTGAGACGGCTCGGTCCCTTGGCCACAACATTGATGAGTTGAACATCAACCGGTTGTCCATACGGCGCCAGAGGATGGCGCAACGCAAACAAGTTGCCGCTCAGCTCAAGGAGCCCTTCCATCGAGAAGCTGCGCTCGTTGTTCACTGGGATGGGAAGCTGATGGCGGATCTGACGTCCAAGGAACAGGTTGATCGACTCACGATCCTGGTCTCTTGTGGCGGTGAGGTGCAGCTCCTCCAGGTCGCCAAGCTCGGTTCCGTTACTGGTGCAAACTGTGCCAAAGCTGTGGTGGAAGCTCTGCGAGACTGGGGATTGGATGACAAAGTTGGTGCACTCTCGTTCGACACTACGGCTTCAAACACGGGAAAGAACACAGGTGCATGCGTGCTGATCGAGCAGGAACTTGGGAGAAGCCGCCTCTATCTGGCATGTCGTCACCATGTCCTGGAGCTTCTTGTCTGCAGTTTTCATGGAAGTCCTTGGACCGTCGTTGGCACCTGAGGTTCAGCTCTTCAAGCGATTCAAGGCGCAATAAGAGTTTGTGAACCAAGAAGATTATGACCACGTCATGAGTGATGCCAACGCTCGTCAAATTGTCGAGGAGGATGCAGACTCCATCATCGAGTTGTGCAAGAAGGCCTTGCAGAAAGGTCATCCCTGGGATGATTATTTGGAGCTCTTGGAACTCACCATCATCTTCCTCAGCGGAGTGCCCCCCTGTGGGATTCAGTTCCGAGCGCCCGGTGCGATGCACCAGGCCCGCTGGATGTCGAAGGTGTTGTACGCCCTGAAGGTATGGATGTTCCAGCGGCAGTTACGGCTCACAGCCAAGGAAGAGGCCGGAGTTCGGCGCCTGAGCGTGTTCGCCGTGAAGTTCTATACAAAGGCGTGGACGGAGGCCCCGAACATGGCGAAGGCCCCCCTGAGAGATCTCTGGCTCCTCCAGGCTCTGGAAAAATACAAAGACAAGGAGGTGGCGAAAGCAGCCAAGTCGAAATTCGCCAACCACCTGTGGTACTTGTCCGAGGAGTTGGTGGCCCTGGCTCTCTTCGACGATGATGTTCCTCCAGATACGAAGAAGGTGATGACTGCTGCGATGTTGGAGGAGGATGGACCCGCCCAAGAGAGCGTCGGTCCTGGCGTGCTCTTCCCTGTCATTAGAGACATTCGTGATGGGGAGGACTCGCCAGTTCTTCGACTGACTCCAATTGTGACGTGGATTCCTGGAACAGGATGTGTCGAAATGGCTGGACAGCGAGCAATTCCAAGCGGCTGCCGAGGTGGTCCGGAACCTGTCCATGACCAACGACCATGCCGAGTGGGCCGTGGCATTGGCACAAGAATACAACAGGCGCCACACGAAGGAGGAGGACCAGCTGCAGTACATGCTCCTGGGTGTTGCAGAGCACCGGAAGAAATTCCCGGATGCTCGGAAGGCCACGCTGTGAACCGGGTGACAATGAGTGGCATCAGCACCCATGAGACCCCTGCCCCTGAGCGGCTAATACCCTTAAATGGGGGGGACCTGGAGGCTGGTATACCCTATAAACTTCAACCTTCATGAGCACAGGGTAAATATTATTTCTCAATGAAGTTTTAACCAGTGTTTTTATGGGTAACCTCACAGATTGAGGCCCTGGGAGCTGAATAATTCCAACTTTCGATTTTGAGGACCACCCTTATATATATATATATATATATATATATATATATATATATATATATATATATATATATATATATACTACTCAAAAGAAGTTAAGGGTCAAAAATATTTGTGCATATAAATATAAGCTAACGAGCTAAAATGGTGACGACTAATGACAAAATAATTTTTTGATGGCTCAAGAACAGAAAACACAAAACAAAAACTTTTGATTAGACACTAGTTTATTACCCTGATGAAAAAAAGTCATGCACCCAACAAATTGATGTTCACACAAGTCGCAGAAGCTTCAGTAACTGGTGTAGCCACCGTTAGCATTCACACATTCTTGACAACATTGGCATCCTGTTCATCAGGCGTTGGAAATAATGTTGAGGGATCGCTTGCCATTCTGCGACTAATCGCTGAGCCAGTTGCCGGAGGTTGATGGCAGGGACGTGATGTGATTGAACTCGCCGCCCTAGTTCATCCCACGCATGCTCAATGGGTGACAAGTCGGGTGAATATGCAGGCCAATCCATGTGCTGAACATTCTGCTCCTGCAGGAAGTTGGTCACCACCCTGGCATGATGAGGTCTTGCGTTGTCATCCTGGAACCAAGCTCCTGGTCCAATCCACTGCAGAAGTGGAATTACCAGAGGTTGAACAATCTCGTTGAGATAACGCTGACCAGTCAAATTTCCATTGACGACGTACAGAGGGGTTCTGTGGTTCATGGATATCCCCGCCCACACCATCACACTTCCTCCTCCAAATAGTAGATGTTGAGCAACGTTGACATCAGCAGATCTCTCTCCTTGACGACGATAAACACGAGCCCAGCCATCATTGAACTGGAGCGAGAAGCGTGACTCATCTGTGAACATTGTCTCTGCCCACTGACCACGGTTCCACCGGATATGACGTCTGCACCAATCTCGGGGAGCCCTTCTGTGACGGTCAAGTAGCGGTGGTCGGACTGCAGGATGCCGGCATCGCAAACCTCGGTCTCGCAGACGATTCCTAATGGTCTGGTCGGACACGTTGATGCCTCTGGCAGCTCTGAGTTGATCCCGAAGATGCCATGCGGTCACAAAGCGCTGTCGCAATGCCATTATCATCAGGAAGCGGTCTTCTCGTGCTGTTGTTGATCGGGGTCTTCCAGAACGGGGGCAATTCTGAACAGCATTAGTTGTCCTGAACCTCTGCCAGAGTCTGCCGATAACGCTTTGGCTTACATGTAGACGCTGAGCCACAGTTCTCTGAGTTTGTCCATCTTGTAGCCAGCCAATGGCCCTTCCCCTGTCTTGGATGCTGAGTTGTCGTCGAACCATCTTCAAATTTCAAGTGATGATGAATGGAAAATGCTCAGCCCTTTTATTGCTAAAATTGGCATGCATGGAATGACACTCATGCACAACACGTGCAAATGGTGCATGAGGTGTCACAATGGGTGTTTCGAGGCAGTTTGTCAGTTTAGTCTGACTAAGTTCGTGCTTCAAATCTATGAAAAGGAAATCTGGGTTAACTTAAAAAGTTTCTAAAGATAAGTGTAATGATTGCATGTCCCATAATAACGTGATGTCTATAGTCCAAATGACAACCCAAAGGGGGGTATTCTAACCCTATCTGGCTTAAAAAGTCATACTTACAAAAATGATCAAAAAATTTCCTTTGACCCTTAACTTCTTTTGAGTAGTATATATGTATATATATGTCTACTTTTAATAATGATGGTGAAATACAAATGGCACTACCACAATAACTAGGAATAGTGGGGTGGCATAGCTGCCATATCAACGTGAATTGTTCATTTTTTTATACAAGCATGAAAATTGGCACAGAGATAGCTAAATAGATTGTAAAAAGATTTGGATATGGAGGCATCTTTATAAGTGATAGTGGGAATATTGATATTTCAATCTATAAAATAGGTTTATAGAAAAAATTGAAAAATATCAGAATGCTCTTAGAGTATTGACTTTGGTCCCAAATTGAATTGATTGGTATTTTATTTACACAAGAACAACAGCACATAACTACATGCTATGTAGCACTACTGAGAAGAACAATTCCCCCCTCATGCACATAAGGCCATACATGGAAGTTCAGCCTTTCTGCAGGTGCAGCGCTTCATACATCCTTTTGTGCACTTGCATGAAACCAGCTCTTGACAGGCCTTTGATGCCTCAGGTAGGTTTGTCCAGTGTGGTTCGTACAGGCAGTCTTGGTCCATCCCTAGTTAGTGGGGCAAGGGAGATCTGGATTTGGTAGAAGTGTCTGTCCCCACACATGACCTCCCTGGTAGGTCACCCTCTTCACATGCTGTTCTAGAGCTGCCCTTGTTGGTGGAATCAACTGCACATTGTTGTTGTTTGCAAACATCATCTGTCGAGCTATATGTATGTCAGAGCTGGTGCTTGTTCGGTTGTACAAGAGGATGACGAACCTTTTGATAGTAGACATGACACATTCTGGTACAGTAATTGGTGCTGAAGAGACCTTCAGCAGCGCAGCTGTTAATTCCGGAAATACAGCCCAGATGGTCCAGGCAGTTTTCTTACCATGCCCAGTAAAGCTGGACACAGTGTCGCACCCAGTCAGAGTGTGAAACATTGGCAATGCCTGAGTCTTCTGTCAACCAAGCCCTACCGAAATCCCTTTCCAGTTCCGAATGCCAACCAGAGTCCATCTCCAGGTTGCAGCTCCGGTACCACAGACATGGCCAATACCACAATGTCTGTGTCAACCGTCTGAAGCATGTGACACATGCAGCAACATGCAAGTGTCGGCTTCCTCATGGTGGCATGGAGCGAGTGATGCTAGATCATCCAGTGGCGGCTTACTGAGGACTCTTTTCCATCGGTGATGATTAGCTGTTTGCTGTCCATGTTGAACCACCGGAGGGCAGCTTCAGAGAGGAACCTAAACAACAACGCCTTGTTGCAGTCCACATGGAGGAAACTTGGCCAGTTTCATGGTATGGCAGTTGCAGCTACAATGTCTGCGCATTCCTTCTCTTCGTTTTGTTCTTCATGCCTTTCAGCAAATCCTGCTTGTAGGTGTCCCACACTAGATCCAGGTGTGTCACTTGCTGCAGTTTTGTGGATAGGTAGGGAATGAATATCTATCTGACTAGCATACTCATCAAAGTTCTTTGCAGCACTGGGCTTCAACATGTGAACTATGGCAGCCCCATCAATAACTATACAGGTTGTAACAGGAGCATCAGCATGGACTTCAGATAGGTTTTCTAGGCATTGAAGTAGGTCACTCTTAGTACCTAAGCGCAGTCTACCATCATCAGAGTGCTGGAGGCCATGCTTGGTTCTCATGAAGAAAGAACTCCTCTAGGTTCCTGTCCCTGGTCTGGCAACCAATGTACAGCCGCGAAAAGAGTCTGATGTTATTTTTCAGACACACCAGTTGGTGCTTCCCTCTACTTGCTGTCTTCGGCCTGGGGTTGACAAAAACATTCAGCGTGTTGCAACATATGATGTCATCAATGGGCTTTCTTCTTTCTACCAGATGCTCTCTGGTGAAGGTTTTGAACTGCTGCTTACCAATCATCTTCACCTTTTGGACAGCATTGACCACTGCAGGACCTGAAATTTCCTTGGAGTCGAGGATAATCAGATCCACGCTTTCTTCCTTGAATGGGTTGCCAAGATCTTCTATCACATTAACAAGGGAGATGACATCTTTGGTAAATGTGGTCTGCACACTGGCTGTCTGATCGTAGTGCAGTGTCAATTTGCATTCCCCTGTGCTGGTGCCCATCTTGGAACTCTTGTATTGCTGTGGCAATTTCTGGTCCATCAATCATCCAATGCTGAAGGGCACTTGGGTTGTCCGTAAGGCCAACAGCTCCACCATCCCCTTTAATTAGGGCATTGTTCTGCTCATGTGCTTGGTCAATTGGGATTGAGGAGAACACTTTCTGGGTCTTCTGAAGTGTGAAGCTGCCAGCTGTGAATTTTGCGGCCACATCTAGGTGCTTTGTTGAAAGTTCAGCCATGTCTTTCAGGTGAACTGGGATCCACCTAACATAGTTGGTGCAATCCAGAGCGTGGAACCAGGGGGTGAGTTCAGTTAGGGCATCGAGATACATGGTGAATGATGCCTGCTGTAGAGAACGCACATAGGCAAGTATCAGAAGCTCTATTTTCAGCATGGTTGCCCAATACTGAAATTGAGGATATGCATGTGTTCTGTTATGGTACCAGTCTTCAAAAGTTTTCTGTCTCCCCTGCCTCAGCTGGATGTATCTGACAGCTTCTGTCGTATGCTCGTTTTTGTAAGATGTATAGTGCAGATGTGGTTACCTGGTGTGCTCATCTTGTACGTGTGATGTGGGCTGCGTGCAAGAATGAATCAGCTATCCCTGGTGATGCGATCTTGGCTTGCACTAATGCATGAACCCAACCACTTCCTTGCAGCCAGTGACCCACCATCTTCAGGGCTGCCAACTCGCTGTGGAGACCACCAAACATCATCAATAGTTTGTCTTCCCAGTAGCTCTCTGGCGACTTCCACTGAATCTGCTTGGCCAAGGCAAACAGGGGTTGGTCGATGGTGATTACTGGTATCTGCCCTGGATTAACATGTTCAATACATTTTCACACTGTCCATTGAATGTTGGATCATGGCGGTTGTGTGTGCTCTCTCAAGGAAGAGTGGGAGCAAAGAAGTAGAGCATATAACTTGAGCTGCTGATGGCTGGTGTGAAAGGCAGCCCAAGATGTGTTTTCCTCTACGTCAGACCTTTCAAGGGCCTGTCTGACATGGTCTAGCCACAGGTATTCAGTCTCTCTCTGTTCTGGGAAGCCTTCTCGGCACAGACACATCACATCAGCAGGTGGGATAGTTTGATTTGTAATGGTGCTGGTGACAGTTGGAATGTTAGTATAGTTGTATGGCAAGTTTATGACAATCTTCTTATCGCTTGCTTTACTGGACCCTTCTGTGATGACAATACTCCAATTAACACCTTCACCAGTGAAGGATGGATGCTGGAATAGGGAGATAGCAGTGCCATGGAAGGACTCCTTAGCTGTTGTTGAACTTGGATTGTGATCTATGTTGTCGACAGCAGCAGTTGTGAACACACTGCCATGCATCTTTGGAGGGTGAACTACGTGCTCTCGTTGGAACTGCTGGCAGACCTTGTCTCCCATCTGTGCTGAGATTCGGAGAACATGGTCATATGAGATGCTAATCCCATAGTGAAAAAGCCTGTCAACCAATTCCCTGTTGCGTGTGTGAGCATGAACCAGCACCCTAGGTAGGTGGGAAAAGGTGTCTCCTGAGAGGGTATGTGCCAGACATTGACAGAGGCTGTTGTCCCAGGCATCCAATTATGCTTGACACTATTGAACTTCACCAACTGGGTGATGTTTAGTGCTGCATGTGTTGTGTGTGTCACGTGTTCTGTAATACTGGCACCATCCACGACCATTCTCACCAAGCAAAGCAGTAGTTGTGGTACAGATTCTTCTTGGCATCCTTCAGCAAAACCAATGAAGGGCTTGGCTTCTTGAAACATCTGGTGGCAGACCACCTGTGCTGCACGAGCAAGGCACACTGCATCTCTGTCACTGTCTAACTCACAGGATTTAGCAATCGCAGAACCATCATCATCATTAAATGCCAGAAGGACATCTCTTCCTTTCTTGTGGGCACTCATGTCTGGGAACTGTGACAGGAGTCATTCTTTCAGTCATGTCGTGTTAACTCTGCCATCTACTTTGACTCCTACCTGCTCCAACATAGCCATGTAGTGGCGAGCAATATTAACCAGTTTGAACAGTGGTGCTGTCACCCCAAGATGTGTTTCTTCGATGTATAGAACCAAATCAGTGAAGACAGTAGTGGCTATTTCCCTCTTGCTAGCAGTTTCTTTAGATTCGGCAGCCTTTGCCTTCCTTGCTTGATTGTACAAACCAACTAAACATTTGGCATGGTACTTAGCCTCCAGAGCCACAATGTCTCCCACACGGAGTCTGGCAAGCAGGTGTCTCTCTCAAGAATCTCAGCACAGGCCCACACCAGGCTGTCTAGCTGGAAGGTTGATGCTGCGTGGAATCCTTCTGCGCCAGCTGCTTGTCTGCAGAAGCAGCACAATGCTTCTTGGACACCCTTCTCAGAAACTACGAATTCCGACCTCATGTGCTTGTGTACACCTGTTTCACCTCCATTTTTCTGTTCTCTTCAGCATAGTGTTGTTGAATTTGAGCTGGCATTTCTTGTGATACTGTGCATTGTGTGCAACCATGGCTGCTTCAATGCTGCACCCTTCATCCAGTCTCTCTTTCTTCAATGTCTGTGGAAGTTGACCCAGTTCGCTGAATTTCACTAGGTTTTCTGCCAGTTAAGTGTATCCACTCCCAGCATCAGTTCTTTTCGACTGTGAAGGACATGTCAGCTGCTCTGCCTTGTCCTCTTGGCAGATGATACACAGGTTCCAGTTGATCTCAGTTGGATGCACGGACACTGATGACCACAGACGCTCTGGATCATTGATGTTGAAGCTTTGACTAGACAACATGATGTTCCTTACAGGCAGCCCTGCAAAGAGAAAAGAACAATATTACATTAATATTTTGGCTGTAGCAATTCAACTAGATATCACCCACAAAGAGATGTGAACACAGAACATACATCCAGCGACTAAATTCCGTCAGCCCCAGTGGCACATTAATCGAATGGTGCCCCCCATCCCTCATTGTTTTCCCCACAACACAATTTCATCACATGCCAGGCGACATCAGAAATGCAGCCCTGATGATCAGCAAAACGTAATGGTGCCCTCATCCCCTCCTTATTGCCCCCACAGCAGTGACAATCACATTCAGAGTGACAAGCACAAATCAGTCGCTATCTGATTAAATGTAATGATTTCCCATCCCTCCTGACCCCAAGCACAGTGTGATTTAAACATGCCACAACAAAATGAAATTAGTCCTGCTTTATACCAATAGTGTTTATTAAATAACGTTACTAACAATCGCAAAGGTTGGTGATAGATATTTATAATTGATCTGTAAAAGATGTGGATACGCTTCATTGTCTAAAAATTAACACTATATAGAGAGAGAGAGAGAGAGCAGCTAAATTAACTTATAATAATAAAAAATAAAGCACTAAATTTAGCACTCAGATAAAAAAAAAAACTATTGACTATAAGCTTCAATTTGAGACCAAAGTTGATACTCTAAGAGCATTTTGATATTTTTCAATTTTTTGGCCACCATCTTGAAAATAATAAAATTTCGTGATGCCTCCATATCCAAATCTTTTTACAATCTATTTATTGATCTCTGCGCCAATTTTCATGCTTGTATCAAAAAATGAACAATTCGATTGCTATGCTGCCCCACTAGAACAAGAATTATGAAAGTCTTTATTCCCATTATAGCTACACTGGCCAAGGATTACAGCTAGAGCACTTAACATCATGCCTTTAAAGGCCTTCCAAACTCCCTTGGCTTCCAACAGGACACATTTATCTTAAGTTCTGCCTGTCTATCTGGCAGTCTACTCTGGTTTCATAACCTTTTAATTTTTTTTACAATTTACAGGCTTACTAACTAGACTCCTGTGGGGAGAGAAAAAATTGAGAAGAACCAGATAGGACTTTAAAATCAGGGTGGGAGGTTAGTGAAAAACTTCACAACCCCCACAATACCATATACTGGGTCATTCCATGTCAACTCAGCCACAAAATGGCACTTTTTGCACTCACCCCTTTCAATTTTGCTCATACTTGGCACAATAGCAGATATACATGCCAAACTTAAATTCCCAAATTATTAGAGCTGACTGACCTTTGGTTACTGAGATACAAGGTCACAAAGTTGTGACATTTTGACCTTTTTTGCGTTAAATGACTATTTTCAAAACGGTGTAACTAAAAAACTATTAAAGCTAGAGCATTGATTTTGGTCTCATTTTAAAGCTCTTTAGTAGCCCCTTGTTTATTGTCTCTTGTTAAATATCTCTACTGTGAAAAATAAAAAAATCCCTTCAAAAGTTGACCTTTGACCTTGAATAAAAAAAAAATACCTTCTCCTAAAAAATTCAATTTTTTTACATTAATACCTTGAGTCATGTACAACAAAATCCCAAGAAGCTGTAAGTGGCTGATAACTAGTTCAATGTATAAAAAATAAATGAAGTTGGCATCATTCTTCAATTTTAGATTTTTTTTGTCAGTTCATTTATTTAAAAGTTCTGTTCTGATATAGTGTCAGTGAAGACTTAGTTCAACTTAACATTATTAGTTCAAAAACCTTTTTGTGACCTGTGCCAAAAGAAGTCTTTTAAAAGACAACCAGGGTTAAACCCCTCGACAGCCCCAAATCTACTGGAGTAGCGCTGATCCAAAGGCCCAACTAGTATATAAGTACTGTCAACTTTACAGAGTTGACTCCTGACTTCAAGTTAAAGTTAATTTATTTTTACTAAATACATGTATAAAAATTTATTTAATAATTCATTAATTGTTCATTGTTTTCTTTTCAGGATTTTCTTTGTGCTTTTGTGATTTCAGAGTACAAACATGGAACATTTAAAACTGAAACAGAAGTGTGCTGATCCTTTGCTGCGTCACAAAGGTCAGTGTCGAAAGAAGAGTTTGAGAATTGTACCACAGGAACTTGTAAATAAGTTTCCCGATCTGCACTTAACACTACATCACAGACTTTGTAAGCAGTGTAGAGAACATCTTGAGTCCTTGCCTGAGAAAGGAATAGGCACTTTGAATTCAGACATAAATGATGATTCTTCTTGTAGTAGTGAACCACCTGAAGATCTTGAGAAAATTGAAAATGTTGACAATAGTGATGCATCAACTTCAGAGCAAAACCATGAGATGTGTACTTTGAATGCTTCTTTTGTTTCAATTGGTGAATCACCCATAAAAAAGAGAAAGCTTGTAGAGCAAAAGTCATATGGAGCTAAAAAACTAAGCAAGGTGACAGAGACAGTTAAGAAGAGAATGGAAACAGTTGCAGGAAAAGAGATTTCTGACTCACAATTTAAGGAGCCATCTGGAGATGTAGACTGTTTAGAAATAATAAATCAACTCAAGGAAAAATTCAAAAATGAAAATACTAAAAGAAGTGATAAAATAAAAATCCTCACTGTATTGCCCAAAAGTTGGAGCATTAGGAAAATTGCTTCAGAATTTAACACAACAAGGCATACAGCATCTATTGCTAAAAAAATAGTTGAAGAAAAAGGTGTCCTTTCAGACCCAAATCCAAAGGGTGGGAAAAGAATTAAACAGGATACTGTTGACGCTATTAAAGCATTTTATCTTTCAGAAGACATCAGTAGAACAATGCCAGGAAAGAAAGACTATTGTAGTATCATTGACAATGAAAGAGGAAGGATACATTTGCAAAAGCATCTTTTACTTTGCAATTTAAAAGAAGCCTATCATATTTTCAAAGAAAGAAATCCTTTGGTTAAGGTGGGATTCAGTAAATTTGCAGAATTGCGTCCAAAGCAGTGTGTTATTGCTGGAGCAACAGGAACTCACTCAGTATGTGTCTGTACAATTCATCAGAATGCCAAACTTATGTTTGTAGGAGCTGAATTAGAAAAACTAACTGCAAATGATGACACACCTATTAAGAATGTACGTCATTGTGTTGCCTTTATGGAATGCAATCCTGCCTCAGACAATGTGAACAATGTGGAGATCCATCAGATTTAAAAAACAGACTACTGGACATATTTACAAACAACTTCATTGATATCATAAATTTTAAAAAGTGGACCAATACAGATCGGTCAAATCTTGAATCAGTAGAACTGAATACAGATGAATATAATTGACCAATTCTGTAACCAAC
This sequence comes from Bathynomus jamesi, assembly GCA_023014485.1. Taxonomy (NCBI): domain Eukaryota; kingdom Metazoa; phylum Arthropoda; class Malacostraca; order Isopoda; family Cirolanidae; genus Bathynomus; species Bathynomus jamesi. The sequence goes on from JAJOZX010000150.1 coordinate 673,539, forward strand.
TGAAAGAATACCAGATACATGACTTCAAGACAACTTATTACCGTGAAACAAAAATGTCTTTGAAAGATGGTGAGGTCCTTGCTGTGTGTGATTTTGCTGAAAATTATTCCTTTATTCTTCAAGATGAGGTTCAGAGCTTTCACTGGAACAATGAGATGGCTACTCTACATCCATTTGTTATTTACTATAAAAAGGAAGATGAGATTGCTCACCTTAGCTTTGTTATTATTTCAGAGTGTAACATCCATAACACAGTTGCTGTACATTTGTTTCAAAAGCATCTGATAAAATTCCTAAAAGATAATATCTTATCCATCGGTTCCATCCACAAAATAATTTACTTTTCAGATGGGTGTGCAGGACAGTATAAGAACTGCAAAAACTTTTTGAATCTTTGCCATCACAGAGATGATTTTGGAATTGAGGCAGAATGGAATTTTTTTGCAACAAGTCATGGAAAGGGACCCTGTGATGGTGTTGGAGGCACAGTTAAGAGATTAGCTGCAAAAGCTAGTCTACAACGACCTTATGATGAACAGATCCTTACTGCAGAACAGTTATATACATTTGCAAGTGAAAATATTGTAAATATAAAATGTCATTTTTCAACCAATAAAGAGCATGAAGAGGAAAGCCAACTTCTCCAAGAAAGACACTCAACTGCAAGGACTATTGCTGGTACACAGAAATTACACCATTTACAGCCAGTTTCATTGACTTCTCTTAAGGTTAAACATTATTCATTATCAGATTATTCAAATATTGAGAAAGTTACTGAAAAGGAAGAAGTTGTGACTGAGGAGAAAATACATGGTTTTGTTACTGCTGCATATGATGGCCATTGGTGGGTGGCATATGTGCTGGAAAAGATACCAGAGAATAGAGAAGTAAAAGTCACATTCCTTCATCCTCATGGCCCAAACCCATCATTTGTGTATCCTGGTCGACCAGATGAATTAATCTTACCATATTCAGATATTCTAACACAAGTTGAGGCATCTACTACTAATGGACGAACATACAGGATTTGCAAAGAAGTTACTTTGAAGGCATCCAAAGCTTTGGCAGATCTACAGCACAGAAAGGTAAGAATTCAAAATTAAAATGGTCATGTAACTATATATACACTGCATACATTTTAAGTTGTGATAAATGGAAATCAATGAGCACTATACCTATACATATTGTATGTACATTTTAATATGTTACTTGTATTTGTTAATTAGGTAGCTATCTAGGTATACATTAAAAATTGTTTTCTCTTCTAGAAATCACAATAAATTGGGTGGCCCACAAGAATCTTGTCAACTACTGAAAACCATCACATACATGCACAACATACAGGTGAGGTGGGTAAAGAACAAATATTTAAAAATAAGCATTTGCTTGTTTGTAGAAGGCTGCAGATAGTATGTAGATATGGGTTGTATTTGTAAGAGATTGAGCTGACCTTAGACAAAAATGGTTACTGACATACAAGGTCACAAAGTCATGACTTTTTTCAAAATGTTTGCTTGAATTCATTATTTTTTATACATTGAACTAGTTATCAGCCACTTACAGCTTCTTGGGATTTTGTTGTACATGACTCAAGGTATTAATGTAAAAAAATTGAATTTTTTAGGAGAAGGTATTTTTTTTTTATTCAAGGTCAAAGGTCAACTTTTGAAGGGATTTTTTTATTTTTCACAGTAGAGATATTTAACAAGAGACAATAAACAAGGGGCTACTAAAGAGCTTTAAAATGAGACCAAAATCAATGCTCTAGCTTTAATAGTTTTTTAGTTACACCATTTTGAAAATAGTCATTTAACGCAAAAAAGGTCAAAATGTCACAACTTTGTGACCTTGTATCTCAGTAACCAAAGGTCAGTCAGCTCTAATAATTTGGGAATTTAAGTTTGGCATGTATATCTGCTATTGTGCCAAGTATGAGCAAAATTGAAAGGGGTGAGTGTTTTAGGTGGCTGACTTGACATGGAATGACCCTACTATTTGATAGGCAATGAGATGTGGTGTGTGTGGGGGGCGGGGTTGGAGCCACAGAGCTAAGGTATCTGGGATGATCCCCTGTGAAGCACTTCCAATTTTTATAGGGGGGGAACAGAAATGGTGACCCCCCCATTTTCTGGTCTTTAAAAGTTATCATACAAAAGAAGTAAAATGAACCATGTTTCACAAATATCTGATGTCATTAACCCCCCTGTACATGCCCTCTGAAGTTTTGCTGATATTAACAATGAAAATTATTAGTCACTTTATCTGGTTTTGTTAAAAAATACTATTAAATTGCTATGACATAAATATTCACATCATAAATTTAGTTAACTGAATTGTTTGCTGATGCTAAATAAAAATATTAGCCACAAAAACTGATTATTTGCTGATGCTAAATAAAAATATTAGCCACAAAAACTGATTATTTGCCATTGATTATTATTTTGATTATTATTTACATATATTATATTACTATTGTGTGTATATATATATATATATATATATATATATTTTTTATTTATTTATTTATTTATTTATTTATTACATGATTATTTTAGTTATAACTTTTTTATGCTTGTTTAATAATTTTTTCTTAGTTACAGGAGCTAAAGAAATCTTAAAATAGACTTAGTAATTAACAAATTAACAGGATCAAAATGAGTGTGTTACATTCTGCTTCCACACACCAGTGTGGAGATGTGGAATATATTGAGCTATATCAGTTTAAGGCAGGTGTACTGCCACTCCAGCAAGATGTTATTCAAGTGATGATGTTCATGTTGAGGCCAGCCAGAGCTGGTAAGAATCAATGTTCTGTTAGTGATGCTGCATGGAAAGTTGCCTACAACTTGCAGAACCTTTGGATCTGGTGCAACCTATACACAAAGTCGATCAGTAACATTGTCAACCAGATAACAAAATTGTATGAAGAGTTCAAAAAACATTGTCAGGTTCGCTCACAGAGAATGACTGAAGCAAAACGAGCAGAAATTTCAGAATTCATCAACTGTGTTGCAGCCACTTTGTTTGATATCTCCTGTAGCTACAGATATGAAATCACAAAGACGCCAAGAGAAGATCTATGGTGGTAAAGTTACTGAGATAGAGTGGAAGTACCTGGAGGATCAACGAGGACCAAGAAAAATGTTTTATGATAATTCAGTGGACATAGCATGGCAAAGAACAGCTGAGACGCAAATGAGGATGCAAACTGCAATGGACAAGATGCTCCTAAAGGAACAAGAAGACACAAAGAAAAATCAGTTTGTATCACAGCTTTACCAAGAATTTGATGGCTCGATAACAGATGAGGACACATGCACTGAAGATGAATATATCCCTGAAGAAAATATACCATCATCATCAAAAAAACAAAAATTTGTGTATGCAAACTTGAATGAGGATAGAGAGAAGTTGCCTCATCAATACAGGCATATCCGTGAAAGTCCGGCAAAAATAAAAGAAGCATTCTACAGAGTGGCTGACAAACTGATATCCAAATATCATTTATCATACAACCAAGCAACAGCAGCTATTATTGAAGTGGGAAACTACATGTTTGATCGCAGCTGGAAGTACTTTGAAGAAAATGCACATTACATTGATTTAGACACAACTCCAGCCCAATCAGCATGCTGAAAAATAGGAAAAGCTATTGAAGCCTTTGTTGGTACTGGCAGAAATAGTACAAGAGATCATGAATTTGGATGAGTCAGTCACAATTACTTATTATGATGATGGATCTAGAAAACAGGGTGCAGGGTCATTTTCTGTTGAAGGTATCACAATTAATGGAAAATATCGTTCCTTCCCAACACTGCAGCTAGTATCAGAATCATGAGAAAATCTAGCAGCACTGAGAGTTACTATCCTGAACATTTTATCGGTAGTCAGCGGTTTCGATCCTAAGACTCTGTATGAGAAAATAGATTGTGATGACTGATGCAACAAGCCACAACATTGGGGTTGTATCTGACATGCCTGACACTGATCACACACCTGAACATCTCTTATGTCAAGTTCATCCTACATTAATGTTTAATCACAAAATTGTTGGTGTTTAAAGAGATTGATAACACTATTGGACCAGACAAGATATTTGCAAACTTCCTTGTCAGTTGTGTTACATCCCATGATTCAATCACAGAACAGTTCATGGACTGTTTAGTGAGATTGGTTTCACAAGATTATGACCACAAACAGTGGAACAAAGCAGGTGACTTTGATCAATACATCATGCCAAAGAATGCTGCTGCTGTTCGCCTACCAAGTATGAACACATCACTAACCAACTTGCATGCATCCTGCGCTCATTCAGTAACCTTGAATATATTTGCATCCTTTGTCTAGCTGGTGCACTAATTGGAATACATTTGATTGAACCATTCATCAGTCTGACATTGGCTAGCACAACAGATTATGGTAAGATCATGATTGCATTTCCAATGCTGTATGATGATTTATGCAAAATGGATCCATCTGATCTTCTGAACATTGACGAGCCTGCACTCAACTTCATATCACCTGATAGGTTTAAAATGGTTCTGTGGAATGAAGACATCCGTAATTCAATCACGAAAACCGTTAACTGCTACAAACCAAGTCACAAATGTTCTCAGCATCATGATGATGAAATTAGCAGCTGGATGGCAGAAACAATGTGGAGACATATTCCAGTTTGGTGACTGTGATGCGGAAGCCCCTCGACAGGTAAGTGCAATACATAATTTTATAATGTCCTATTGTTGAATTGATGCTGTTTTTGTATCCTCATGGTACAGTACTATTTTATTCCTTTTCAAGTAGCATCGATGGATCAGGAGAAACTACAGAAAGCACCAATCAACAACTTGCATCCAGAACAGTCAGTGGGCAGCATCAACTATGAGCTCAGTCAACATGGTGCAAAACAGGTACCTATGGCCAGCTGTGCACATGTAAAAGGAAGCAGCACTGACTTGATTGAAGGCCAAAGTATATGTAAAACTAGTACAGCAAGATGGTCCCCTTCCTAACGTGTTGGTAGAATGGAGCAGAAAGCAACAAGAACTTAAGAGGCAAGGATTAAGTGACAAGGAGGTAGCAAACATAGCAGCTGACAAGAGAAAGAACAAAGATCTAGACACCCTGAAGAAATTTGGTGGACCTTTCACCAAAGCTAGTGAAGTAGATGATTTTGTGAATGATACAAGGTTGTCACTCAGAGAAAAATTACAGAATATACATCGAAGTGAAATATGCAAGAGATACATCGACATCTCTTCCCAGGTCATCAGATATCTTCAAACTGAAAAAGTACTACAAGAATCTTCCAATAGAGACTTATGCAATTAACTTGAAAATCTATCTAGACAGAGTTGCATCAAATATGACAATGACAATGACTATGAAAGATTTTGATAATGCTATAAATATACTTATGTACTAAATAATGTGTGGTAATTAGAGGCATTTATATTATGCTATATCTGAATTTATGATTTTTTGTTTTGTCTAGGTGATGTAAAAATATATTCATATATTATTTTCCATTATTTTCTAGCAAATATATTCTGTAATGAATTAATCAATTACAGGTCTATTTCTAACTTCAATGATATTTCATGTTTTTTAACAAGATTTGTTTAAATAAACTGGAATTTACTCTTAGAATAAACATTATGATATTCAATAAACTTTCAAACCACATGTACAGGGGGGTTATTGAGTAAAATACATGATTTTTTTTTCTATTTCTAAGCTGTTCGTAAGTGACAGCATATTTTAAGAAAAGAAAAAAAAAAAAAAATTGGGCAATTAGAATATGAGGAGTGATGATGAAGATTACTGTACAGTACTACCCTTTGCCTAAAACTATGACTCTAATAACTGCTTTAACTTCCATTTTATTAGATGCCTAAGCATCCTATATAATCATTTAGCTTCTACAAAAAAATAGGTAATTTAATTATTATTTAATAACATTTTGAAAAAAAAGTTTCACCCCTTTTATATGGGTTTAAAAAAATGGGTTTTATTGGCAACACTGACTATAATGTAACATTTTTAAATTAGTTTACAGTATAGAAATAATTTTCCTTTGCATTGCCACTATTTGTGGGATTTGGCTAAAGCCATGTCATTTCTTGAGATGAATAATGATAATTATTTGAAGTTTATTTATAAATTATATATTAAAATGAAAGTATTTAAGCAAATGCTCTATTTTTAATATCTAGTTTAGCCTATAAATGTGATTCATTGAAATTTCAAAAAGCTAGCTATGTAATTTTGAAGTAAATAGAGAAAACATTGAAATAAGTAGTAACAAGTTTTGAATAGGACAAAAGAAAATTCACTTAGGGTCATTCTCTAAAATAATTTGTGTGGACTTAGTCCCATTTTTATTTTGTAAGTTAGAAGGAAGGTTAAAAGATACAGAACTGGAGTTTGTAATACTTTATAAAAAAAACTGTAAAAATTAATTTATGGGCATTCTGGAATGCAAAGAATGACAGCACATATAACTCAAATAAATTGAGGCTTATTAGCCATATACATACATATATATTATATTTCATGAAATTTCACTTAATTTAACGACTTAAAAGAAGAAATTGTTTGGTGACCTGCAGTAACCTAGTGGTAAAGCACTAGACTGTTAATTTGAAAATCCTGGGTTGGAGTCTTGGCTGATTTCAGTATGGTAGTGGTTCAGATCCTCTGAGAGGCTGTAGGTTCCCTCAGTCATATGACCTTGAGTATTATGGAGGTAGTTACACAATACAAAACATTAATTTTTGAAATATAGTTTATACACCTTTATTGAAAAATACATCTAAACTTCATTTGGAAAAAGAAGTGTTAATGTTATAGGAAACTGTACAACCTTTTCCATAATAATTCTTTTGTCCTTAATTGCAACTAATAATAATAAAAATTTGAGTCAAGGCATTGCTCACAATGAAACTATTTTTGCCTTCATTGCCTTCTAACTGAAAACTTTAGAAATTTGACTTCACACCAATTTGAGCCTTATATTCCAGGTCATTGTTTGGTTATAGCCTAGGTCTACCTAAAATTCCCATTGTCAATTGAATGAAGCTTTTATTTTTCTTTTCAGTTGCTTGTCAGAGACAATTTGGGCTACAGTGTCCAGTTTGTGGATTTAGCTCTCAGTCAAGTACAGTCATCTACTTTTCCATTTATTTCAACATACCATTCACTCCACAGGTTTGGAATTAAAGAATCTAGAGAAAATATTTTACTTTTAAGTTATTTTATTTAAAAAAGGGTAGGCCTAAAAGAACTAAAGAATTTTAAGTTAATATTAACTTTGGCAATGCCTACTATATACAGTATTTCCAAATTCTGTGATTGAAATGATTTGCTCTCGTACTTTATACCCAAGAGATTAATGAAAACTAAAATCACATCTTCATGTTAGACCCATGTATCCTTGGAATGAACTTCACTGTAGACATTGGTTACTGTTTTAATTAGTTAAATGAATGCATTTTTTTTAAATGCAATAACCACACTGACTCTGGAACCATGTGATGTGGGTTTGAGTCCTACTAGCCCCAAGTTTCCCAATTTATTGCCTTTAGTAATTCTACAAGTACAATTATTAATTATATGTTTCTGTTAGGTTTATATTGTAATTTGTAGCCTCAATATATTCATTTGGCACCCATGATTGGGGCTTAACCCGTGAATGTATGAGCTACGATTTATAAGCTATAAGCTGTTTAGAATAAAAGGTTTTTGATATTATACATAGATTGCTGGAATGTTTCTGCTAAAATTAATTTTATCACACTGGAGACCTAGACTTAGTGTATTCCATAAGATTTGAGCTGCTGGCTTTAGTACTGTCATAGTTTAATTTATGAACTATTTGCTTTCACCTCAGCTTAGTCATTTTCCTTTCAGTATGAGCAATTACGGATTAACTCACTCAGACACTACAGGGATAACTCTCCCTGAAAATCTGAACAATGACCCAGTCACAAAGGCTGTTTATGATAATATTATGGGCAACATTCCTAAGAAACCAAAAGTATGCATTAGTTTGTTTCTTTGTATCAGTTTTTGGATGATTTTTATAGATGGAAACTAGGTTTTTATTTTTTTTTGGTAGGTGACAAGCAATCACTATAACTTGTATGTGATGAATAGGCACCATAATAAGAGACATTCAAGCAGGGTGCTAATTAGAGCTTGTATGATTTTGATATGAAATTGAATGGCATGCAAGGCTCAGTAAATAATGTAGTTCTAGGCAGTTTAATTCTTATCGAAACTAGAAAATAGGTTAAGTTTCATATAGGGGCTCATAAAAACTTTATTTGAGCATAAATAATCCCTAATTGGTTGACATTCTGAAATGGGAATTATAAAAGGCTTCAATGGCATTTCAGACTTAAAACTTTGGTTTTGAATGTACTTTTCTTTAACTTAATAACAGAGTGGATAAATCCCAGTGATAACCAGTGTTATTGGTTGTGCGCGTGCTCAGTAGTAGTTTGCAGTTTATTTTTCTTGAAATTAATAATTATAGGTTAGTAATGTTATTTTTAATAATGTATTCAAACATTAGGAAGGGTACTGCAATTAGCATAATGCAATAGATATCATGGTGGAATTATTTGCGTCACTGTTTACTCAAGAACAAGGGATTTTTCCCCTTTCAGAGAAAATTTTAGTTTTCTTACTATGGTAAACTCTTTTAAACTTCCAAGGGAACTATCAGTTTGCAATTAAATATTTAAATAGTGTTTTGGGTAACTAAATCTCTTGAAAGAAGCAGCAAAGGTTGTATCTTGCATGACAAATTTTATCTTTCAGGTTACTGTTTATTGTGATGTGTGTAATTTGGAATTTTCATCTCAAGTTGTATTAGACACACACTTAGCTGGATCAAAGCATCAAAGAAAAGTAAGTATGATACCTTTTTCTGTCAAGAAGTTTGATCAGTTTAACCCAGTGATTCTGTATTATTCAGTTTGACACTAGTATTTTTATGGGAGAGAGTTGGGTGGTCTACCCTGTGCTTTTATGGTAACCATTAACATGTTTAAAGATTAATCTTACACACCTTCAGAACATATATAAACTGAACTAAGAACTAAAGTTAGTTTGGAGGTTTTTTATGTTAGGTATCATCATTGTAGGTGCAAATAATCTTTTAGAGTTAAAGTACTATAAACAAGTCAGTCAATTATTACCAGTTGTTCATATATTTTTTCCAGTTGAAGTCCAAAGAACTCTTGAAATCTCTGGAAGAAACAGAGTCTAGTTTTGAGCGTAATTCAGTCAGTGGAGTGATCCGCTGTACCATTTGTGATGTTACTGTAAATTCACCACAGTTATTGGCAACACACGTTGCAGGAAATAAGCACAAATCCAAAAAAATTAAAAGGGAGAATGGAGAAGAGGGAGGCACTCCAGCCAAGAAACTTTGCGCAGGTAAGATTGGTAAGGATTAAATTAATAACAGAGATTGTAGGGCCTAGTCTGACAGCTGTTCTAAGGCCGAGTCTTAGAATGTTTCATATAATGTTTGTAGTAATACATGCTAATAAATCACACAGAATTTCCAGATACCTTTGTGTGTATTGTTTAAAGAGAGAGGAGAAAAGAATGATCCTGAGAAAATTATGCTCTAAATTGTCATTTCATAGTTAATCTTCTGAGTTTGGTACCTTTAAATGAATTCAGTTAATTTTAAGATTATATTAATTTGTATTTCAATAAAGTTCTTGCAGCCCTAACATTTAAATTTTTTTACTCGAAGATGTATGTTATATGTAATCAGAAGAAACGGTGAATTATCCTCAGTAAATTATCTGATGGGATATATTTACTTATTTATTATGCAGGCAGAAAGGAGGGGCCAAGAGCAAATGCCGCAACAATGGCCCCCAAAAGGAAGAGAGCCAAATTCAAGATCCACTGCATTTTGAAAGATTGGAGGTCATAGACAGGAGGAAGATTGTTCCAGAGTTGATTGGTTTAGTAGTAGTTGATAGATTGAAAATACCGATTAACCCTTGCGTTAGAGAGTTGGACAGGACAGGAAAGGAACGAGAATGTGTCGGAAGTCTGGTACTGCGTGATCTCCTTAAAGTAGAAGGTATGCAGGCAAAGAGTTTACAAGAACAGTGTCCATTATAATAGCGATAGTAAAGAGAGAGAGAGAGAGAGAACATTGCAGAGAAGAAAGGAGGATTGAAGACAACAGTAAGAGGCGGTGAATTAGCGAGACGAAAAGCCTTTGATTCCACCCACTCAAGTAGACCTGTGTGGGTTAAGCCACCTCAACACATGAAAAGCGTACTCCATAAAGGAAAGGAAATCAGAGATAAAGGCACAGATAAAAGGATAGAAACCGAAGGAGGGCAGTTTGGAAGTTAAAGATTTGTGCCACTCTCTTTAAAAAGCTTTTGATGTGTCGAGCACAATAGCAAAGGTTTCACGGAAATTTCGAAAGGAGGAGGACCAAGTCACAGAGATGTGAGAAGATTGCTAGTAGAGTGTTGGCTGCAGAACCTACACTGACGTTCTGAAAGAAGATTGTGAGAAGAGAGGTGTTCAAGAATCTTCCTTTTAAGGACAGATTCAAAAACTTCAGAAAAAAGCAAGAAATCAAAGCAATTGGACGATAGTTGGACGGTTGAGAGCGGTCACCCTTCTTTGGGACAGGCTGAATGAAAGCTAACTTACAACAGAAGGAAAAGCACCAAATGAATGACAAAGACGAGAGAGTTTGCTGAGGCAGGGTGATAGCACAGAAGCACAGTTCCTGAGAACAACAGGAGAAGCACCATCCCGACTGTATGCCTTCCTAGAGTTGAACCCAGATAGAGCAGAAAAAACATCTTTGGAAGAGATTCTAATTTCTGACATAATTAAGTTAGAGGGAGGAGGAGATGGAGGAACAGCCCCGGAATCGTCCAGGGTTAAGTTGAAGGTGAAAGTCTGAGTGAAGAGTTCAGCTTTATCAGAAGAGATGGCACCTGAGTCGTCGGAATGGAAAAGATGAGGGAAAGAAGTAGTAAAGTTGTTGGAGAGGTTCTTGGTTAGGTGCCAGAAAGATCGAGGAGAATTAGAATTGGATAGGTTTTCACATTTTTGTCTGATGAAGGAATTTTTGGGGAGTCGAAGAACAGATTTTGCACGATTTCAGACAGAAATATAAGCCAAGGTGAGAGTCAGGAGTTGGATGGCGACTGGACCTTCCGTTGCGGATAGCCTTAGAAGACGCAAAGCTAAACCAAGGTTATTTTGCATTGGTAGTAGGAATAAAATATGGAATGTACGCCTCCATATCCGAGAGAATCACCTCTGTGATACGCTCAGCGCACTCAGAGGTGCCCCGGCCGCGGAAGCAGTAATCATTCCATGGGAAATCAGGGAAGTACATATCTAAGGGCCTCCCAGTCAGCGGCGTTAATGTGATAAAGATCTCTTTCCTGGGGAAGATCCAAAGCCTGAACTGGAGCGATAGGACAGGAAACAGATATAAGGTTGTGGTTGGAGGACCCTGACGGAGAAAAAGTTTGACAAAGAAGGGTGAGAAATAAATTCAAATGTTGGGTCTATCTCAAAGGTGATCGGGGATCTGAATAGGGTGCTATTCAATCTGCTCTAGGTCGTTCAGGATAGAAAAGTTGTGAATTAGTTCATGAGAGGTGTTAGTGAAATGCGAGGAAAGCCAAAGGTGGTGGTGAACACTGAAATCTCCCAAAATGAAGATTTCATCAAAAGGAGAATGGGATAGAATGTACTCCACTTTGTAAGCAAGGTAATCAAAGAATTTTGGATAGTCAGTAGACTTACTTTTACTTCTTACTTCGTAGCCCCCGGGTTCTCTTATGCGAACCCGGCGGCACTCAGGTATCCCGCTACCACCGTGGGACGGGTCCATAGGTCTCGTAGAGAGGTAATGTTGGAGTTGTGGCAGTGTAAGAGTAGGTGTTCTGTGTCCTCAGGGTGGAGGTAGCATTTTTGACAGGTGGAGGTGTCAGCTAGGTGGAGTCTGTGTCTGTATTGTTGGAGGGAGGGGTGGTGGCCTGAACGGAGCCTGGCCAAGTAACTTGTTTTCCTTGGGAGGGTTTGTTCGCTCTGATGGACTACAGGGGGAGTATCGTGAAGGACAGTGTTGTGTGGTTGGTCGAGTAGGTATTTCCGGGTAAATTCTGTGTAGAGATGTTTAATGGGGTTGATGTTTAGGGGAGGAGGGGGATATTGTTCAGTAGCTGCGAATAGTGAGCAGCAGGAGTACGTTTTTTGTTGCGGGGTGGGGGATTGTGTAATGTGAGATGGTGACAGGGGTGGTCTGGGGCCAGTGCTCTGGAGAAGAATTGAGTCCCTGTCTTGTTCATGTGGTGTTCGATGGGGAGTATTTTCGTATCTGCATGTAGATGTGGGATGGGTGTGGTTCGGAGGCAGCCAGTAATGCTTCTGAGACCTCTGTTTTGTGTGGTCTGTATCTTTTTCTGGTTTGTGTGGGAGATGGACGGGGACCAGGTGGGGGCAGCGTAAGTTATGGTAGTACGTACAAACTGTTTGTATAGGATACTAAGGGATTCCTTCTGCTGACCGAATGTTGTGGTGGTGTGTTCTGAGAGCATTGAGTTTTTTTTGTTGCTTTGGAGCAAATGTTTGATATGTGAGGGGAAAAGGACGTGTGTGTGTGTAGGGTGAGGCCAAGGATTGTTGGGGTTTTGTTTAGAGGTAGGGGATGTCCCATGAGGGTGAGACTCTCGGGTGTGCTTGGGATTCGTGGCGGTCTGAGGTTAGGAGGGTTTTTGAGGGGATGCTGACATCCTATTATTAGTCAGCCAGAGTTCCAGATTGGTAATGTACTGCTGGATCAGGCGTGTGGCGGTGTTATGGTTATGGTGTTGTGCTGTTATGGTCAGGTCATCTGCATAGGAGGAAACGTGGACATGGGGGGGGAGAGGTTGTGGGAGGTCGTGCATGAAAAGGTTGAAGAGGATTGGAGAGAGTATGGAGCCCTGTCAGTAGAATTAGGACAAAGGTAGACAGTGCAGATGTATTTAGTTTGAGATCGGCATGTAAGTTAGCCAGAGGGTGTAGAATTCGGAGGATTCAAGTTCGGACATACAAGATCAAATTTGGTCATTGCGCACACGCGCACACAGTCTGTCACACACACGTGTGTGTGTTCATAGCGACCTGGAAAGTCGGAAAAAATAGTTTTTTTGTGAAATTTACAGAAAAAAAAATTGGATGGTGGTCAGGATATTAACATGACTAAAGAATGATAGGCTACGGCAGACTCTTTAGATAATTTTCTTCACCAAAGATTATGACGTAAGTTTTATGATAAGTCTGTGGAATCATCAACAGTCTAAGATTTAATAATAAAAAGAAACCAAGGTTGTGGGATCAGGGAAATCATTCGGCAAGATTCGTTATGAACCCTATATATATATATATACAGGGTGTCCCGTAAGTCTGGACCCATAGGGAAAAATAATAAAATTACAAAATAGTCCAAAAATTTATTACATAATCTGTTCAAAGTGTCCGCCGTTGTGTCGCACACATAGTTGAAGACGCAATCTCCACTGCGACAGCACTTTCTGAATCACAGTCGCAGAAATTTCTTGACACGCCTCCACAATGCGTGCTTTAAGGTGGAAAATGTTCTGAAGTTTGACCTCATACACTTTGGCTTTCAAGTGGCCCCACAAATAAAAATCATAATAAAAAAATAATATATAAATATATAAATAAATAAATAAATAAATAAACTGTAGGTCTAAGGTGGAGTGAAAAGCTTGACCTTTGTCAGAATGAGCAATTTGGGCGGAAGCTAACCAAAGGTTATATATAAAACTGCTGAAAGGTATTTAAAAACACAAAAGTCAGTTAATTGAAAGAATCCAATGAAAATAATGATGAATTTAAGGTTGTATATCTGCTGTGGGTGTCGTCTTTATTTTTACTTTTCTGTTTGCATTGATAATAAAAACTCGGTTATACTGAATGATTTTTGATATTTTGTTTTGTTCTGTATAATGCAAGTACTTGACAAAAATTTGTTACAAGAAAGAAATAACCCCTTTTCCAAAGTATCTGGGATTTTTTAAAAAGTTGTATTTTTGGCGCATACACACTATTCATATTTCTTATATATATGTATATATATATATATATATTCAAAATTAACGGATTTTGACATCTATCTAAAGGAATTCAAAATCTGCTGAAGTATGTTCTTGTATCTTTAGATGCTTTATCATCATAGTGATTTGGGAAAAAAAAAATGTATCCCAAATATGGTACCACATATTATGGCTTACTGTATGGTGAAATGTGAATTTGAGAATATTTAATTGTAAGTGCCACTGTCCTATTGGTGCCCAGTAGCTCAGTGATTAAAGTAACGGACTCCCAGCGGTGAGGCTCTGGTTCGCTCCTGCCTGCTGGTTCCTGGGTTGAATTGGCTGCTTACCCTGTCATTGCTCAGGCTAAGGCTGACCCTTGAAGCCCACATTCCGCTCACATCGTGTGGAATTGAGCTTCCTGGCTGTTACCTTTACCTTTACCTTTTTTGCTCTATCTCAGTAGTAAAGTGTCATTTTCTCAAATACAAGATCCAGGGTCGATAACCGCCCATGGTGTGATTATCTGGATAAAATTCCTCGCCTAAATTGTGTGTGTGAGGCCGAGAGTAGTAAGGCGGAAAGCTTACGGTACTTATTGCGGGTCCCTGTACCTTTGGTATAGTGTGTTTAAGCTTAAAAATAATGAAGTAATTAAAAAAATAAAATTAAAATAATCCGAACGCGTTATCCGCTGAATATAACTTAGGATATGAAAAGCTTAAAAGCGACTCATAAAAGTAATGTTCGGATAAACCTAAATAAGCTTCCGGTAGGTGTGGAATAATTATACAAAAAATAATTTACGATTGTGTTCTTTCTTATTGTAGAGGAACACTGAGAGCGAGAATAAGTGTTTTGTTAATTAACAGTAGTAGTAGTAGTAGTAGTAACGTTTCATTATTTTCGAAACTTATAAATTTATTTAAATAGAATTTTGATATGAAATACCATATACGGTGATTGAAACCTGATGATTAGTGCTTAAGGTAACGTCGTAATGTGACCCTATGAATACAAAATATAATTTACTGAACATTTATTGTGGTGTTAACCAGGGTTGGGGTGATCTGTAATCGATTACAAATTATGGAATAATCGTGCGTAATCATGCTATCGGTTCAAAACTTGCCCGAGTGTAAAAAAAAATTTTCTTCACCTCCACGCCGAGACATATGCTTCGAGTCTCGTTGGCAACCTTAAATGTCCTTGCGAAGCGGCCTAGCAAGGGAATTTTGTCACTTAGTGACATTTTTGTTTTTTCATTCATATTTACTATACGTATTATAATGACAATAAATATGATCATTAAATTACATTATCAGAAATTGAGGCTTCTTTTTATAATCGTAATCGATTTTTCAAAGTAATCCCCCAACCCTGGTCTTAACACGTTCTCTCTCTCTCTCTCTCTCTGATTTGAAGCCAAGTCACTCTTCACTTGCTGTATTATTGTAAAATATATGAAAGTAAACAATTTATATCACTGAGGTCGTAGTTCTGGACAGGAAATAACATTTTATTTTCAAGAAGAGTAGTATTGTTCTGCTAACTTGACCGAGATGGGCAGTTTTTGTAACATCCTTTAGGACTTATAGCTCACATGAAGCCATTTAAACTACTGAGCGTAAGCTTTAAAGAACGATAGATATAATGTCATTAAGACAGCTATAATCCTAAAGACCTTACAGCCTTAAGTTTTAATGAATTCTTAAGATTACACTAATCATAGTAAGGGTGATAATAGCTTCGGTGATGTTATTAAAGATTATTGTATTATTTTCACATTGGCCGACTCTTGAACTTCTGTTACTTTTTATACAAATTCCATTAAAAAATGTGCGATATACACTGAGCGACAGCAGAAAAATCGGCCCACTTGGAATATCGCGAAAAGCAAAAAAGTGGGCATGCTTCTGTTTATAAAAGTTTTAGAATTCGAAATTAGTCTGAGACAACCAAATAATGAGACAAAACGACGTCAGCTGCGAACACACTAGCCGTAACGAATTTTCGACTTTTAAGAATTCGAGTCTGACATTCGGTTGCTCTTAGACTGCTACTGCCACTTTTTCCCCTTCCACTAGTGGGAGTAGGCATTTGCGTTTAGTAACAGATACTCCTAATTCTTTTGGGTTTCAGAATTGGACATTTACAACGGATATGAGTGTTGTGAACGTCGTAAGAGTCGGAGCCAGCGTTACGTCGCCGATGCGCTAGGAATTCCAAGAACAACGGTTCGACGTGTCTACCAACGTTATGTGGAGACGGGAGAGTACACCCGAAGACCGGGATCTGGAAGATCGCGCTGCACATCTGCCCGTGACGATCGCTTCATCGTCTTGAGTGTTTTGCGAGATCGTCACTTGACTGCTACAAACGTCCGCAATGAGCTGGAAAGGTCTCGAGACGTCAGTGTATCAGAGCGAACCGTTGGAAGGAGACGCGGAAAGTGGCTTACGTGCTAGACGTCCAGCAATGGGCCCGGAATTGCTCCCAAACCACCGCAATGCTCGTCTTGCTTTCGCTCTTGAGCATGTCAGACTATGGTCCAATGGGGACGAGTATTGTTCACGGACGAATGAAGATTTAATCTTCGAACATCCGATGGACGGGAAAGAGAGTGAAGAACGGGAGAAAGATTCGCCCCCCGTGCACTTTTACGGAGAGGGTTGCTTTTGGAGGAGTCCAATTGACATGGTCACGAGCGAAAGCAAGACAACGTTCACGGCACTCAAATCCATTGTAAATGTCCAATTCTGAAACCGAAAAGAATTAGAAATGCCTACTCCCACTAGCGGAGGGAAAAAGTGACACTAGCAGTCTAAGAGCAACTGAGTGTCAGACTGTCGAATTCTTAAAAGAAGTCGAAAATTCGTTACAGCTAGTGTGTGCGCAGCTGACGTTATTTGGTTGCCTCATAGCATATATTTTAGAATTTTAAAACTTTTATAAACAGAAACTTGACCACTTTTTTGCTTTTCGCGATATTCCAAGTGGGCCGATTTTTCTGCCGCTCAGTGTAGTTGAGAGGTAATTTACAAGAGTAGTTACTCTGGTTTTCTTTGATTCTGTAACCCCACTTGTTGGAGGTGGAATATGACCGAGTCTAGTTCATCAAAATGTAAATGAACCCCCAAAGTCAACGTATGATCAGTGGTCATTGTAGTTTTAATTTGACTTAAAAATACATGTATGTTTGGCTCGTTTCTGTGGGAAATTTAATGAGGAGTGAGGATTCTCCTGTTCATTGGTAAAAGGTTAGGAAAATCTTGTGACTGCATTTGAAGACAGTCCGGCAATTCCCAAACTTTTTGCTTTGCGCCTCACCTGAGAATACTTAATATGTATACCATATCATCTTGTACTCAAGTTATGAAGGTAGTAGTGAGTAGTACCTATATATTTTTTAATCATGCGCGTACCGCCTCTTAGAGGCTCGTGTACTACAGTCTGAGCGAGTGATGATCTAGACATCATCTGTTTGGTAGAATAAGTTAAGCGTGTTTCTGATGGACTTAACTTTGCTAGACTTGAACAAATAGAATGACATTGAAACATTATCATTATTGTTTCCTTTTGTAAACTAACCAGAATTGCGACTCTTCAAGATTGATATTAGACTTGCCCTTATTTGACCAGAAATATAATACTTAAATAAAATATATATAACTGTAGCGGATTCGTTCATATTCATTCTTCTCAGCCTCAGTGTAAAATTTATTATTTTTATTCATTTGTTTCAAATGTTTTGTTTACGTATGTGAAGTAAAGCACAACTTGTCATGTCTGGAAATGGCTTAAGTCGGATTAACTTGCTTTATCAAATCAGTGATGTCCACATTTTACAATAATGATGATAGTAACTGAAGTTCTGGAGTAAGTAGGTCAGTGTGGAAAGGCTGAGGTATTGTTCCGATGAGGTTACTGTACCAATGAATTAATTTTATCCAGGCCACCACTCCTCTTTTGGATTAAACACGATAGGTTAGACTGTTTTCAACAGAGAACTTGATCCCGTTTTTCTCTCTCCTTTTTCCCTTATTTTGTTGATATGATTGAATAATCAAGCATGATAATCGGTCGTCTGCAAAGGTGGCCTCAGTTAGACCGATTGATCATTTATTTTGACCTGATTATCAATCATTTTCACACTTAGGGGCCACAGACCAGAGCAATGGGGATAGTGGGCAACTAACCACAGGCAACACCAACAACACAACAATCACAACCAATGCCACTACCCCTTCGTCGACGCCGCGTCAACGCAAGAAAGAACGAGCGCCCATTTCTATAAATATTCCTTCCTGCGTCACAAAACTTGAGGACACGAAGGCCGGAGGCAAATTTCTGTGTAATCCTTGCCAAGCGCATTGCAACTCAGATATTCAGCTGTCGCAGGTAAATATCTATTAAACGTAGTCCAGTGACATACTATAACGCATTCGATAAAATGTGAACAGTCTGTTGAATTTCATTCGTAAGATAATCGTATTGCATCTTTCTCCGATCGTCAGCTCATTGAGAAACCTATTTACTATAACAGTTTGATGTGCCTTTCCTATATATCTTATTAATGTCATGCAGTACTTAAGTAATTATTCTTATTCTTATTATTATTATTATTATTATAATAATAATAAAAGCGGAGAAGTAAGCCTTATAAGTATTTGCTCGGTCTTTCACGTTTTTCGCTCTGTTCCGTTTTTGCAGCACATCTCTTCAAAGAAGCATTTGGAGAAGGTGAGTGGAAAGAAGAAGACGCCCCCGGTCATTAGGGGTGGTGGGCGTAATTGGAGGGGTAGTTCCTTTGGCAGGGGGCGTGGGGGGTCATCGAACCGAATTGGCACTGGGACTCAGAAATGGGACTCCCTCTCCTCCAGCTCCGCCCTCCACGACAGTACAAATACGAGCAGCTACAGTCAACCGACTTACCCCGACTCCACTTCGAGCTACAGCGACAGTTACGGTCTGTCCTCTCTCAGTCGAGGAACTATTTCCGATTACGGTTTCGGACGATCGAGCAGCACTGGTAGAGGAGGGGGAGGGGGGAGGGGGAGGGGGAGGAAGAGGGAGTGGGGGGACGTACGGGCGAAGCGATACGTACAGTCGGACAGACAGTGGCTATGGGAGGGGTTCTTCTGCCTCCTATGGCAGGACAGAAAGCTACCCACGGTCTGAATATGAAACGGATTTCTCAACGGGTAGAACGGATGACTTAAATTCATACAGCAGGGCACCCACAGATTACGCGTCCCAGGGGTATGGGACAGAATATGGGCATGGGTATGGGTCGGGGCAAAGTATGGGTCACCCCAGTGGAAGAGGTATGCCCTTTACTTACACGCAGCCTCTCTCCCAGAACTTTGTTTCCGGGGGGTCAATTCTGTAAGATTTTATTTTTCCCCAATTCGATGAAACCTGAAGACAACCGAATACTCATTACGAGCATTCAGTCCCATTCATAAATTCTCTTTTTAACTTACCAGAATCCCTTGCTTCAGATTTTAATTAAATACCTTTACAGGTAAACTTGAATAATTATGAACGTGAGAAATCATTTTTGGTTTTTATAAAATGCAGGAAAGAGCTGAGCATGATGATGATGATGATTTGTATATTGTTTTTTAAGGTTTAAGAATTGTATTTGTATATTCGAACTGAGAATATATTCTTTATTTATTAATTCATTTAGTTAACTACAAGCCATTACATAATCGATGTTTACAGAGGGCATTACTGAAATATAACGATAAACGTAATTTGTAGGAGATTCTGTTCGACGGAAGTTTTTCATCTCGGTTGAATTAAACTTCAGAAATTACGTGTACTTTATCGATGTACCAAATAATGCTCGATAAAAATTTCACTTAATAATAAATAGGCAGTAAGTAGTCATTAACAATAATTGAAAAATATCTCAGTTTTCATTTGAAAATCATAAATTACGAATGTAGAAATTTTTTCAGAAAATACTTCTGTTTATAATAAAATTGAACAACCTGTAAATTTTATTTTACCTTTGATATGTAATTAAAGAAGAAAAAAAATGGTCCCTTTAGAGGAACTGTTGGTAACGAGTTGTAGAACTTTTTGTTCAGAGTCGGATGGGGATCCTATACGTATGACGTCTGTGTTGTTGTTGCTAATATGGGGGTTTTCTTTATTTTAAAAGACGACAAACTCGTGATTGATACAGCCCTGGCTGGGGGAGCATCGCTGCGTGTATGTTGGGATAGAAAAAGCGCTTGCCTAATAGTGATTTTGTTTGATCGGATAGGGGCTCTCATTTTACAAATGACTCGTCGTGGGGTACCTTGTATTTGTGGCTAATTAATAAGAACTAGTTTTATTATCAAATGAGCCATAAAGTAGAATGATAAAAAGTAATGTAAAAATTATTTCGTTCTCTTAAAGATAATGAATAAAGTCGAAGATAAAATATTTTAATTATTCATAGTAATAATGATGAAATAGTGTAATTTAATATTTCAACTAAGTTGGTTTGGGGTTAAAACTTTGCTTTGCTGAAATGTCACTGAAAACGCTTTCGTGCAAAATGAGAACATTTGAATTTAGTTGGGTTTAGTTTTCATTTAATTTTGGTATTCTGGATTTCATGAAGTTTTTATCAATATCTTTTTTAGTTTTTCTCTCGTAAACCTCCGAATCCATTTTAATCGTGGTACAAAACTCGTATTTTAAGGAAGAATAAAGCTTTTTCATCATACTTTAAATGAAGCTTATCGAGATCTCTGAATCAGTAGATTATCCCTTTTAAATTATCTTAATTATGTAGAATATAAACAGTGGTGGTTTGGGGGAATGAAATGGGTAACTGAAAATGAGTATCATGTGCCGTTGACCTAAAAGCATGCAAAATTTGAGGTTAATAGCCAAATATGGGTTCTTTAATTACCATGGAATTTAGGGAATAAAATTCATACGAAAGGAAATTAGAGTTACTATAAGGAAATTTAATTTGTTGGAATTGCTAGATTTACTTTAAGTTTATTGTATTAGTTAGAGCAGGGGTGGACAACCTTTTCCAGATGATCTTTACAATTTACTTTTTTCAAGAACCCTTCTGCAACGTTTCGAAGACCTTATTTTATATATTAAACGAAGTTAATTAATTTTTTATTAAAATCTATCTATCTATCTATCTATTTATTGAAAACACAAAAGTAAAATAGACGATGACAAAAAGGAAACTAAAATAGTTCGTAGTTTTTTAAAAGTACAAAAAATGATTATGAAGTTAGTAATAAATATGAATGCCAGTTTTTGCACTTATCGTACATTTAAACGTTGATTTTATATTAGGGATGGATTTTTAGACAATTAATAATTTATGGAATCTTTTCTTCACGCTTTTATCACTGAACGAAAACAAAATAGTTTGACATTTTTCCAAACCTTTATTTAAATGTTTTTTCCCCTAACCCATTGCTGAGCTACCTAAAAATGCTTCTCAATCGACTGGTTGGCCACCCCTCCTTTAAAATATCTGAGAGTTTGGAATTTCTAGCCGTACAATCGGTTTACTTTTAAGCTTTGGGTTTCATAAACAATGACAAAACTTCATCTCAAGGTTTTGAGCCTTTCAGTGAAACGCATTATGTCCAGTCCCAAAAGTTAAGTTATCCTTGCCATTTTTAAATGAAAACAATGTTCATTGTCAAAATGATTTATACGTTATGTTTGAATCGGTTAGTTTTTAGGTAAAATAGCTTTAAGAAATAGTAAAGAAATGGATGATTTATGGAAAAGATCAGTAACCTTTTTACGCAGCTTCCTTGAGATTTGAAAGTTTTCATTATTTTATCTTATGTAATCGGGAAATAAGTCCTATGTGGGGTTAGTTTGTTCGTACAACTAAGTTTCGGTCTATTTATTTTCGCCTCCCCCCCCCTCCTTTTCTGACGAAATGTTTACCTTTTCAGGTACGGGAGTCCTCTAATTCCTCTACAGAGTAAAAAGAGGATTGTCTGTAATTGCGAAACCATATTTTTTAATTCCTCAATTTCACTGATAGTACTTCAAGGTTTAACACATGTAGACAACTTTGTCAAAACTAGTTTTAGACAACCTAATAATGGTCATTACACTCTGTCTTCAATGAAGTAATTGCTGTATTGAGGTCATTAGCCCAATGTTTACCATTACAGTGTTCGTAAACATTTAGATAAACGTAGATATAATAAACAAAAATATTACCTTAATATTTAGAGTTTAAGTTCAATTTTTACTAGTGTGAAACGTGCAGGAGACTTGCTATTTTATACTATTAACTTGTATATTGATTGATTATCCCTTCTTAACAAAGTGTATGTAAAGTTAGTTTAAACCATTTATATTATTAAATAACTTATGGGTACAAACCAACCTAATTTTCCTATGTATTTTCAGTTACCTAATTTAAGTGAACTAATAATAAGGCAGATGCCGTACTGTCTCTACCTTTATTCACATTTTCTGTCCCTCTATAATTGTAATGTGGTTAACGAATTCTGAACGTGTGTGTGCCATTTTTGTTCGCTTTTCCTTCAGACCGATTCCTTTTCGTTGTATTATTATTGTAGTTAACTTTTACCGAGTGAAGTTTATCACACTGCGTATACACAATTGTAATTTTTATGCACTTTGATTTCTTTAGGGTGTGAATGCTTGCATTTTTCTTACGGTTGTTTCTTTTCTTTAATATTTCCTTTCTTTAGATTCATTTGTTTATTTAAAACTAAAGTTAGCTAACAAATATACGATTTCATAAATAGAGAAAATTTATGCTGGGGGTAAATTTCACCATGATATTTAGCTTGCAAATTTGTCGCTGATTTTACATCGTAAAATGATTTAGGGTTGTATCTAACAAACCATTTTTACTTTCACTCTAGCAGTTACGTCATAAATTGTTAAAAACTCCCAGTGTGTTCAACGTGAAAATGCTCTGAAAGTTGTTCTTGTGACTTTAAAATGTTTATTCCTTAATTTTACGAATGAACAACCAAATTTGAGACCGCTTGAAACAAATAAACGTGCTAAGAGCGTTAGGTAAAGTTGTAGACCAGTAGATGGTCCTCCGTCCGGTTCTGAACCCCGGACATATTTTATATTGACCGTCGGGAATAAGTGAAATTTTGGCTAAAATATTGAGTAAATACGACAATGTTAGAATTTTAAATTTTTTTAGGCCTTAAAGTGAAAGCACATACATAACCCCGCTAAAATAATTTTTAAAAATACCTTGAATTATAATTTGATTTCCATAAAGTAATGTCTACCACTTGGGGAGAAAAAAAGTGTGGTTAGTGGGCAAAAACACGTGGACTGCAGAGAAAATTAATTGGTGACCCCCCCGCTCTAGACAATTAACTTTTAAAGTTAATACTTAGCTCAATGATGAAGCTTCTGGCTCGTGATTCAAGGGTCCAGGGTACATTTTCCTCGGACTGTGCAAATTTCTTGACAAAATTCTTAAACCTGTTATCTCTACCTAACTATAAGTAGCTAGATGATAGAACAAAAGAACGGGAAAGAAACTTTAAAAAAAAATTATATATTATTGTGTTCAACATAATGAAATAGAAATGCAAGCAAATACATTTTTAATTAAGCCAGACGAACATACAAAGGGGAGTCAACATAACGGTTGTTTCTCCGCGCACGAAAACTAGCGAGGTGTGAGACAGGAATTAAAGCATAAAAACTAGTATAATCTATATTAGTATAACAGTTCTCATTTTCACATTTCAAAATTTCTGATTGTGGTTTGGACTAAGATTCTGAAGAATGTTGATTTGCAGTAATAGGTAAACCAAGAACGAGCTTTAATTTTATTCGTATTAAGCCGTCCTCTCGTTTGTAACGTCAGAACCAGCTTTATATATGTCATTAGTAGTATAGAATCATATCAGTGTCGGAAGTGGAGTATGTTGTGGTTGGAGCCTTAATGAAATATGGAGAT
The DNA here is from genome assembly GCA_023014485.1 of Bathynomus jamesi. NCBI lineage: Eukaryota > Metazoa > Arthropoda > Malacostraca > Isopoda > Cirolanidae > Bathynomus > Bathynomus jamesi. Next base: position 697,623 of record JAJOZX010000150.1, read on the forward strand.
AATGTTAGAATACTGTATTTTTAAACAAAATATACCTCATACTGTTTATTCATATATTTTTGGCACTGTCTATGTTTGAAGTTAAACTACTTCTGTACTGTATTATGAAAATAAATGTCACTATAATGTACAGTGTTCAGTCAGTTTAACCTAGACCTCGTTTGCGTTATGACTTAGAAAACTACGATGACTAGGCTGATTAATGCATATATCCATCTCATAAGTGTAAAGTTAGTGAAAATTTGTCATTTACGGTTTGACCTATAAATCTGATCTCGTGGCAAACATTTTTCGCTCTCTTCTTGAAAGTAGTACTAGCAGGTTACGGTTAGATCTTTACGGTTGAGTATTTGGTAGTCTAGATAAAAAGCTATTGCATCGTAACTTCTGGATAGTTTGTTGTGTATTTGGTTAATTTAGGCCTGACGGACATGGCAAAAGTAAGATGACAAGATCGCCGGGTTCCTCAGGTTTAGTCCACTGTAACTTAGCACTCCCCAAAAACAAAATGCTGAAAGCTCATTTTAAAATTCATTTAAGTTTTAAAAATTGGGAGTACTTAACAGACATTTTAAAGCATATCAATTACCTAGTGACATTATTATTATTATTATCATAATAATAATAATGAACTCTATCGGCAGGAGACAAATCCCATAAAAAGTACAATAATCATCAAAGTAATAAACGAGGCAACTAACTATTAAACAAATTAAAAAAAAGGACTAATAAGTGCAAAAAACTTCTTTTCTACGTGAAGGTCAAATTATGATAATAAAAACCCACTCTAATAGACAGAGTTTATTTCCACAACAGTTTCGATGCCCACTGGCATCCTCTTCGGGTGGATACAGAAAAACAAATGAACCAAAAACCAGAGGGAAAACAGTCCAGGGACCATTAATAAATTCGCACCTAGGTTAGATCCCGTTCTCCCGAAAATGCCTTTCCGGTGTCGGGAGAAAGGGATCTAACCTAGGTGCGAAGTTAATAATAAAAAAAAAAAAAAAAAAATGCATGTAATGGAAAAGAGAAAGCAGGTGTTAAGTGGATTTATAAACAAACACTTTCATACCAAGGAGTCCATAGTCTAGAAGACAAAGCAGAACTCATGAATAGCTTGGACAGTTGGATTATCCGAGTTTTTAATTCTTCGCATTAGACTGTATTGGGTATGTCTTGTTACCTCAGGGAGGCTCGAAACGTTGCAGTTAGCGAACATTTCAGAAGCTGAGCATCTTGGAGGTAACGACGTATGCAACACTAGAAGATCTGCTAGGAAGCAAATTGAGCGGTCTGCAGAAGCCTTTTTTATAATTAATCCTGAGTTGCTGCCTATAAATATTAGTGCAGAAAGTATGAAAGAGGGTTTTTAGCTTCGCATGTACAGAATCTGAAGTTGCTTATAAGCATGTTTGTTTTAGCACAGTGACTGATATTGTTTCCTTATGTCTGAATTGTCACTCGAGGAGCTGGTGATAATTTGATCCAGATGCTTAAATTTTTGTACCTGCTCTAGTGGTTCGTCTCTCATTTTGAAAATAATAATAGCTGTATGGTTTGAGTTTTTAGGATGCAATTGCATAAGCTTAGTTTTAGTAACATTAAAATTAATGTTATGGTTCTGTAAATATAATTCGCAATTTTTTGTATGATGATCCAGACCTTTAACCGAAGGTTATTAATACCATATCATCGGGATTGACCAGGTTATTTATCCTCATTATTATCTATACAACAGCCCACTCTTGCCTCATTAAGAGAAATAATTAATCCATCAATTATACACATTAAATAGCAAAGGAGAGAACAAGGAGCCTTGTCTAACTCTTTATGAGGAACTAAAATATTCGGACAAACAAACGAACTTTATTTCAGGCACAACAGATAGAAACAATATACAAGTGATCCATAGAAGGCTAAATTAGTTGTCTGGAGCAGTGACTATGTAGGCCGATGGAACACTGTAAATAATAATCATATAGTTGCCTATGTCAGTGCTTCCAGATTTGAGATCTATAAAATATATTAGTTACCAGTCCACTAACCATAGTTTCTATTATCTTATTCACTGACTCACCAAGTCTAGTGATAAATCGAAATACAAAATTGCGTATCACACTATCACAGTTAAGCACCTTATTGACTACAAACAGCATACTAGCACTAGAAAAGAGAACATTTATAAATCTAGGAGTTCTTAAAATTCTAAAAACATTATGGGCTACATACAGTTTTCTCACATTATACATCCTGTAGTTCCACTACAAATGGGCTGTACAAAAAGTTTTGAACAAGGTCATCTTAACATCTATTGTACACATATGAAATTTTCTGATTAAAGTATTTCCCTGATCCCCGACCATATAATTGGCTACATTGTCTCAGGATGTCACAGTCATCTGAAAGACCATCGGTTAGTATGTGGCCCAGATACTTAGTCTGAGTCACTTCGTGAAGTGATAGCACCGTGTCATTCAGATGAAATTCAGGAAATTTTATATACTTGTAGTCCTTGGTTCTCATAATCATAATATGACCTTTAGTAGGGTTATATTTTGTGTTATTATCCTTCCTGTACCTTTCACAAACTTTCAGAACTTTCTCCGATGAAACATAAAATAAACAGATCACTTCAATAGAACTTTTTAAAACCAAACTGATTTGGAAACGTCCATAAATTTTCTGAAGTAATTTTGAGAAGCGTAGTTATCGCTGGATAGAATGCCCCCATATTTATTTTTGACAAGGGGTATGGTATACATTATACCCTCCTGAACTCTGCAGCAGTATAACTGTGAGCAAGCATTGCTGAGAACAGTAATGGGATATGAAGATTCATCAGATTAGTATACTTTAAATGCTCATTCGACAGGTAATCTATACCCAGTGGCGTACTAAGGGGGGTGCGAGGGGGGCGGTCCGCCCCGGGTGACAGCCAGGAGTGGGGTGCCATCGGGAGAGTTGAAATACCAGTACAAGTTTTCAAACCAAATGAAAAATTCGCCAAAGTAAGAAATTTTTTTTTAAAATGTTCAAACTATTACAACAGCTTAATGTTAATTTCCACTATAAAATAAATTTTTATTTTTATTGGCAATACAAAATTTACAAACGAAAAATTAAATATTTGATAAAAATTACATCGAAAGGCGAACGTTTGTTGACATTTTAGTCATCAGTTTGTTGAGCATAGCCAGCTGGCTGCAACTGACATTCCAAGTCTTGTTCACTTGACAAGTTGACACTGTGACTCCACTTACATGAGGTATGTTTCATTAAATAATTATGATAAAGCATAAAGTGCTGGTGGTGGTGATGTGACTGCATGATTTTTTTTAATGCAACTACATGGTGATGTTAAGACAGAGAAGGTGATGATGTGACTGCAGACTTTCCCAGACAAGATGGAGTGCTCATTATGACGCTGTGAAACCAGTGAAGGCAAATTTTGAAAAGCTGACCTCAACCCTTGAAGTACTGTGCGATCCCAAAGAAAATGTAGACACAAGAGGATCAGCTCAGATTTTGCTGTCTGCTGTATGTGATTTCTCTTTTTTGAGTTGCCTTTCTTTCTGGTGTGAAGTCCTGGAAGAAATTAATCTCACACAAAAGTATTTGCAAACGTCAGCCTTGAAAAGTGCATTGTGAAGCTCCAAGCTCTAAAACTGTTTCTTGAAGATCAGCGCAATGAAATTGTGGAGAGGGCCATTCATTATGCAACTACAAAGTGTGAGGAAATGGACATTTCAGTGGAGAGAAGAGGGAGAGTAAAGCTCCGAAAAAGGATGCCAGGAGAGATGGCAAAAGATGCTGGTCTCACATTGCCAGAGGAAGTAAAAAGGGTTATGTTTGAATGTCTTGATCGCTTTCATCAAGAACTGGAGATTCGTTCTAAGGCAATGGATCAAATTCTGTCAATTTTCGCTGTTATTCAGCCAAACACTTTGGTTGTTGCAACAGAAGAAGAACTTTGGAAGTATATTCCAAATTTGACTCAGATTTTCGATGAATTCTCTGATGAAGATATCAGTGTGGAAATTGGACGACTTCGGAGACATTTGGAAGCTGCCAAAATCAGCGTTGAAGAGGGAAAGAAATGGACAGTATTGCAGTTTCTGGAGTTTATTGTGAAATGGGATTTTTGTGAATCTTTGCCAAGCTTGTCACTGTGTTTGGGATTCTTTTTGACTGTCTGTGTGTTTATTGCTTCATGTGAAAGAAGTTTTAAAAAATTGAAATTGATAAAAAATTTCTTTCGCTCGACCATGAGTCAGACAAGATTGACAAATCTGGCTTTACTTTCAATTGAACATGAATATGCAAAGAAGGTGAAATTTGATGAGGTCATTGATTAATTTTCAGAAATTAAGGCTCGAAAGCAGAGACTGAATCCTCTCTATTTACCTTTGAATAGGCTGAGCGTTGAGACTGGATTTCCTGCGTTTTTTGTATAAAATAAAATGCAGTATTACCTGTTCACTGAATTTTTAATGTCCTGTACTGTTTAAAAATCTACTTGCAAACATAATATATTTGGTTAATGTTTACTATAACACCACCTGCACCCCAAGTAAAATGAAATATTTCCAGTAGTACATCATAATTTACTAAGAAAAATGGTGTATGTCTTTATTTGGGGAAATTCGTATTTACGAAGATATTTGCTTCTGAAATTTTAATTAACGATATTGATTTGACGTGCGTTTATAATGACGACATTCATTTGTTTTGATTTTCATCTAGTCTAGTGACTGACGCCATTTTCCTTTAAATAAATTTAGATATGGCATGTGAAGGCTATAATGTACTTTTTTCATAAAATATTTTTCCTGATTGGGCTATTTTTTCGCTACTCTGCGACTTAATTAGTTGGTTGGGTTTTGTTCTGGCTATTTTTTTTTTTCAAATTGGACTCAGTTTAGTGGTGTTTGTGATAGAATTATGACTGAGAACTTGATTCGTCATGTGCCCTAGATGAAAACCAAGGATTGGATGATTTATCAATTACGGCATTATTCTCTCATTTTAACGCCCATTCAAACTTAATATTTTTAGTCAGATATACCTGTAAAGCAGTTCAAATGCTTTACAATGATGGTATTTTTATGTTCGGGAACTTAATAATAATCATTTGTATAATTTAGGTCTCGGGGGTACGGGGGCGGAGCCCCCGTAATAGATCACGCATCACAAATTGATTGGTCCTAATGTTTTGTGGTAAGGTTAGGTTAGGTTGGGTTTTTTGCAAAATACATTTTTTAGTAGTTTTTCGTGTGTTTTGTTCAGATTTGCTATTTATTTGTTGTGGAAATGACCCATGCTTATGCCCAAAATTCCCTATATTTACTTAATAAACTTCAATGTCTCGTAACTTTTAATTGGGTCATTTCCACAACAAATGAATAGCAGATGTGAACAGAACACACCAAAAACTACTAAAACATGTATTTTGGAAAAAATTGGAGGTGGTGGTGTTATAGTAAACATTTACCATATATTTTTGTGTTTAAATTTTAAAATTATTTATGGGGATGCCAAAGGAAGGATCCGCCCCGGGTGCCAAATACTTTAGGTACGCCAGTGGTTCATACTGCATCATTCAGACATTACGATAGTTGTCGCTTTAATAAGTTCAATAGTATTTTGCTTTACAAATATTTGGATTTATTCATAAGGTGTACAATGAAGACAAATGATATGGATGATATAATTGTAGGAAATTTGATAGATTGTGTGCTCTTGAAAAGAAGTATGCTGAAAGAGGTATGAGTGCGGATCCCTCTGACCACATGACACCCCTGTGTAAAGTGAGGTTGTGTGGAGAGTGGAAGAGAGTGACAAACCATCCATTTGAGGCCTCACAGTTTCTATTGAAGATGAATTTCAATCCTTGATATCTAGCAAAAAACTGGAGAAAGTGATTTTGTTGGTCCCTCTTTTTACAAAGTCGAAACTCCAACCATTTCATATATATATACCAATCAGGGTTAATCTAATGCCTGCAGGTTAGGCGTACGCTGGATTAGGTGGTAGTGCAAGATTAGTTCGTAGTTTACTACGTTACCAACTTTCGGCCACTCAGAGGTCATGGACATTGCCAAAAAATATCTGGCCGCCAAAAAAAAATGTATATAACGGGTGTGCCATAAAAAAAGAGTACATTTTAAAAAGGCTATAAAATTAACAATTGTCATTTAATTTTAATAAAACTTCTACATAATAAAACACATGTATTTATCTATATGCAAACTAGTTTTCAGACTAAAATATCAAATAATTCAAATTCTATCAGACTATCAACATTTAAAGAAAGAGTATGATTTTTCTACTTAATATGCAAAAATTATTAAACCTTTTTAATATTTTTTTATAAAAATAATTTTTTACGTAAGATTTACCCAAATTATTAAAAAAATTGTTCGAAATGCTTTCCTTCCATTTCAAATAACTTTTTTTATTCTTGGCCGTAATTCATCTATGGCTCGATTTACTTGTTCCTGTGGAAGCTCTTCCCATTTTTGAATGATGATCTCGCGTAAATGAGCGACATCTTTTATCCTAGTCCTGTAGACTCGCTCTGCTAAGTTCTCCCGTATTCCGGCCAAGAATAAAAAAAGTTTTTGAAATGGAAGGAAAGCATTACGAACAATTTTTTTAATAATTTCAGGTAAATTTTACGTTAAAAATTATTTTTATAAAAATATTAAAAAGGTTTAATAATTTTTGCGTGTTAAGTAGAAAAATCATACTTTTTCGTTAATTGTTGATAGAATTTGAATTATTTGATATTTTAGTCTGAAAACTTGTTTGCATATAGATAAATACGTATGTTTTATTGTGTAGAAGTTTTATTAACATTAAATGACAAATGTTGATTTGATAGCCTTTTTAAAATGTACCCTTTTTTCATGGCACACCCGTTATATACATTAGAACGCCCGCTGCACCTTGCGTAGCAAAGGCCTCCCAAACCACCAAAAGGGGGGGGGCTGGACTGGGAAGGCGGGTGTGTTACTAAAACCTTCCCTAGTTCTCCCTTAATGTGTGTGCTAAATTTGGTGCAGATTACCCTAGACGTTTATAAAGAAATATAGAACAGACACATCACCCCCCCCCCCCTTCACACACACACACACACACACACCAAAATTCTTCCAAGATTTAGTTTATCAATTAGTTTTGCGAGTTTCGGTCGGAAGCTCTTCCGGCTGCTCCCAAGAGCTGGGTGAAAGGGTAAAAGGTTCCAACTGCAATTCCACTAAGCTTTGATTTACAGTACTATAAAGTGAAACATTAATTACTTTTATTGATATTTATGATATAGTTTTTAATAAAATTTTAATGCATTTATAACTGTATTATCAATTTTATTTTAAAACGGTAGATTAATTAAAGAACTCAATATCGCCTACCACAGGGTTTCCCAGTCTTTTACGGTCACGGACGCCTCTCTAACCCTGGTAACTATCGCGGAACCCCCCCCCCCCCCCCTCCTTCCTTCTCCATAGCGCTAATTCGCTTAACTTTCTAATATAGAAGAAAAAATACAAATTGTGAGAATTAGTGTATGACTTTATTATTTACTGTCACAAAAATGAACTTTTACAGTAAAAACTAAAATGTGAGATGTGACCACAGACCACAGTTTGGGAAACCCTGGGCTACCATATTCCCTTATAAAAAAGGGTATTGGGATATTATTCATACTAATTGGCTTCTGATTCCACGACTCTGTTGTGATCCAATTCTAAAGATGATGTGAATGGTAAATACTATTTAAATGGAACAGCCAAATACGGAAGTGAACTGAATCTGTAAAACAGAATTAATTTATTCCAGGTAAACTACATTTAATTCTTTTTATGAAAACTAATTTTTAACTGAAACAAATAAGCCTACATACATGTAATACTACTCAGACTGATTGCTTCATTTCTAAAATATATTTACTTCTTTTACATTATCCTTGTAAAGTTTTTTGCATACTTCGGTATGCGTGTTAAGTTCGACTTATTTATGTAATTATTATTTTTTCTAAATTTGAAAGAACATATAGTATGAGCACCATTAATTTTGGCTTATACATTTTTGGTTCTGTCTACATGACGTTTAAATTTAAGTGTGGGTATCTAATGTCTATTATTAATACTAGCAAAAATATCCGTCCTTCGGGCGGGATATTCTTTAAGAGAGTTAGAGTTTAACATTTACAATTAGCTCACGAATCACTTAAATTTTAAATGCAGCTTCACAGATTTTACTTGAAGCTCACGAAGCAGTTAAATTTCAAATACAACTTGTCACTTTTTTTCCTATCATGGCTTCAGATGCGTAGGTAAAAATTTTCATAGCTACATTCTTTTCTAAATTTACTGACCAACTTGTTTTCATTCCACGAAAGTGTATGAAACTCTGTAAAATGTGTTGGGACTCGGTTTATTTTAAGAAAATTTTAGTTCAAAATCTTTGAATTTAAGTGCTTCGTGTTTTAATATATATATATATATATATATATATACGTACAGGGTGGGCGGAAAGTAGCTCCCTATTTTGGATTGGTAAAAAAATACGTATATTTTCCATTTATTTCAGAAAAAATAATATGAAAAGGTAGGCATACATGGTAGGTTTTCTCTAAAATTCAATGTGGGCTCCAACTATTTCCACCAGCTTCTGGAGCCGCCCAGGAATGGCGTCCACTGACTTTAGCAGGAACTCCGGCGGGATGGAGGACATGACTTCCCGAATTCGGTCCTCCAGTTCTTCCAATATCCTCGGTTTGGTGCGGTAGACTTCTTCCTTTACTCACCCCAAAGAAAGAAGTCGCACGGTTACCGCTGAAAAACGGCAGAATCGGTTCAGTGTAACGGTGTGGTGTGGTATGACCTCAGATCAGGTTGTGGGCCCGTTCCTTCTGCGCAACACCATGAATGCTGAGCGGTACCTTGCTATGTTGCGAAACGAGGTCTGGCCGGTTGTCAGCACATGGGAGAACATCGACGATCTGATATTTATGCAAGATGGCGCCCCTCCGCACTTCTCTCTTGTTGTCCGTGAGTGGCTGGATGCCCACTTCCCTGGGCGTTGGATGGGTCGTCGTGGTCCACATCAATGGCCAGCCAGGAGCCCCGACTTGACACCGTGCGACTTCTTTCTTTGGGTGTGGGTAAAGGAAGAAGTCTACCGCACCAAACCGAGGACATTGGAAGAACTGGAGGACCGAATTCGGGAAGTCATGTCCTCCATCCCGCCGGAGTTCCTGCTAAAGTCAGTGGACGCCATTCCTGGGCGGCTCCAGAAGCTGGTGGAAAGAGTTGGAGCCCACATTGAATTTTAGAGAAAACCTACCATGTATGCCTACCTTTTCATATTATTTCTTCTGAAATAAATGGATAATATACGTATTTTTTACCAATCCAAAATAGGGAGCTACTTTCCGCCCACCCTGTATATATATTATATATGTGTGTGTGTGTGTGTGTTATGTATGTGTATGTGTATATGTATATATATATATATGTGTATATGTATATATATGATACACACAGACCGTGCGTGGAACAAGGAACTCTTCTAGGATAATTAAATCCACTATAGTCCGAATAAGTAATGGTAAATGACAAATACCATAGTTTTTCTTTTTCATAATGCAAGCCCGACGTAGGCAACGGGTCCCTCGCAAAGAGGTCCCATAAATATAGCTTCCCTCACCAGCTATCTGCAAAGCAGACAGGATCCAGCTTTGGGACATGGATCTAGGGTTTAAAGCAGCCTAGCTCCACTACAATGCAACGAGTCTTTTACTTATATTGAGGTTCTAAATGTAGTGGGGATAGGCTGCTTTAAACCCTAGATCCATGTCCCAAAGTTGGATCCTGTCTGCTTTGCAGATAGCTGGTGAGGGAAGCTATATTTATGGGACCTCTTTGCGAGGGACCCGTTGCCCACGTCGGGCTTGCATCATGAAAAAGAAAAATTATGGTATTTGTCATTTACCATTACCTATTCGGACTATAGTGGATTTAATTATCCTAGAAGAGTTCGTTGTTCCATGCACGGTCTGTGTGTATCATAAAAAACTCAGGGAACCATTCTGAGTTCATTCCCATGTATATATATGTGTGTATGTATGTATGTATATGTATGTGTATATATATTATATATATATAATATATAATTTTTTTCGAACTGAAAGGTATGGGAAGGATAACGACATAAAATATAATCCTGATAAAAGTCATGTTATGATTATGAGGACCAAGGCCTACAAGTATAAAAAATTTCCTGAATTTCAATTGAATGGTATGGTGCTGTCAGAAGTAACCCAGATTAAGTATCTTGGCCACATACCAACGGATAGTCTTTCAGATGACTGTGATATTCTAAGGCAATGTAGACAATTATATTGCTCAGGGAAATACTTTGGTTAGAAAATTTCATGTTATAATGTTACAGACCAACAAAGACCCTAAGATCCACTCATGGTTGGTACACTCATGGTTGTGTACATTAGATGTAAAGTTGATTTTGTTCAAAACTTTTTGTACTCCAATGTATACAGCTCATTTGTGGTGGAACTACAGGATGTCTAATTTGAGGAAATTATATGTTGCATACAGTATAATAATATTTTTAGGAGTTTATTAAGGACTCCAAGATTTGTAAATGGTGCTCCTTCTAGTGTCAGTATGCTGTTTGTAGTCAATAAGGTGCCTAACTGTGCCAGTGTCATTCGGAATTTTGTATTTAGATTTATCACTAGGCTTGGTGAGTCAGTCAATAAGATAATAGAAGCCATGATTAGTGGACTGGTTTCCGATATATTTTATAAATCTCAAATCTGGAAGCATTGGCGTAGGCAATTGTATGTTCATTATACACAGTGATTCACTGGTCTACTTAGTCATTGCTCCAGACAACTGTCTCTTAATCTTCTATGGACCTCTTGTATACAAACAACAAAACAAAACATCTTTATTGCTGATCATTCACAATCCATAGCCACTTAACCTAACATACAAGTACAATCTTACGTATACACTGAACTTAATACAAAAATAAGGCCAACATCGCCACTTAACCTAGCATACTGGTATAATGTTTGTACCTGTTGAGTCTGAAATAAAGTTTGTTTGTTTGTTTGAAAAAAATAACTACAAATTTTAGGGATCCTACAGGGTGTTGTCATCAAGTTTCATGAAAATCTGTCCAGCCGTTTGGACCTGAAGAGGAGACGGACGGACAAACGAACATGCGATGAATTATGGCATGATAATGATGTTTGGTGATTAACCTTTTCAATAACACTGGACCTGTTATGTCCCACCGTAAATAATAATATACTGTAAATAGCAGTAAAATATAATTTATCAAGTCTCCTCATCTTATTCATAAGTTGTTATATAAAATGAATATACGAAACTCTACAACTTACTATTACTATTTACAGTTACCATACTCTACACAACCTTTTATCTCTCAGAAAGTAATAAAAAGTTATATTTCTTATTTCCCCTAATAATAGGCTAATATGTAGGTTATTTCAACCATTGTCTCTTGAGATTAGATTACCTTGACCAAGTCCGTTTTACAGGGTACATATAGATACGTAAGTGTTCATGTGCTAGCGAGCGTGTTTATCTAAATAACAACAGCAACATATAGGGCCTACAGCACCCTGGTTAAAGTAGAGGTGTGTAGTTTAGTCGAATAAACTACAATACAAAACTAATCAGTTTAAAGTAATTGATATTCGTAAGTTTTACAAAAGAAATTAACTTAATAAAATAATTAATGGTTTTAATGAAAAATCATTATATTCCAATAGGTAAATAGATTACAGTAAGCAAGGCCCAATTAACTATAGGCTAGTGGCCAACTGTAACAGACCATAAGCCTAAAATATGGCTTAACTAGGCCAGGGCAAAGTAGGCCTAGTATGAAGTATGAACTAGGCCGAGCCAGATTAAGCCCTTTAGAAAGGGGATGAGCTAAGTAGTCTAGAAAGTTTAATTATGAGGAAAAAAAATCCAAATTGCCAGTTTTTAAACTTGGCAGGCTTGGCAAATTGTGCCGAGATGAATCTCGAAATTTCTGAAGAAAAATCCCCAAACTTTAAGGTTTAGTGCACTGTGCCTGCAGAAATGGCTTAAATTTTCTGATATATCACAAGGATTTTTCGGTGATATCCTATTTTGGTATCCCAAATTATTCATCCAACTAATTCTAGGTTAACTGTATGCCCTTGATGATTAGTTAGGTTAAGTTGATATATTTTCATTAGTCAATGAAAATATCAGACTCAACCTAACCAATTGTCAAGGGTGTACAGACAGTACAGTTGACCTAACCAGGTAGTCAATTAACCTAATTAACATAAACAAGTAATTTGAAAGTGTTGGAGTACCATTTATTTTTGGTTGGTTGAATAATTTGGGATGCCAAAGTAGGATATTGCCAGATTTTTCTATTAATATGCACACATGATATATTGTGCCAAGACTGTAAATTCTTGTGGGTTAAGATTAGGTAGAACACGTCCACCAAACTCAATATTGATATTTATATAGGAAGATAGAGCAAAAAAAAAATCAAGAATACTTTATTCTATACCTATTAATTTTGGCGGAAATTCTGATTTATCAAAATATTTATTTTCAAAATTATTAAATTTTAGCGCTATTATTCACTAGTCAAACCATTTTGTTCAGTGATGAATATAGTCATGTTGTCATTCTTAGCCAATCAGCAGCTGCCCCATTGTCACGTGATACTCCTACGCAGGTCTGGTGGCTGAAATTTGAATTCAGCAGTTGCTTTAGAATGGCTGTCTGTGGTGGGAGCTCACAGTCTGAGTCAGACATCATCTAGGCCTAGGTTAGGTTAGGGGTAGTACTTACCTTTTTGTCCCCCAAATTCATTATGGGGTACCTATGCCCAGTTAGGTCAACTGTATGCCTGGTTAGGTCCACTGTATGCTCTTGACAATTGGTTAGGTTAAGTTGTGTTCTCGTTAGTTTTAACAAAAATATCATGACAACCAATTGTTAAGGGCATACAGTTGACCTAACTGGGCATTCACAATTAACCTTTATGGTATCCAATGCCATAAGTAATTATACCTGGAAAGGTAAGGTTGGATCATTGTCAGGACCCAGAAAGATAAGTAGTACCAGGTTAGGTAACTTTTGCTGTGAATATTACTGATGAAAATAGGTTTTACTGGTGTATTTCATGCTGTTTCAATTGATTCTGGCCTTTTTAGCTCAATTTCCCTCTTCTTTAAAGCCCTCAGGGTGGGTTATCTCCATAATGGTGTATTTGTACTAAAAAGGAAGTTCAGACTTGATTCAAGCAGCATGAAATATACCAAAAGAACCTATGATAAATTTATAGTATTATACCCGTCTCCCTTTGAAGGTGAAATTGATATTTTTCCTATGGTTTTTGATGTGTTTTGAACGAATCTGACCTTCAAAACTGTCGGAAATAATTCCGTTTTTTAGATCCCCCCCCCCCCCCCCCCCCCAGCCAGCAATCTCGGGGACCCTGGTGGGAACTGAGAGTTCTCGGGTGGGAAAAATCATAGAAAACGAGTCATTTCCGATGGTTTTGAAGGTCAGATTCGTTCAAAATACATCAAAAACCATAGGAAAAACATAAATTTCACCTTCAAAATTGAATAACCTATCCTAAACCCTAACCTAATCCTAACCTAAACCTAACCTACCCTATCCTAACCTACCCTATCCTATCCTAACCTACCCTATCCTAACCTACCCTATATCCTATAATCCTAACCTACCTATCCTAACCTACCCTACTAACCTACCCTATCCTAACCTACCCTATCCTAACCTACCCTATCCTAACCTACCCTATCCTAACCTACCCTATCCTAACCTACCCTATCCTAACCTACCCTATCCTAACCTACCCTATCCTAACCTACCCTATCCTAACCTAACCTACCCTATCCTATCCTAACCTACCCTAACCTACCCTATCCTAACCTACCCTAACCTATCCTACCCTAACCTACCCTAACCTAACCTAACCTACCCTATCCTACCCTAACCTACCCTATCCTAACCTACCCTATCCTAACCTAACCTATCCTAACCTACCCTATCCTAACCTACCCTACCCTAACCTACCCTACCCTAACCTACCCTACCCCATGACTCCAGATTCCTGGGATCTTGGGAGCATTGCTCCAGTAAATTTGACCATGAGAAAAAGTAAATTTGGGTTTGGGTTTTGTTCATCCGCTAGACGTTACGCAATTTTTTTGCATATACGTTCTTGTACAAACCAATTTTTTTAAATTACAAATTTAGTTATTTTAAGTTTAGTTGGTAATTCCATATTTAACAATTACTTTTATTTTTTGTTAAGCTTCAATATTTTGATAATTAAAATTTTATTAAAACGTATATTTTTTTAATATAAAATTATCAGGATTGGACTATGTTCCATTGATCTCGGCCAGGTTTGATAAATTGGCCAGATAATTACTTGTGCAGTTTTAAGTAATCCACCATGACTCTAGAATTGAAAAGTTTAGTTAAGTTTAAACTTACTTTAACTTACCTACTTTTACTTACTCTTCCTTACTTTTACTAAGTTTAAAGCACTTACTTTTACTTACTTTCATTGTACTATACTTACTTTTACTCACTTTTACCATACTATATTTACTAACTTTTACTTATTTTGTATTTTTTCAGGTAGTCAATAATCAATAATGGATCCTAATATTGATGAAGTTGGAGAGAAAAGTGAGGGTGTTAAAAGGGGTTACTTTTGTGGTCAATGCAAGAACAAATATTCAGAGAAGCAAAACTGGGAGGAACATTTTAATTCCAAAAAAAATATTTGTTAATACAAGAGGTCCCAGAGTTTGGGCCCACAGCTTAGATATTGCAGTAAAGAAATACCAGGATGAAGTGCAGCAAAGAGATACGGCAAAGCAGTCATTTAGTTTGTTCACAAAATGTGCTAGTGCTAGACCTCAGAAAAATGAACCAACTTCATCAACTGCTAATCTAGAAAATGAAACTTTTTCACTAGATGTTTCACAGACTGAAGAAAGTGCTTCTCCTCCACCTAAGAAACAAAAGGTAAGTGAGGAATCTGCGCATCAGACCAACAAAACTGCTTTAGAGGAATTTGAAAATTCCTAAATCCAGAAGACATTGAATGCAATTTTGCGCCTAACAAAAGAAACTCACCAAGCTGTTGTGGTTAATAAAGAGAAGAGTCAAAATATGCCTTCAAGTTCAAGTGTTGCATCCAAATCTAATAAAGCAAAAAGCAACAAATTTGACATTTCCATAGCCCATTTAAGCAAGTGTAAATCAATACAAGAAATCCTGAACAATGATTTGATCAAATCTACATTCAAATTGGTGGAAAAGAAGGATCTAGGGCATGCTGATGATTCATTTTCAGTACCAAGTGAAGGAGGGTCCAGCTCCAGGCACTAGATCTGCTGTAATGATCACACAGAAAGCCATTGATCAGTGGCCAAGCATATATGGCGGTAAATTCACAACAAATGCCTACATGCAAGGTCTAACATCATCCACTGTTGCTGCTGCAATGAATAAATAAACTTAAGGTGAGTTATAAACTGTACATTATTGTATTATTATGTTTAGCTAAAACAATTTGTAATTGGTATGTCGTCAATTCAAGAGTTTACTATCATTAACCTATCTAGTGGTGTAAGGGGAAAAAAAGTAAATTCAGAACTGTGCTCCAGTAAATGTTTTCAAATCTGGAGTCATGTCCTATCCTATCCTATCCTAACCTACCCTAACCTACCCTAACCTACCCTACCCTAACCTACCCTAACCTACCCTATCCTACCCTAACCTACCCTAACCTACCCTACCCTAACCTACCCTATCCTACCCTAACCTACCCTAACCTACCCTACCCTAACCTACCCTATCCTAACCTACCCTACCCTAACCTACCCTACCTTACCCTAACCTAACCTACCCTACCCTAACCTACCCTATCCTAACCTACCCTATCCTAACCTATCCTACCCTATCCTAACCTATCCTATCCTACCCTATCCTAACCTACCCTATCCTATCCTACCCTATCCTACCCTAACCTATCCTAACCTACCCTATCCTACCCTAACCTATCCTACCCTAACCTATCCTACCCTATCCTAACCTACCCTATCCTAACCTACCCTACCCTACCCTACCCTAACCTATCCTAACCTACCCTACCCTAACCTATCCTAACCTACCCTACCCTATCCTAACCTACCCTACCCTATCCTAACCTACCCTACCCTAACCTATCCTAACCTACCCTATCCTAACCTACCCTATCCTATCCTAACCTACCCTACCCTAACCTAACCTAACCTACCCTATCCTAACCTACCCTATCCTAACCTACCCTATCCTAACCTACCCTACCCTAACCTATCCTACCCTAACCTATCCTAACCTACCCTATCCTAACCTACCCTACCCTAACCTACCCTATCCTATCCTACCCTATCCTAACCTATCCTACCCTATCCTAACCTACCCTATCCTAACCTACCCTATCCTACCCTATCCTACCCTAACCTATCCTAACCTACCCTATCCTACCCTAACCTATCCTACCCTAACCTATCCTACCCTAACCTAACCTACCCTATCCTATCCTACCCTATCCTACCCTAACCTATCCTAACCTACCCTATCCTACCCTAACCTATCCTACCCTAACCTATCCTACCCTAACCTATCCTACCCTATCCTAACCTACCCTATCCTAACCTACCCTACCCTACCCTAACCTATCCTAACCTACCCTACCCTAACCTATCCTAACCTACCCTACCCTATCCTAACCTACCCTACCCTATCCTAACCTACCCTACCCTAACCTAACCTACCCTATCCTAACCTACCCTACCCTACCCTAACCTACCCTAACCTATCCTATCCTAACCTACCCTACCCTAACCTACCCTACCCTAACCTATCCTAACCTACCCTATCCTAACCTACCCTACCCTAACCTACCCTATCCTAACCTACCCTATCCTAACCTACCCTACCCTAACCTACCCTATCCTAACCTACCCTATCCTACCCTATCCTAACCTACCCTATCCTAACCTACCCTATCCTAACCTACCCTATCCTAACCTACCCTATCCTAACCTACCCTATCCTAACCTACCCTATCCTAACCTACCCTATCCTAACCTACCCTATCCTACCTACCCTAACCTACCCTATCCTAACCTACCCTAACCTACCCTATCCTAACCTATCCTAACCTAACCACAATGCCACAGTTTCTGGTCTTGACGATATGTACACTCCATTTTACAATGTGGACACTTCACTACTGTCAGTAGAATACTGTGAGCACGCAGAAACTCAACACTTTTTTCTAAATTTTCGTAGAAAGCGACAATACAGCTGTAATAATCGAATGAGCACGCGTCACATGAAGCCATTCCGGTACCAAAGTAATTCAAATTCGAAATGGATGGAGCGCAGTGATTGGGCAGACATGTAACGGTCACACAAACGAACGTACAAACACACACTAGATACACCAAAAAAATGTTTATCTCAAAAACGAAGCATTTGCAACGGAAATGCTATAGAAGGAAAGTGTCTTAGAATTAAAAAATCTACTCAGTGAACATATAATAATTGCTGGATGTTAGACAGGTGTAATACTATAATAATACCAGTGGCGACTGGCGTATAGGAGCGATGGAGCGGTCGCTCCCCCTTGCTTGAAACGATAAATATTAATTTAACAGATAAAAAATATATTCATTTTAAGATATTATACTAAATATTCTTGAAATATATTTTAAAAATTCATGTGGCATATCATGATTCATGAGGCATTTTGAGTAAGCCTTCATACAGTACATAATATTCTAAACTTATAGCATAGCTTCAAATAGCGTACCGCTGTTTGAATACAAAATAATATTGCAGCCGAATGGAGCGATAGATTTTTCGCTCAAGTAAATATAAATTATATTTTACTGTTGTAATGAAAATATAAGTACAATCGCGAATTTTTTTTATAATAACAACTTTATTTTTACTAATAGTTACTTCAGTAATAATGATATAAACCATTTATATGTATTTTATTGAAATTATTACTTATTTGTAATTAACTAGAATTGTACGTCTGGCATAGCCGCATATGTTAATACAAGTACTCTTGTGAGCGGCAGTTGGATTCGCGCTAGCCTATTGTGAGTCCGTGTTGTCGTACAATTTTATGAAATCGCACCCCCATACATTTATACTACGAGTTGCCACTGAATAATACCAAACCTATTATCATCACTAGTTTGGGTGGATGTGTTCTACCGAATCTTTACCTTCTTGTATGATGCTCTTATCTTTGGCAAAATTCTTGCTTTCTAAACTGAAAATTTCGTGCAATATGAAAAATTCTTGCACATAATATTTCAAAGCCTCAAACTAGGCTAATACGCTTTAGAAGTTTAGAAAGAAAATTTTTTGGGTAATAATCTACTTAAGCTCCTGTTTCTCCAATTTTCATAAATTATATATTGGTAGCTTCATTTCTTCATTAGGAATGTGATTTAGACAGTCTCTAGTAAGGGAAATGCTTCAAAACCTAACTGAACCTAACCTAGCATTTTGAAGCACAGCTTGTCTTGCTATAATGCCAACTATTTTGAGACAACTATTCACTATTCAGACCCTCAGAAAAGGTTGCATACCTTCCTCATTGCAGCAGCACAGCTCTACCCACCACACTAATTGTGGAAATGTACATACAGCTTTTGTTAGATAAGGTTAGGTTAGGTTGTCTCAAAACAGTTGGCATTATAACAAGGCGAGCTGTGCTTCAAAAGGCTAGGCTAGGTTATGTTTTGAAGCATTTCCCTTACTAGAGACTGTCTAAATCGCTGATTCTAAAAATGTATAGTTTTATAGGTCTACGGTAAGATGTTTGGGAGTTATTGCCCATTAACCCTTAACCGCCGTGGTGCCCATATTTGGACACCTTCAAAATAATCGAAATATATTGAATAATTATTGTAATATCGTCTGCTACGCCGAGGTGGCCTTTCTTGAACACCTAACTGTAGATGCCAGATACCTCTTTCGGCAATATCTCTTTTTTTTTTTTTTTTTTTTTTTCATGGCATTTTCAAACGACGTTTGTCTTGAGGGAAATGTTAGTTCAAAACCAAAAATATTTTAAAGAATGGAATCATTTACAGGTAAGATACAATGTTCTATTAATTTTTAGGGCAAAAACATATATCCTGGATTGTAAATAAGATTGCTTTTATTTAAAATATATTAGCATAAATATTAGATGTCATTAGAGTATAGCCTAGTACTCAAAAATGAGCAGCTAGGCATGGCAAAGTCCTCCTGGGCAAACATTTTCTTTCATAGATTGAAAATTTTTGGGAAACTATTTTATTTTTTTAGAATAGTATTGATAGATATTTGTAGACTAAAATTTATATATATATATATATGTATGTATATATATATAGTTATTATATATATATACTATATATTTAATATACATACTCAAACACACTTTCCAGGAACTAGTGGATTATCCGAGAGGCCAGTCATTTCAATTGCAACAGGAAGCTTTTATGCTGGAAATCGCACTTCCAAGTCTCTATTTCTTGCAATTGCTGAAACAAGCGACGAAGAGAATGGATCAGGAGACGAAGAAACAAACATTTTGGAAGAAAGAGGACAGTCACAACAGTCGAGTTCAGAACAGGAACAGGACCTTTCATCTTCTAGCACTGTTGTTTTATGTGTTGATAACAGTTCACCCTTGCCTTCATCACATGTAAATGGTCGGAAGAAAACCCTTCAAAAGAGAAATCCCATTTGGGAAAAGATTGAAGCACGGGATCCTATTCCACAACATCCAGATTTTGAGGATAATATCTTGGTATCGGAAAATCCTGAAGATTGCTTGGTTAGTCCTTTTCAATTCTTTATGAAATTTATTGATAAAGATTTTCTAAATTTAATCGTTAGTCAAAGTAACTTATATTCAGTGCAGAAAAATGTAAATCGCCCACTAAAATTGACAAGGGAGGAGTTTGAGCAATGGCTTGGTTTGTCAATCTGGTTTAGCCTTCACAAAGTAAGTGACACTAGACTTCACTGGGGTGATATGAAAGATGAACGTTTTGCAGGCTTGATGACTCGTGACAGGTGGGAGGAAATTAAATCTAATATACATTTTGTAGATAATTCTCAACTTGGGGAGATAAGATTGTGAAAGTTAGACCTTTTGTAGAACATCTAAGGGCCAAATTTAGGAAAATTCCAATGATTAGAGGTTTATGTATTGATGAAAGTATCATCCCTTTCAAAGGCAATTCTTCACTGAAACAATACCTTCCCAAAAAGTCACACAAATGGGGTTTTAAAATATTTGTATTAGCTGATAAGGGTGGTATGGTTTATGATTTTATTCCATATACTGGCAAAATTGAGCCAGTTGATGATCCTACTGTTCCTGACCTTGGGGCTAGTTCTAATATAGTTTTGCATTTGACACAAAATATTCCACATGACAAAGGGTATAGATTGTTTTATGATAATTGGTTTACTTCTTTGCCATTGCAAGTATTCTTAGCTAAAAGAAAAATATGGTCTTGTGGCACTGTTCAATCAAGAAGGCTACCTGGTCTATCATTCACCCAGGATAAAGAAATGAAGGCTAAGGGTAGAGGTACATTTGAAGAGTGGGATGCAAATGTAGATGGAATAAGAGTAACAGCAGTAAAATGGTTTGATAGTAGAGCTGTTACAACTTTGTCAACCTTTGCAACAGCAGAGCCTGTTGTTCAGAAAGAGAGGTTTGACCATCACCAAAAGGGAAAGATATCCATTATTTGCCCCAGTATTGTACATGAGTATAACAAAGCAATGGGTGGTGTAGACCTGCATGACCAATTGGTGTCCTTGTATAGGTTTTCTTTTAAGTCTAAAAAGTATTATCATAGGATTGTTTGGCATCTGTTTGACATGGCACTGGTCTATGCTTGGCTACTGCACAGTAGGGTGGATCAATTTTACATTTTTTTCGATTCCATATTCTAATAGAGACAAATTTGCGCATGCATGAGAAAATAGCCTCTGCAAAATCTTAGCTTAATAGGTAATCATCTTCTGCCCCCGGCAGAGCGATGAAAATCATATTTTAGTAGTCAAAAACGTATTTTTCTTATAATTTTTAAAATATTTCAATATGCGTGTGTGTTATTTCATGCCTAAGCAACGATATAAATGCTATGTGAAATATATAAATGCATTATTTAAGACAAAGAGCCGATCTGAAAATATGTATATAAATTACCTATTTTTTCAATATTTGATGTTGTTGCCGGGGGCAAAAGATATTAACGTAGGACAACGCGCTTGGAAAAACGGTCATATGAGGTCTTTTTCATTGACTTTATAGTTATTAGGAATAATTTTGATGCATAGTGAAATATAAGAAAATACGTTTTTGACTAGGTACTAAAATATGATTTTCATCGCTCTGCCGGGGGCAGAAGATGATTACCTATTAAGCTAAGATTTTGCAGAGGCTATTTTCTCATGCATGCACAAGTTTTTGTCTCTATTAGAATATGGAAATCGAAAAAAATGTAAAATCAATCCACCCTATTGCACAGGCGATCATGTGATGATATGAGTGTTCCCCGTAAAAACCAAAATATTTTGGCACAATTCAAGGCTAGGGCAGCTAAATCTTTGATGTTTTCTGGTAAAGTAACTAAAAAATGTAAAAGGGGGAGACCATCTATAGAAGCCACAGAAGAACTGAAAAGAAAAATTGTTAACCAAGGTTTACCTATACCTGAAAATGATATAAGATTTGACAATCTTGGCCATTTACCTAGTTGGTTCAGTTAGACACATGTGTAAGATGATTGGTTGCAAAAGCAGAGTTATGAGACACTGCCAGAAATGTAATGTATATTTGTATATATTACAAAAAAAAAATTGTTTTGCAGACTTTCATACAAAAAATTTGTAAAGTAATATTCAAATTTCAATATTATATTCGCAGAAAAATGTTTGAATAGTAATAAAAATAAGTCTTAGCTGTTCATTATCCATAAAAATGTTTTGTATTAGTTTTATATTTTAATATCAGTAAAAATTGTTCCAGATTTTGTTTTTTATTCTCCGTAGATTTTCACATTAAATTTGTCTCGTGTGCCTAGGTGCCCAAAATAATCCACCTTCATTAATTCATTAAAAAAACAAAAATAAATTAATGTAAATACATACATGCCTTATTGACTCCTGTTAGCTCACAATTTTCAACAATTTAATTTTTTTCAGAGCTAAATAAAAATTTAGGCGGTTAAGGGTTAAAGCTAGGTGGTAAAGTGGGGGCCCATATCTCAAAAACTATGGGTCATACAACTTTTTTATTTTGACCAGTGAAATCAGCGCCCAGAAGAACCCCATATATCAATTTTCATCAAAATCTGAGTCAGAGTGGTGACATGCATTGGGTGATCTCTCCTGGAATGCCCCTATTGAGGGAGGGGACATTGATGTCATTCTGACAGTTCTTGTTGAAACTATACAGTAAACCCTTCTATAAACCACACTAATTTTGTGTGTGTGTGTAAGTGAGATACTTCTTTCCCGAGTCCTATATTCAAGTTGTAATCAAGAAATGACAAAATACAATAGATTGTTGTACTGTATTGTGTAGTTAGTAGCAGACATGGGGTAATAGTAATATACTATTACAGGATTTTTCAAGTAATAGTAATAGAAGGCAAAGTAATAGATAATAGTCTATTACAGTGGCAATGGACATATTGTGTGAACAAAGAACTGAAAGTGAAAAATGAACTGAATTTACTCTAAACTAAAACAAACATGTATGTGAAATTGTGAATTAATATTGTGGCAAATTTTTCCTTCAATAATGTAAAATTTATCAAGACCTACAGTCTCTGAAATTGTAATGATTTAGTTGAAACAAATATTTGTTATTTGGCTGCTGCTCAGCCTCATCATGGATCCATGAGTGCAGAGCCTTCTGCCTCATCCTGGATGCATGAGTGCAGAGCCCTCTGCCTTTTAAGCCTCAGCTTGGATCCATGAGTACAGAGCCCTCTGCTTCTCAGTCTTATCCTGGATCCCTGAATCCAGACACTGCTACATTGCCAACTCAATACCGTCTCACACATGGTACCACCCAAGGGGCTTGGGTGAATCAAGATGCTGGGAATGCAGTTGGTGGTCATGAGGAGGAGGCAAGGCATCTTGGACAATGGTGGTAAGGAGGGGCCAGAAGCGAGCGACCCCTCTGAGAATTGCAACCACGGCAGTAGCTAATGGTGGTGGTCCCTCAAGGGGGTATGGTCCCACTCATGCACTAGCTAGAGGGAGTCAGCCTGTGGCAAAGGCTGGCAGAGAATGGTGTGGTATCATAAGGGCTGCCAAAACAGATTGAATGGGCTCATTCCATGACAAAAAAAAGAAGAAGAAAAAGTGCACCATACCCTCATAGATTTTGCTTAAATTTGGTTTATAGAATGGTCTATGCTAGTAAGTACCAAATTTCAAATATCAGCTCAATTGGAGTTATGGTTCAAAAGTTATGCTCCCCCCTTTTTTGAGGGGGGGGGGGGACAAAAACTGGACATTTTCAAACCACCATAACTCAGTCCCTAATTGACATAGAACAGTGATTTAAAGTGTGTATGAAAGGTAATTGCACACAACAAATTAGCATAAGCAGAAAAAATGGCTAAAATTAACAGAAAAAAAGTTACGACACTTTATTCCATTTGAAGGGGTCCTGTCCCCCCTAAATTACAGATTTTAAAATTTTCATATATACACTATATGATCAAAAGTATTCAGACACCGCATGGTTTTGGGAAAAATAGTTTTATTATGGCATTTAGTAACCAGTAGGTCCACCCTTTGCTTTTATTACAGCGTCAACACGTCGAGGCATACTTTCCACCAGTTTTCGGTAAGTCTGTGCAGGAATGGCTCGCCATTCCTCTTGCAGAGCTGATGCAAGAGATGAAAGTGAAGCTGGGTGTGGTGTGCGGTTTCGTATCCGTCGCTCCAGTTCGTCCCACATGTGCTCGATTGGGTTGAGATCGGGGCTCTGAGCAGGCCAGTCTAACAAATCCATCTTATTTTCACGAAACCAGTCCTGCACACGCCTTGCAGTATGGCAGGGAGCTCGATCCTGTTGAAACAAACAATGGCCATCTCCATAGTATTGCCACAGTGTAGGGAGGGCCGAATTGTCCAGAACGTCGAGATAAACATCAGCGTTCATGGTCGTGGGTATAACAACCAACGGGCCGAGCCCTAGCCAGGAAAAACAACCCCATACCATGATGGACCCTCCACCGAACTTCACTGTTGGACGTACACAGTCAGGAAGAAGCCGTTCTCCGGGCTGTCGCCACACCCAAACATGCCCATCAGACTGGAAGAGTGAATACCGCGATTCGTCGCTCCAAAGAACAGTTTTCCAGTCCTCCATGGTCCAGGAATGACGGGAGACACACCAGGCCAAACGA
The DNA here is from genome assembly GCA_023014485.1 of Bathynomus jamesi. Taxonomy (NCBI): domain Eukaryota; kingdom Metazoa; phylum Arthropoda; class Malacostraca; order Isopoda; family Cirolanidae; genus Bathynomus; species Bathynomus jamesi. The sequence continues at coordinate 722,236 of JAJOZX010000150.1, forward strand.
CGCGTGGCATTAACTTTTGTAATCAGTGGCTTGTGTACAGCTGCTCTACCATAATAACTGAGTCTGTGCATCTCTCTGCGGATAGTTACAGTACTAACGGAGGTACCGGATGCTCTTCCTACCACCTCAGTGATGGAAGCGGCAGAGGACGTGCGGGACTTCTTGACATGTCGTACCAGACTTCTATCACGTTCCGTCAGTTTGCATGGTCGTCCGGAACGTTTTTTCGCATAGTTGCACCGTTGTGCTTCCATCTCATGATAACATCCGCTACAGTCGACTTTGGTATATCCTGTTTGGCTGCAATGTTTTGTATAGAAACGTTACTTAAATAACATCTGATGATGAGTCCACGTTGGAACTCGGAGAGTTCATGTCCGCGCGGCATGGCTTCACAACAGTTACTGATAACTTAACAGAACACCTCAGCATTATAGTTTTGCCACGCTTTTTCCCAGCATACCTTTCGGCGAAGGTGATATTTGCAGAAATGCGGATTTTCCGGGGTGTCCGAATACTTTTGATCATATAGTGTATATAAAAAATGAGTTTCAACCTTATTCTATCAATATATGAAAAGAAATATATGTGTATTTGGATATAAAATAGTATTTATAGATTTGAAAATGACTACTTTCACTTAAGAGACAATTATTTCTAACAAACTGTTCAACATTCTCATTGACTTCTGGTATATACAGTGCCCGCGAAAAGTATCCGATCACTCAAGAAAATACAATATTTTCCCTTGATATTCAGAGACACGTAATTCACTTTCTATTTGTTCTAGCGACATCTGGTAACTTTGAGGTTGCTCGCTGATATGAGAGCTATCCAACGCATTCTCAAATTAGTGTTCTGGTAGCCTTCGTTGCGGGTGGCTGTGTCTCAAATTTGTCAGATTTCACTGTTTGTGTAAATTTCTTGATATTTTTTTTTTTTTTACAGAAAGTGGTGTAAATAAAATTTATATATAATGTGTGCTAAAAAACAACTTAAGAGTGATTGTCGAGGTGCTATTGTTGCTTTGCATGCATGTGGGAAATCACAGAGACAGATAGCTAAGGAATTAAACATATCCCAAAGTACCGTTAATTTATGGGTTTCACGGGCTAAGAACAATGGTGGCCTAACCACGCCAGTCCCTAAAAAACGATCTGGCAGACTGAGAAAAACAAATTCGCGAACAGACAAACTTATGAAACATTTAGTATTGAAAAACCCAACAATAACTGCGAAAGAAATAAAATTTAATATGAATAATTTGTTATCTGGTGTTTCTGAACGAACTATCCAGGAGTGGCTCCAAAAAGAACTCGGATTACCATCTCGCCATGCTGCTAAGAAACCGTTCATTAATGAAAAAATGCGTAAAAAACGTGTTGCATTTTGTAAAAAATACATTCATTGGACTGTTGATGACTGGAAGGTTTTATTTAGCGATGAGTCGACATTTTTGACATTCAGAAGTTGTCCAAAAAAGGTTCGCCGGCCTATTGGCTCAAATAGGATGGACCCTAAATACACCCTAAAGACAATGAAACACCCTCAAAGTGTGATGGTTTGGGGTTGTTTCGGTTACTATGGGCGTGGAAACTTATATTTTCTTCCGAAGAACACAACTATGAATGGTGCACGGTATTTAGCAATGCTACAGGATAAACTTCCAATGGCAATGGCAATCCAAAGGACAAAAACATACATGCATGATGGTGCACCATGTCACAGGGCCAAAATAGTGACAAAATGGATTACTGACAATAAATTTGATATTTTGGATTGGCCTGGTAATAGTCCAGATCTCAATCCGATAGAAAATCTGTGGCTAATAATAAAAAATAAGGTTGAATGCCACGACACTGGCTCAGTCAAAAAATTACAAGAGGCCATCAAAAAGGTATGGTGCAAGGAAATATCAGTGGAAGTTTGTCAAAACTTGATTAAATCCATGCCAAAACGTCTAGAACAAGTCATCCAAACCAAAGGACAGATGACAAAATACTAATATAAGGTTAGTATACATTTAAACAGTTTTTTATGTAAAAAATACAAATTTCAAGGGTGATCGGATACTTTTCGCGGGCACTGTAGATTGGTGTACTTGTTAAAAATGTAAATACATGTGTGTTAAACTAGTATTCTAAGAACTAAACGTAAAACACTAGTACCTACCATAAAATATCCTCCCCCATTCGATTGTTGGGTAAATTGGTTGAACAAAAAATCCTATGTGGACATTAAAAAAGTGGCAATCCTACCCAGGATAACTATTGCCTAATTACTAGAGAGATCTTTATTTTGTTTTCTGTGATGTGCAAAGCATTCACTGTTCTCATTTAATGTATATATATTTTTTTCATTTTAAACAGATTTATGTACATATACGCATAGTGTTTTAAATAAGTAAAAGTGTTTGATGAAAATGTCTACACATAGAAGCTATAGCAAGCACTGTTGCAACCCTTTTGAACTGCACAAAAAGCATATTCTGCGAAACTTGAGGCCACTTCCAAAGCTTGTTGAAAATAGTGACCCTAAATGGAGAGAGCTGATAACGATGGTGAGAGACAGACGAACCTGGATAGAGTACAGAAGTCACTAGAGGGACCCAACCTGGCTCTAACCAGACAGGAAATAAGTCAAGTAAGTCAAATATAATTTCAGTGATGAATCAGAAGTTTGTATAAATTGTCTGAAATTAATTAATAAACACACGCAACCTGAAGAATTATTCAGACTGCCAGAAGCAATAACTAGTAGTACTGAAAGTACGACTACTTCACCTGACATATCCCCAGAAAAAATTCCAAGAAAATGTACTGAAATGGATAAAGATATTCAACGAGAAGATCTTAATGCAACTTTGGAGCAACTTCATGTTACCCCAGTGAAATTACTTAAGTAACTAGCTATTAATGTGTGTACAGATAATGCATTTTTATACTGTCAGCTAAAATTTAATTCAGATATAGTTGTCTCATACCTAATACATATATATGAAATTATCTAAAAAATATACTTCAGTTCAGAAATTCAGATTGTTGCCACTAGATATGTCATACTTATATTAATTAATTAATTGTATTTCAAATATTTTTCAGATGCCCTGAGCAGTGGAAGCAGATCAAAGGCAGTTATACAAAAAAACTTCAACCTCCCTCAAGAGGAAGTTGGAAACTGCATTTGCCACTGAAGTTCAAGATGTTGGTAAGCCACTGAGTAAACAGCATCTCAAAGAAGCAGATTTGGAGAGGTAAGAAACTAAAAATAATTGAGATGACTTTGAACTATTAATGTATGTACCGGTATGTAAATACCTGTATATAGGTACAGTATTATAGGTTGTCATGTTTGGATATATATGTAGACATTAGCTATATTTCCTAAAATGTGACATCATCCCCATATACTGGTATATGTTCAAATTCATGAAGTATAGTACTTCCTTAATTCTTGAATAATATAAATCATGTACTTACATCCTTAATATTGTACAGTAATTTGGGGTTATGTTTTTTTTGTAGGTATGAAAACCTCATGAGTGATCTTGTACAAGACTTCAAATCCACATCATCATACAAAAGGAAGCTTCAGATACTTACACACTCACCATTTCCTATTTCTAGGACAATGAAGAAAACTAACTGAAGATATACAGTCAACCCTCAACTTACGTCATCACCGTCTTACGTAATTATTTCATATTGCGTAATAGCTGCATAATCGCAAATGTAGTGGTGACCACTCACTGGCAGGATGCCGGGTATTTCACGTTATTTCACTGTTATTTTTACTGTGCATTATATAAAGTGATACTGTATGAAGTGATTAATAATTTAGCAAATTAATAAATGTGAAATTATTAAGGATTATTAAATAATCTAAGATAAAAAAGTGCCTGTGTGAAGTTGAAACATTGATGAAATAACACACTATAATTTTTTTCTGATTTAATAAATTGTGCAAAGAATTAGAACCAGTGCTTCACTAATTAAATAATTTTGTGCAATAATAAATAAAAAATAGTGCTAAAATTTTATTTACAATTTTAAAATAAGTGATAGAAAATTATTTTTTTATTATTAATTTTTAATATGTATTTTCTTTTACAGATGGTGTTTCTTAATAATAATTATTAATTACCATTATAATTCTGTTTATATACAGTTTTTATCAAAAAATTTAATTATTTTATTATTTTCAATACTTTCTTGGGGTCTGGAATGGATTACCTGATTTACATGTATTTTGGGGTTTGACTTACGTCATTTTTGAGTTAAGTAACTCATCTTGGAACGGATTAATTACGTAAGTTGTGTCAACTGTAATCTCTGAAATAAAGGAATTCTATGTAGATGATGAAGTCAATTGTTTGTGTGCAGGGAAATCTGATTGTGTTAGCATAAGAAATAAAGATTGTGAAAAAGAGTACAAGCAAAAACGTCTATTACTAGGAAATTTAAAAGAATTATATTCAAAATATAAAGAAAACAATGATAATAGCATAGGGTTTTCTACCTTTGCCAATCTGAGGCTTAAATGGTGTGTAATTGCTGGAGGCAAAGGAACCCACTCAGTTTGTATTTGCACCCACCACCAGAATCCTAAACTCATGGTATCAGCAATTGCAGAGAAAAACTCAACCTATTACACACTTATGGAAAAAAGTGTTTGTGATATAAATTCTTCTACATGCATGTTACATGGATGTCAAGAATGTCTTGGTAGCATAGGCATATTTAATTTCTTAAATACTAGCCTATACCTTCCTTGACAAGCAGAGATTCTGTTGAATATGTTCAGTGGACTAATACAGATAGATCATCATTGGAAACTCATATAGCTTCTCCAGATGAATTTATTGAACACCTTTCAGGAAACATTTTTTCTATTACTAGTAGGGGTGTGCCGGATAGTATTTTTTACTATCCGGCCGGATACCGGATAGCCGGATAATATCATTCAAATAATTCATAATTTTTTATATATTATTATTTAGCTATTACTTGACTAATTGACTATACTATCAAATTTTAATCACTATTTGATGTAAATTATAGCTATCTTTCAATAACTTTACTAATTACCTATATTTTATCCTTTTCAGGATTGTTTCATTGCCTAAATCATATAGCTATATAGCTAGTTAGTATTAGTTATAGGCTTACAGCAATATTTTAACATTATTTACCCCCTAAAATGGCTAGTTTTATTTGGAAAATATTTACAATACATGAGACTAATCCAACGATAGCTATTTGCTCCCTATGTTCCAAACAGATTAAAAGGGGATCAGAGAAATTGGGTGCTAGGTGCTATAGCACAAAACCTTTGCACAATCATGCAAAGATGCTGCATTCAAAAGAATATAAAGAAGTGTCTCAACTTAACAAATCATCTGAAAATCAAAATCAACCTATAGCGACCACCTCAATGGCTCCGAAGGAGAAAAAATTAGTTGCCATGGAAAAGCAACTCACGTTAGAAGAAAGTTTTTCCTTTAAGAAATTATGGGATATAAATGACTCAAAAGCTCAAGCTTTACATAAAAAGATAGGATTAATGATGGCACTGGACAACCATCCTTTTAGTTTAGTTGAACAAGATGGCTTTATAGGACTGATGGCCCACGTACAGCCAAGGTATTTGCTACCAAATCGAACATATTTTTCAGAAAAAGTCATACCCAAAATCTATGAAGAACTCAAAGAAATTGTTATGAATAAATTGAAAGAAGGGAAATACATTAGCTTCACTTCCGATATTTGGACCTGCTCTTCTTCAAATGAATCATTCATTTCCTTGTCAGGTCATTGGATCATGAATGACTACACTCATTGTAATGCAGTATTGCATTCAGCTCATTTTTCAGGATCGCATACAGGAATTAATATAGCGGACAAATTGCAATCTATGTGGCAATCATGGAATATTGACAGATCAAGGCGTAATATATTGGTCAGAGATGGAGCTTCTAACATAGCTTTGGGATGTGACCTTGCGGAAATACCTTCTGTTCACTGTTCAATTCATTTGCTACAGCTAGTGGTGAATGATGCATTAATGGCTCAATGATCTATAAAAGATCTTTTGGCAAAGTGTCGACGTTTAGTGACACATTTTAACCACTCCCCACTGGCTACTTCTGAATTTAAAGCTCTCCAAACACAACAGGGTCATGTTCCTCTTCTATTGGTACAAGATGTTTTAACGTGCTGGAACTCATCTTATTTGATGCTAGAACGTATGGTTAAGTTGAAAAAATCAGTTCAAATATACCTTGCTGATCATAGTGAATTACTTGTTATTTCATCTAATGAGTGGTACTTGATTGAAAATCTTTTAAAGCTTTTACAGCCATTTTTTAAACTCACCCAAGAAATGAGTACAGAATATAGTTTACTCTCTACTGTTATCCCAAACATGTGCGCGCTTGAAAGGTTTCTTTCAAAAATTGGCCAGGATGATCAAGGAGTCCAAACTATAAAAGATGAACTGTTGAAGTCATTGCGGTCACGATTTTTTGCCAATGAAAGCAATGAAAAAAGAAAGTGTCTAAATGTCTTAACAAATCGGAAGTATGCTCTAGCAACTGTCATTGATCCACGACTTAAATTTTTGTTTTTCAAAGATCAACAAAAGGAAAATATTAAGACATGGTTAATTGAAGAAATAAATGAAATAAACAACCTAGAGAAAATTAGAGATAAATATTTTGAAGAACAGGCTCACAGCAGCGACGATTCTAATTCTTCTTCCTCCTCAACAGGAAGAAAAAAGGCAAAGTTTGATGATGATCCACTCTCTGCTTGTTTCAGGGAACTAACACAAGAAAATTCAGAAAAGATACCTGGTGAGAAAAAGTTTAAAAAAAGCCGTAAGATGGCTTCATTCGCAGAAATAGCAGAGGAAATTGAGCAATATGCAAAAAAAACCATATCAGACAGACGACTATCTCCACTTGAAATTTGGAAAAATGAAGAATCCTTTCCATCTCTCAAGAAAATTGCTCTAAAATGGCTAGTGACACAAGCATCTTCAGTTTTCTCAGAAAGAATGTTTTCCAAATACGGAAATATTTTTGAAGAAAAAAGAAGTACTTTGCTACCAAAGCGAGGGGAGATTGCTTCTTTTTATCCATCACAATGGACGAAAATTTGATTTAAACTTGTGAATCTAGTGTCTTGAACATAGTATTAATTTTTATTGTTTAATGTGAGTTTTTACTTTTTAAGGTTTTGCTATTTTAATAATTTCACTTACCTTACTGGTATATTTGATTAGGCTATATGTTTTATTTTTATATCTCAAATCTTAATAAAAGGTTTCGCTAATTCATATTTTTTCATATTGTAATTTGCAATATATATAAAAATAAAAAATAAAAATAAAAATAAAAATAAAAATTAAAAAGTAAGGGAAGCTGGGATCTTAGCTATGCGTCACACTTTTAGCTGGACCAAACATTTTGCCTTTTTAGCAATGTTAATATAGTTACATACTAGTAGTGGTACATGCTTATTTATCAATTATTTTAATTTTAGATTTTTGTACAACTATATTCAACTTTTGCTAGCTAAAGGCTATGCAAGCTAAGATTGGAAAGGGGCGGGCCCAGATGGTATTCCCATTACAAAAAAGACTATCATAAATATCCGGCTATCCGGCCGGATACTGACATCTATCCGGCCGGATACAGGATACCGGATAATAGCTGTTATCCGGCCGGATAGTGGTATCCGGCACAGCCCTAATTACTAGGCACCACTACATTGCAAAAAGCCAGAGTCAGTATTTGAAGACTATGAAACAGAGTCTTCACTGTGATGAAATACTTGTGCCAGGGGATTTTGCAGAAAACTATTCATTCATCACTCAAGATGAACCACAAAGTTTTCACTGGACAAATGACCAGGTGACCCTCCATCCATTTGTGGTGTATCACATGAAGGATGAGGAATTAATTCATACTAGTTACTGTATTATTAGCAATTGTCTTGAGCACTCAACATCAGCAGTTACACTTTTCAGCAATATTTAATGAAGGATATTAAACAAAAATTCCGTAACATACAAAGTCATTTATTTCTCTGATGGGTGTGGAGGCCAATAGAAAAACAAATATAATTTCAGTAATCTATGCTATCATGAACATGATTTTGTTGTGAAGGCTGAGTGGAATTTCTTTGCCACAAGTCATGGGAAAAATGCTTGTGATGGTATTGGAGGAACTATTAAGAGAGTTGTAGCAAAGGCTAGTTTGCAACATACTGATACTGGTCATATTCTAACACTAAGAGCTTTCTATGATTTTTACACTGAACACTTTAATTCAATTATTTGTTTGTATGTTACAAAGGAGGAGGTTCATGCGGATAAATTCAATCTTTCTAGTAGGTTTAATGAAGCTTTACCTGTTAAAGGTACATGGGGTTTCCACAAGTTTGTACCAGAGTCAGAAAACCTAATATAAGCTTATCAGACATCTGATTCTGATTATTGTAATTTGTAAATTGTTTAGAATAAGTACTGGTGCTGAACCAGATAAAGACAGTCAACTAGTTGAAAAAGATGAGTATGAAATTGGCCAGTAAGTTGCCTGTAAATATGATGATAAAGTTTGGTTGAATTATTTTAGACACTTCAGAAGAATATGGTGATTATAAAATCAGTGTCCTCACCTCATCAGGATCTACCACTCAGTATTATTTTCCGATGAAAGAGGATGTTTGCTAGATAAAACAAAGTGATATGGTTTCTATCATGATGATACCAAATATCAAGCCTGGTGTTAAGATTATTTACTCCTTCAATCCAAAGCAAGTTCAAGAACTTAGTGGGAGTTTGGAACCAAAACTAGGATAAAAATTAACTATATATAAGCTTAGGTAGGTATAGATTATTAGCATTAAGAATTATTGCACCATGTGTAAATTGCAATATATTAATTACACTGGGGAACAAATTTTAACTTTTTTTTTTGTTTCTTGGACATGAACAGGTCGGTCTTATAGGATTTTTTCCGCTGATTCCGAATATAGCTGTAGAATTTCTCTATCACCCAAGGTTACTGAGAAATTTATATTTTAATATTTATTCAAAAAGTGTATAGAAGTTAGTAAAAATACTTCATAAACATTATATTAGTGGTAGATTGGCATTTAAAATATTCTTCTTAAAACTTTTGTCACTGATTTTCTCTTGTAGTTTCATTAGGAGCTTCTCGCATCAATGTCCAGCAGTAATCAGCTAGCATTGCCGGATCCCACCTCCCTTGGTAGTGTTTCTCCATAGTAGCTATATCTTGGTGGAACCTTTCTCCATGCTCATTGCTTACGTCGCCGAGGTTTTCAGGGAAGAAATCTAAATGGGAGTGCAAGAAATGGATTTTTAGTGACATATTACATCCCAATAACCTATATGCTTCAATCATGTCCTGCACTATTTTTTCATAGTTAGAGGCTTTGATGTTCCCTAGAAAATTTGTGACAACATTCTTCATGGCCTCCCATGCCACTTTTTCTTTTCCTCTCAAGGCATCATCAAACTTTTGATCTTTCATGAGCTCTCTGATTTGGGGACCAACAAAGATCCCTTCTTTTATCTTTGCATTGCTAAGTCGTGAAAACTTTTTCTTCAAATATTTGAATGCCTCATCTTCCTTGTTCATTGCTTTGACAAAATTTTTCATGATGCCAAGTTTGATGTGAAGTGGTGGTAAGTATATTTTCTTGGGGTCAACTAAGGGTTCATGAGACACATTCTTCAGTCCTGGGATACATTTTTGATGAAGTGGCCAATCCTTTACAAAATAATGCGAATCTCTGGCTCTGCTGTCCCATTCACAAAGGAAGCAGCAGAACTTCGTATAACCGAGCTGCATTCCCAGAAGAAGCGCGACGACTTTTAAATCCCCACATATATACCAATGAAACTGGTCATAATTAATCTGCTGAAGGATGAGTTTCATATTTTCGTAAGATTCCTTCATGTGGACAGCGTGCCCTACAGGAATGGAAGGGTATTTATTTCCATTGTGAAGTAGTACAACCTTGAGGCTTAGCTTCGAAGAGTCAATAAATAAACGCCAATCTTCAGATTTGTGCTCATGACTGAGAGCTAACAGCAGTCCATTTACATTATTGCAGTAGCATAAACCACCTGACGAGGAGAAATACTGCATCAGATCTTTTTGGCGAGTGCGGAACGCCGATATGCTTGTATCTTTTGCCAGCAAATTCCATTCACGTTAACCTGGAGCCCAATAATTCCGCTTTCTTTTTCGGAAGGTCCAAATCTCTCACGAGATCATTCAGCATAACCTGCGTTATCATATGTGGTTTATTTGATTCAGGTTGCTGAAAGTCTGTATCTTTAGTGTCATCAATTTCCATTGGTTCAACTTCAGACTCTTCATCCAGTGTCCATGACTTTGGGGGAGTTGGAATTGGGTTATCATCGTCATGCAGTACTGGTCTCATGGCAGATGCAAGATTTGGGTATTGAATTTTATGTTTATTTTTGGCAGAGAATCCTGAAACGTTAGTCATACAAAAATAGCAATCCGTTAGGTGTACCTTGGGCTCTCTCCAAATCATTGGTATGGCAAATGGCATAGATTTGCGGGTACCTTTAATCCAACCCCTAAGAGTGACGGCACAGGAAATGCATGAGATATGAGGTGCCCAGGATTTGTCTTGGTCGCCTACCTTACATCCAAAATAAAGTTCGTAAGCCTTCTTCACGAGTGGGGTCATCATCTTCCTCTGTGCCATTATGGTCAGTTCTCCACATATGTAGCAAAATGTATCTCTGGGATTAATAGAGTTTCGATTCATGCTGGTGGAAAATTATTGAAATCACGGAAAACTTTTTGGAATGAAAAACCAATTTTTTCTATGAAAAATTTTAAAATTTGAGCAAAACTTGAAAAAAAAATTTCTTTTTATTAAAAATCTGTTTGTTTAAATAGCTATATTTTTTTAATGCAAAAAATACTATTAAATATAGTTAACCTGGAAAAAAAAAGAAAGTAAAATTAAATTAGTACACTTAATTTTAACTAATATTTTGGGAAAACTCTCGAGTAAATGGAAATATTATTTTCTCTAAAACTGTGGGTTATAGAAAAATTCTGAAACCATATTTGGAATCAGCATCAAAAGTTCTATAAGAAACACCAAATAGTTTTCAAGAAACAAAAATGTTGTTCCCTAGCATTACCTAACAGCTTACATGAATTTGTAAAATTAGTCTTTTAAGTAAAAGTAGCCATTTTGAAATCTGTAAATACCTATTTTATATGCACATACACTTATATTTCTTTTCATATATTGATAGAATAAGGTTGAAACTCATGTTTTGTATATATGAAAATTTTAAAAAATCTGTAATTTATGGGGGGCAGGACCCCTTCAAATGGAATAAAGTGTCATAATTTTTTTTCTGTTAATTTTAGCCATTTTTTCTACTTACACTAATTTGTTGTGTGCAATTACCTTTCATAAACACTTTAAATCACTGTTGTTATAATGTTTCAGACCATCAAAGACCCTAGGATCCACTCATGGCTGGTCTACCTAACTGTGTTCATAATTGTGTATTGGGCATGTCCTCCGTGGTGGCAGAGGGGACCTACAATTTTACGTGGGTTCTATGTCAATTATGGACTGTTATGGTGGTTTGAATATTTACAGGTTTCATCCATGTGTAGTCTTCCTGGTGATAGCTTTACTTGTATTAGTGATAGTTGGCACACCACCTCATGGTTGGATCATTGTATTTGTATGTTCATTATACACAGTGATTCTCACTGACCTACTTTGTCAGTACTCCAGACAACTATCTCTTAATCTTCTATGGACCTCTTGTATAATGTTTGTACTGGTTGAGTCTGAAATAGTGTTTGTTTGTTAACACACTGCTTCTAATTGGATTTAAATAGACATAAAGCTCCTTTTCAAATGAGTGAAGTACCCCCACATACAAAAGTAATAGTAATGGATGACCAAGTAATAGTAATACTGTAATAATAGATGAAAATTAAAGTAATAGTAATAGAAGAAATCAAAAATAATAGTAATAGAAACCCAGTAAGTGACTCCATGTCTGGTTAGTAGCGGTGTGTAATTAATGAACATCAGCAAAATCTAGTTGCTGATTCTTACAAATTCTTTGAAATTTTAAAATTTTCATTACAAAACAAGATATCTACCATATATTTATAGAAGTTTTAACATACAAAAAACAGCTTATGATAATTTATACTCTCTTCAAAGTGTAATTGTATGAAATATATTTTACATTCATGAAAAAGGTAAAGCTTAATAAGTTTGTTACCTATAAATTTACATTTTCTCTAACCAGCTAATCACTAAATATTATAAACTATTGTAATCTCAGACTCTATATTATTAATAATTCTCTATTGTACTTTATAATTTTCATATTAAACCATTGTATTATGTTTACTTTATTTCGAGTATTTTAATAATTTTTTAAATTCAAACTGTATGTATATCCATTTTTTTATTCAAATATGCCACTAAGGCCTTGGAATTTTAATGAAAAATTTTGTTGTTTACATTGTTGAAGAAAGAAAATATGTTCAATATAAAGAAAACCAATTAAATATTGGTATTCAATTTATGAAACAACTAAAATTATTTTATCATTTTACTGAGTAATAAAACTTTTTAACATCATTTTAGCTACAGTATATTAGTAACAAATTCTGGTATCATATATTGTGGAGTGAGCTAAGGAAAATCATTTAACCCTTTCGCTGCGCATGAATGACCTCATCATTCATCAAAAGTTCATGATAGGAATGCATGAATGACTGCATCATTTATAAACTCTATTGCCTACAAACAAGCTCTCATTCTGTATATTCACTTGTTTATCATTCCTATGGTAACTTTAGTCTTTTTAGTCTTCTCTCTAGTGATTTGATGGTAACTTTTTTGCTACTTGAATGCCTGACAACTTTAATTAATATAAGATAAAAACATTACCCATCAGGATGTCACATCGTAGAGTTAGTGTGGCTTCTCTCTCAGAAACAAAACTAAGTCTCAATGAGTCTTTGTTGTTATGGAAAGGAAGGCTCATTTTTCATCAATATATCAAATCTAAATGATCAAGATTTTCAAACTTGTTGATAAAAATGGCATTACTATAGAACGCAACATTTATACTGATATCATGGAAACCATGGATGATTTTTCAAAAATTGAAAGTGTAGTAGTTAGGTTGAACCAAAGATATTTAGGCAAAGGACATCATCTTTATACAGGCAATTACTATACTACACCAAAGCTTTACAAATACTTACTGGAAAACAAGACATATGCAACAGGAACCATCAGAAATAATTGCCAAGGGCTACTGTACCTAAAGAGTTGCACACCACAAAAGTTGAAAAAGAAAAAAACATGCATTTGAGAATGATGATTTGCTCTCTCTTTTGTACCAAGATAAAAGAAATGTATACATGCTCTCTAACATGCATTCACATACTGATGAGAAAGTGAATAGAAAATCCAAAGGAGGCATTATACAAAAAAACATTCCTGCTTGTATTGAGGACTACAATAAAAACATGGGATTTGTTGATCAAACAGATCAAGTTCTGCATTACTACACTATGGCCGGGAAATCAACAAAATGGTACAAAAACCTAGCCATTCATTTCAATCAAGTACGAATACTAGATGCACTTGGAATATACAACTTTGTAAAGAAGAAAAGTCACTTTTCTTGAATTCTGTTTGGCAATAGTAAAAGAACTGACAGCTACCATACTTCAAAGCCAGTCCTGGCTAAGGTGACTGTTCCTAGGCTAGTTGGGAAGTATTTCATAAAAAAAAAATATTTGAAAAGAGTCACAATCCCCCAAAAAGATGTCATGTATGCTACCTTCATGGAATAGTGTCACAATTTCACAAAGTCACTATCAATGCAAAACCTGCTCTGACAAATGTGGATTATGCATTGAATGTTTTGAAATCTTTCATACTGAACTAAACTTCTAAACTACTACTATATTTTTATATTCTAGGGTTATCTTAATTTTAAGGTTTAAGTCAATTTAATTTTATAATTCAAATTATAATTAAATTAAATTAATTAAAGTAATTAAAATTATATACAGGGTGTTTCAGGAGGAAAGGTCAATACTTCGAGAGGTGATAGTATTGGTCATTGTAAGAAAAAAAGTTCATATGAACATGTCTAATTCTGAATGGTTACGGAGACAGAGCTGTTTGAATCTGATGCGCACACAGTTCTTCCTCCCCCTTCCTTCCCCTATAACCTTGAACCATGTAAGCATGTAACAAATTTGTCATTTCTGTATCTAATACCATTCAAAATGCCACTGTTTAAACATTAAATGTTAGAAACAGTAATTGGTTTCTCTTTCTTGATTACCATTAACAATGCTTTTGTATTTGTAGATTCAAACAGCTCTACCTCCGTAACTATTCAGAATTAGATACATGTTCATATGAACTTTTTTTCTCACAATGACCAATACTATCACCTCCTGAAGTATTGACCTTTCCTCCTGAAACACCCTGTGTGTGTGTGTGTGTGTGTATACAGGGTGGGCCGTAAGTTTCCATACATAGGAAAAATAAACATTTTTTTATGGACAACCATTTTTATTTATATAATATGCTCTACATGGTTGCCATTGTTTTGAAAACACATTTCAATACGTGTTCCCCACTGTTGATGAACACGCATTAGCACAGTTGACGTTATGCTTGTAATGGCATTGGTGATACGTTCCTTTAGATGATTTATGTCTCGTATCTTTTCCTGATACACCATGGCCTTCAAGTGCCCCCAAAGATAGAAATCAAGGGGGGTGAGATTAGTGATGTGAGTCGTTTTTTATTGTGTCGTTTTTTTTGTTTTTTGTCATTTTTTTTGTTTAAAATGAAGATAGTCTGTTTTTTTTGTTTTTTATTGTTTTAAACTTATTCCATATTTTTCTTCCTTTAATCTAATAAGTATATTAGTATTACCTATAATTTACTATACTACCATGCTTATACGGTTATACCTAGTATATGTATATAGTCATCTTTTAGAAAAACTGAATCACACAAAAAGTATATAATAGAAAGGAAAAACAAACCCTCATTTTTTATATGTATATACCTATATTTTTTAACTAGAACATAAAACATTCTTCCTCATTTCAAACAATATACATAATTGTGATTGGCAAGAGTACCAGTATATATATTCCAGATGAAAAAAAAAATATTCACCTTTTTTTGAACCTTTTTGTTAACCTAATGTTGGTTAACCTTCATTTCCATGGAAGAATCATCACTAGATTGGGTAGAGCATATATGCTAGTTTCAATATCATAGGTACTGGTATAATATACATAATACTGGTATAAAACAATAGATATAATTGTGATTGGCAAGAATACCAGTGTGTGTATATATATATATAATATATATATATATATATATATATATATATATTCCAAATAGAAAAAAAAAAAAATATAAATATTCATCTCTTTCTTTAACCTTTGTGTTAACCTAATGCTGTTTAACTTTCATTATCTGATTCTATTTCCATTGAAGAATCATTATCACTAGATTGATTAAAGCAAATAGTTTCAATATCACAGGTACTGGTATTTATTGCAGATTTGGATGTTGACGAAGCCAATGTAGCACCATGTTTTACTTCACTTTCTTGGAATTTTGCATTTTGGGATATAAATACTAGCTTTGCTGCTCTGTCTGTGCTTAATTGGTTTCTTTTGGCTGTATGGATATTACTGTATGTGCTAAATGATCTCGGAGGTAATGAAAGGGCAAAATAGAGGTGTATGAGTTTGTGTAGGTATATATGTGAGTATGCATGCATATGTATCTGGAATTCTGGATGTATGCATGTGTATGGGGTATACAATAGATATAAATGTGTATATAAGTATTTATGTATATATTGGTATATATGTATATGTGTGTATGTATATATATATATATATGGATGGTCTCGTGGGGGGGGGGGAATATGTCATCGCGGGTCTAAAGGATAGTTAAGTGGGAGATTCAAAATCCGAGGAATGGATGGGAGAGTCCTGGAAAGGTTGGACAATGGGCAGTCAGCTCCCAGCCAGTGTTCTCGCAAGTTTAATGGATCTCAAGATACAAGACTTTCAGTGCAAGAAAGAGGCCAGTTTTTTCTGTAAATAGGCTGAAAAGGACATTCTATACTGGTACCATATGGCCTATTTTATTATTTATTTATTTATTTTTATAATATATATCATTGCAAAAGTATACCTTATAATTAAATTGGCAATATCTATATTAATTATTAAAAAAAACAAAAAAAAACGACAAAAAACGACAAAAAAAACAACAAAAAACAAAAAAAACATTTTTTTTTACATCACTAGGTGAGATCTGGGGATCTGGGAGGCCACTCCACAGGACCACGCCGACCAATCCAAGCATCCGGAAACTGCTGCTGATCCAAATACCGACGCACGTGAAGACCATAATGAGGTGGAGCTCCATCTTGCTGGAAGTAAACTGGGAAGTTACCTTCCTCGTTTAGCAGGGATGGGAAAATCTCTTCTTGCAACATGTTAAGATACCTTTCGGCATTAAGATTTCCACTGACAAAAATTGGTCCAATAATTCTGTCACCCCATATCCCGGCCCACACCATCACTTTACCGGCACCTTGCATCTTCGTCAGACTCAGCCAGTTAGGGTTAGCATTACTCCAATAACGTATGTTTTGCCGATTAACCTCTCCATTGACGTAAAAATTTGCTTCATCAGTAAACAAGATCTTACGTCAAACACATATTCTTAGGGTATCTGAAACATAAAAACAAACGTTTAATTTTTCCTATGTATGGAAACTTACGGCCCACCCTGTATATGTATATATATATATATATATATATATATATATATATATATATATATATATATATGTGTGTGTGTGTGTGTGAAAATGACTGCATTCTCATCCTGAGTGTAACCTGTGTACTCGCAGTGAAAGGGTTAGACAAATTTGAAATATAAAAATATGAAAATTGAAAGTTTTCACATTAGATTAGTATAATTTATGGAGGAATTGATTACTAACAATCTAGGCAAAGACTTGGTATTTGTAGTTTTTCACAGAATCTGCATCAGCTAAATTTTGGAGTTGTTACATCACTAGTACTTACTCAATTAGCAAAAACACCTGAAATAAAGTACAGCTACAATAAAATGTACACATCACTACATTAAAAAAATACAGGACTGTGTGTATATATATATATAATGTCATTAATGTGTATGGTACTTATCAGTATCCTCTCACTCACTCTCATTGTCTCCAGCTTTAGTGGCTCAAGCTTAATGTATGGTTTATTGAGTGTGTGGTCTATGGAGAATTTACTGTACAGTGGTACCTCGTTACTCGAATTTAATTAGTTCCTGGAGGCGGTTCGACTAATGAAAAGTTCGAGTAACAAACTAATTAATTGCCTTTAAATTAATAGAAATAGAAATAATGTGTTCCTGGACCCCCAAACTCGAATTTTAAACTTTAAAATATGCTTTAATTATACAAATTATTATATAATTATTCTAATTTTATTAATTTTATTAATAATTAGTAATAATAATTAATAAAATTAATAAAATTTAAAGTAAAAAAGGTAAAAAAGTAAAAAGTAAAAAAGGTTTTAAGTGTACTTACCAGAAGGAGGCTTGATGATGGGCTTGGTTGGAGGAGGAGGAGAGTGAGGTAGGTTCTTAGAACCTTTTGGAAGGTGAATCACCTTCCAGAAGAACGTCAGGAACATCCACTTCGGGTTCCGACGTAGAGGGCTTGATCCAGCATTCGAGTGTAACCTGACATTGACGACCCTTCAAAATGTTCGAGTAGTGGCGTATAACATTGTCATTGAAAATATCAACACATCTGTCTGAAATTGCCTTGTTAGGGAATGTCTCCTCTACAATGGCCTGCACTGCCTCCCAATGGCTGAGGAGTTTCTTGATCTTCTCAGAAGGCAGGTTCTTCTTTTCTTCCTCCTCCTCTGTAGCGGAGACCTCATCTTCAGCCTCTTGCTTGTTCTGCTCAAGGAGGTGCTGGAGCTCATCTGTGGTCAGCTCCGTCTTGTGCTCATCCAGGAGCTCCTCCAGGCCCATGGACGTCCCTAGAGACACTATGGCAGGAACAACAGGTGCTTCCTGGAAGACCTCAAAGTCGTGATCAGCTACACATTCCCGCCAAAGCTTCCTCCAGGCAGAGTTCAATGTCCTGGTAGTCACAGCAGCCCAGGATTTGACGATGATCCGGATGGCATGAAGGATGTTGAAATGATCCTTCCAAAAGTCTCTGAGGGTCAAATCGGTCCCATTCGTCACATCAAAGCATCTCTCGAACATGCTCTGAAGAGCGTGGGAAGCTGTGTTGGCGGGCAAACGCTCAAACAAATATACTGTACGCGCATTACGCCTTGGGCGTTCGAGTAACGGAAATGCGCTCGAGTAACGAGTCCCTATTTTTTTATATTTTCCGAATTTTTTGGTTCGAGTAATGATTTGTTCGAGTAACGGGGTCACCACTGTATTTATTTTCTACTGCATAGAAAGAAGTAATTTTTATGTATTTTTTCAACACCACAATTGAGTTTTGAAAACTCCTTGAATCTTATACTCTAGAACGAAAAAGTCACTTTGAGACTTACCAGGGCCTGTTTCGAGATTTTGGTATCTGTTACACCATTAACGAGAATTTTGGAACTGCAGCCCTAATTATGTTTATATCTTGCATCAAGGCACAGCCTAGGAAATGAAGATGATGAACAATGGGCTCGGGTCAAGATGGTTGCCAAATCCAGCTAAAGGCTCACAAAGACAAATTTAAATTATACTTTGCATTAATTAACTTGCCTACCTTCATCACCTCCAACTTCAATTAATCCTTTTTAATAATTAATTGTAATAGAAGTTGCACACACATTTTTAAATATCTAGTTCATGAGGGATACACTGGGATATAAGGTCAAGCTCATCACCCCTCCTCTCTCAATATATAGGGTGTCCATAAATTATTCACCCCATTATAAGCCTTAATATATTCATTATTATAGGAGCTATCTTAAAATGGTTTGCGGTTGTTAATAACACAACTCAAGAATTTTTTTTCTTTATTTCGCAGAACATGCACTAGGGGCACAATGGCGACAGTGAAGGAGAAAGCAATGTGTGTGTGTGCTGTGGATGTGGGAAACCAAATCTCCAATTACTGTACAGAGACGTTTTCGGGAGGAATATCAGAAAACTCCACCAACAAAGCAATCACTCAAGCGATGGCTGAAACAATTTCAAGAAACTGGCAGTGTGCTACATCAGAAAGGAGCTGGTAGGCCTAGTGTGTCTGAAGATAAGATAGCAGGAATTCAGGAGGCATTTATCCGAAGTCCTACAAAATCCATCCGCCGAGCAAGCTGAGAACTGCAAATACTGCATTCAACAGTGCATAAAGTGGTTCACAAGAGGTTGAAACTTTATGCCTACAAATTGCAAACCTTGCAGAAACTTCTACCAAATGACAAACCCAAACGGGTACAGTTTGCTGTTGACATTCTTGACTGTATTGATGAAGATGAGCATTTTTGGAACAATGTCATTTTCAGCGATGAAGCAACATTCCATCTGTCTGGGGCTACACAAAGGACAGAGTGTATGCAAAGAAGGTTAATAACATCACAGAATTAAGACACCGGATTGAAGAGACATTAACTTCCATCACGCAAGACATGCTTCTTAATGTTTGGAACAAAATCATCTATCGCCTTGATGTTCTGCGTGCTACCAATGGGGCTCATGTGGAGGTTTACTGAATTAAAACAAAAATTTCTTGAGTTGTGTTATTAATTGTCGCAAACCATTTTAAGATAGCTCCTACAATAACGAATTTATTAAGGCTTATAATGGGGTGAATAATTTATGGACACCCTGTATATTAGTGCTGGCACTATGATAATATTAAGTTAATGATTGCTTGGCTCAATCACCAGATCTTTTCAGATCATGTCAGTTGATTGTCAATAATAAGGGTGATAAAAGGCTTCATTGGGCTTTCATTTATTTAATAAAACAAGTGTGTTTCATAGTGGTTATGAGATTTAAGTGTGACAAGGAATATTACATTTGCTTGAATGAAAGTTGAATGAAACTCAAGTTGAAATGTTATAAATGTGCACTTAAATAATGACCTCAATATTATAACAATATGCAAGGAAATTAGCCTTTATATAAAGTTAGATGAATGACACGAGGCCAATGCAGCCTGTTATGATGTCATTACATGATGAGATCTAACTTGTCACTGAGGACTTTCTTCAAGGAAGGATACATCGTGTGACATTCACAGCAGAGCAGGAAAGCTTTGAGGGAGTTTTGCTATGTGATATCATCATGGTTGCAGCCATGTGTCAACAAAACAATGGGTTCATTGTAAAGGCAGAAGTTGTTGCACAAATTGTTGAAGATCAAAAGCATTTGAAGGTGTCTCTGTAGCTACATATACAGTATACATTTAAGGAAATTTTTATTCATTTGGCCTTACAAGAATTTCTATTGATTTTACAGATCTGTTGGGTGCATAGGTTAAGTAAACCATAATGCATGTTGAGTAAATTTATGGGAATGTTGATGTTTAAAAAAAATTTACTGTTTGTTTTACACCAAGATTTTATTTAAAATGTAGTGTGTGTAGGTCTTCAGTTCTAAATAAATACAGTGCTTGCAAATGAAATCGCGCATATACCAATTTCGGTAAAAACATGTTATTTATTGAGAAGGGAGAAAAACACACATGGTGAATAATTTTTTATTTTAATATTTAGTCATTTCACCCTTATCCTTTATTACTGCATTTACATATGCAGGCATCAAGTGAACAAGTTTTCTGCGGTAGTCTGCAGTGATTTCTGTTGGCCACACTTTTTTCAAGACTTCTATTAACTTTGGTACACTTCCAGTATCATGATTCTGAAGCTTGTTCTTTATCACTTTCCATAAATTTTTTTATGGAGTTTAGATTGGGGCTGTTTCCTGGCCAATCTAGGACTGCAATCTGATTGTTATGTAATCATATTGCTACTGTTCGTGCCTTATGGCAAGGGGCTGAGTCACGCTGGAATATTGGAGTCTGGTGAATATCACACATGTGGAGAAGATGGGTCCTGTAGGACATTTATACAGTGGGCCCTCATTGTTCATGAGGCTCTCTGTTCGCGATTTAGTAAATTCGTAATGACCCATTTTATTACCATGTTTTGGTAAATTTGTGATTGACTGCAAATTCATGATTTTGTTAAGTGGTGTCTACAATGCTGCCCATGCAGGTTGATGCAGGCTCAGTTGTGCTGTCTTTCACTGAGTGAGGTTGTGTCATTTTGTGCTCCTCAATGCCAGTGTACTATATTTAGCATGTTATTTAGTTGTTTATAAAATATTATTGCTTTACATAATTGTTTATGTAATATTATAGTAACATTATTGGTTTTTATTAGTGTTTGATGCGAATCATTTTATTAAAATAAAACTTTTTTGGCATTTTAAGGATATTTTACACTGCCATCCTTGAGCTTTTGGAACCAATTAGCCATTTTACATTGAAAATGGATCTCATTCACGATTTCGTAATTCATGTTTTTTTTCTCAATCCCAATTAATCACAAACAATGAGGGCCCACTGTATATTGAGATGCATTCATGATGGTATTCTGTGGTAGAAAATAAAGTCCTCCCCATCCTCTTACAGAGAAACAGCCCCAAACCATGACTCCAGGCGAGTGTTTTACAGTCTTTTGCATGTAGCGAGGATCATTCCTATTGCTGGATCTTGGTCTCCTCACTGTCTTTGGTCTGCTTGTAAAAGTTTTGAATGCTGACTCATTGCTAAACATTACTTTTTCCCAGTCTTTCACAGTCCAATCTTTGTTTTCCAGCAAAATCCACTCTTCTTCTTCATGGTGGAACTTAACAAAGGTTTCTTTGCTGCACATCAAGAAGCAAGTTGAGGTCTTTTGAAGTCCTTGCTGTATTGTTCTTACTGAGATGTGTTGTAATAAATGAGGAACTGCTATCTTCAATTCTTGGGTGGAAATCGACAGATTAGCAATTACTTTTCATTTTAATAGCCTATCTGTGTAGTTTGTGAGAATCCATCTTTTCACTGTTTCTCTATGGTGGCCTACTCATTTTCCAATTTCCATACATGACAATCCTTCATTTTCTAAAGCAAGAATATGGACAATGTCATCTCACGATGCTTTTGGCTTACTCATATCTGTAGATATTATTATCTTGTTACAAATAAAGCACACAGACTCCAAAATATCAAAAACAATCAATTTTCACAAACAAATGGCAGGCCTGATATGCTCCAATGAGCACACTGAGAATCAAATCAAATGCATATCTATTAAGTAGAAACATAAGGAATGCTGCCTGATGATTGATAATTTGTACATAAATATCCTGATTGCTAAAAGTCATTGTTTTCATGCTTAAACTCATCATAGAAAAATACAATAAGCACGAGATTTCATTTGCAGGCACTGTATATCCCTGTGAAGAAAATCTCTCGAAGTACTTGTATGAAGTTAAAAGAATTCTTGTAAAACTGAGAAAGCACTTAAACATTTTTGTAGGAATTATGGTGCCTCTTATGTATCTACCATAGATTTTGGTATGAAATGAGTAAACTTCAAAATTTAAAGCTCATATTTTGTTGACACCAGTGAGTAATAAAGCATGATAGACCTAATTAATTGGTTGCCTCTACAGCTGGCTGCAGTTAACCAGCAGATCATTTATTTTAACCTTTTTTTTTTTAATTATTTTCACTCTCACTGGCTGCAGAGCAGGGCAATGCTGACAGTGAAAAGCCTCCCTCAAGCTACGTGGCCGCAGGTACTAACAGCAGTGCCACAGCAAATACCACCAGTGCCACTGGTTCCCCACCAATTCCTCGCCACAAAGAAAGAGCACCAATTGCTATAAATATTCCTCCTTTTGTCACCAAACTGGAGGATACCAAGGCTGGGGGGAAATATTTGTGTAATCCTTGCCAAGCACACTGTAATTCAGATATTCAATTGTCACAGGTAAACTTTCACCAAGCATGGATTAATAATCTGTTTAATTGTGCATTAGCAGTGTTTTAACTTTTAAAAGTAGGTTTCATAATGCATCTTTAACTTTGTCACTAGCTGAGTAGTTTATATATTTAATACTTTTTAAAAAAATATTGTTTGTGTTATAAAATAAGACAAATTGAAGTAGGACAAAAAGTCCTTTAAGTACAATTCTTCTTTCTCATTCTTGTAGCACTTGTCTTCAAAGAAGCATATGGAGAAGGTGAGTAGGAAGATGATGATATCCAATGGCAGCATGGGAGAGGTTTTGGTCCCTGTAGCAGAGGTGACAGGGAGGGCACCAGGCAAGGTGATTGTGATACTGAAATTTAAAATGTTACGCTTTTTTCTGCACCAACTCACTCCTAAACAACAGTCCCAATACAAACAGCTGTAGTTACTCCACTCCTTGCAACTCTTAGCTTTCCTTAAGATACAGACATATTTACACTGCTTTCCATTTTCCCTCTTTTTCCAGGGATCCACTTTTGATCATAAAATGTGTAGAAACTGCTTAAGTTTATTCTTTGAATGATGCTTCATTATTATTAAAGATATATATATATATATATATATATATATATGTTACAGGGAATCTGTGTAACTAGGGATTTCATGTAAGGTTGCCTTGATATTTTTGTCAAACTACAGGAAAATTATTGAATGCCCAGTTTGGTCAACTGTTATGCCCTTGAAGATTGGTTAGGTTAAGTTGTGATATTTTCATTAAAACACGAAAATATCACGACAACCTTACATGAAATCCCTAGTTAGACAGATTCCCTGCAACATACACAAACAAAAATGTTTCATATTAACTAGCTGCAAGTTTCTTATTAATGAAAAGTATGAGTGAATGGGGATATAAATGCTTTTACACATTCCAATTCCACATATTTCCATAAGAAATTTGGATTTATTCCATTGGTGATGATCATGAAAGAAAAACTTTGAGAGTACACAATGATAATTTTTTTTTGTGATGTCATTTTTGCAGATTTTTTGTTGTATAGAATGCATTATATATATTATACTAAAGAAAAAGGACCTATACCTATCAGATTGACAAGACCATAACATCAACACATTAAAAGTCTAACAACTTAATCTAATTTGTCAAGAAAATGTCAAGTCAATCAGATACTCCATGGGGATGTTTAGGCAGGAGACAGGGAGTGCTGGAAATCCTGTTTATCCTGTCACTGTCCTCCTCTGCTAATCTTTTTCCATGTCATCTACCATGTGAACAGTCCAGCATGCTCTCAAATACACACTTCTCCCTCTTTTCCTCACTATACATACATGCATCTTACACACTACATGATCTTTTAGTAGACATAGTAACATCAGTACATAATATTTAATTATGCCCCTGCCAAATAAATTTAGAGGCCATACTGGATTGCATCCCATCCATCCATCCATCCCTCTTCCCCTTCCCTTTCTTCTTGTTTGCATTATAACTTTTGAACTACTCAAAATAAATTAATGAAACTTCATACACACATGGATCATCACCAGACAATGTGTCATGAGCAAGAATCAGGTCCCTGCAGTAAAGTTTAAGGTCGCAAGTAGAGGTCAGAGATCAAATGAAGTTATCTGCACCATAACTTTGAACTGCTCAACATAAATTAATGAAACTATAATCAAATATGAAACATTGCAAAATGTCTCATGAGTAAGAATTGGATCCCTGCATCAGAGGTCAGGGTCATTCCATTCTAACATACTTCTGTTTAAAAATCTATTTTAAAAATATAAAGTAGTTCTGTTAAAATAAGCCTGTAAGACTATATTAATGTGTGTAAGGTATATACAAGGTGAAATATATTGTAATGTAAAGAAGAGCTCTATAATTTTTTGATAGATTACTACCTCACTTCAGATAGTCACAATTTGAAGGTGGTAGTTCTCATTAATGATATTAAGCTTGTAGCTTATAAGGGAAATTTTATATTTCAGGTTACAGTTTTTTGCAGTATATGCAAATTGGCATTTTCATCACAAGTTGTATTAGATACCCACATAAATGGATCAAAGCATCAAAGAAAAGTAAGTGCAATGCATTTTACTGTCAAGTTTAGGATGTTTCATCATTTTTAACACTTAAATGCTTTTATCTCAAACATTTGTAGCATTAAGCCTGTGAATAAGTTTTAGCTGTCTAATTTTAAACAATGCCTTTGTCAAGACCTTCTTGATCATTGTCAAATGTGTGACATATAGGCCAACTTTAGGGCTGAACTTCTTACTTGTGCTTTATGCGTATTTTCCAGTTGAAGTCTATAGAACTTATGAAATCTCTGGAGGGTACTGAACCTGGTTTCAAGTTCGATTCAGTCAAGGGACAGGTTTGCTGCACCCTTTGTGACGTGACTTTTTATTCACCACAACATATTGCGAGACATGTTGCAGGGGAGAAACACCAATCAGAGAAAGGCAAAAGAGAAAATGGTGAAGAAGGAGGCACTCCAGCAAAGAAACATTGCTCAAGTAAGGGATCAGTAAAATTTGCTTATATATGTCCATGACCAAATTTGGAGGACATACTGTACTGGATTAACCTCGTTGCTGTTCCGTGCGTTGGTCTCCCTTCACACGAAGGTCAAGCTGGTGGCCCTGCCTCTAGGTCTGGCTTGGTGGAGGCGCGAGTTGCTTTCTTGCGCGCTCCACCGTACATAGCCAAGTACACCCAGCTCATCTGGTACCATCCTGAGCCAGGCATCTAGTCTTCTCTTGAAGACTTCAACTTTGACCCCTGTAACGTTTCTGAGGTCCTTCGGAAGCTGGTTAAAAAGTCTTGGCCCCCTGACAACCAAGCTATTTTCCTTCAGTGTTGAGGAGGTCCCTTGTTGGCCCTTTAATTTGGGAACACTACACATTCTGACTCCTATTTTCCACTGTTTGAATGGTAATTGGGTTTAGTTTTAGGTTTGGTACCAGTTTTTTTATCATTTTTCATATGTAGATTATGGTGTACTGTACCTCTCTTCCTCCTCTTTCCAGGGAGTACAGATTTAGTTTACGTAGTCTTTCCCAGTTGAGTTCTTTGCAGCCATCAATCTTGTGAAATGTGTCTGCGTTTCTTCTAGTTTATTAGTTTCTTCCTTTTTATATGGGGATGTCAAAACTGAGCAGTATTCAAGTTTTGGTATAATCAGTGTTTTTAGCAGGGGAATCATTACTGTCCTGTCCCTTCTTTTGAACGTTCTTAGTACCTGTCCCGCAACTCTTTTTACTTTAGTTATCGCTATCTGATTTTGTGTTTCGAATTTCGCATCATCGGTCATTATTACCCCCAGATCGATCGCTTTCGTGCTTCTCTGAATTTCCTGTCTATCTGGAGCATAATATGCACTCTGTTTAAGTTCCTCTTTTCTACCATATCTCGAGAGCTAAAATTTCTCGGTGTTAAATGTCATGTTGTCTTCTGGCCTCGTATATTTTGTTCATGTCCCTCTGCAAAGTCTCCACTTCATTTACATCACTGATTTTTCTGCTGATCTTTGTATTGTCTGCAAAGGATGTTACTATACTGTTGCTGTTTACTCCGCTGTCTATGTCTGTCAGCATGATAATGATTATACTTGTCCATTGCATCGAAGGCCAAGGTAAGGTCACCAATATAGGAGGGATTATTGATTGTTCCAACATAGTTCTAGTTTGGGATAATGTAAGAAATTTTTACTCTTGATGGTATCAAAGAGGTCCTCCAAATCCACCAAAAGCTTAATTTTAGTATATTTTCATAAACTAATTGCTGTACACCAGAGCTGATATGCTGGCCAATGTCATTAAGACCTATTGTTCTATTAAGGTCATTGAGACCAGTATAAATGTTTTTAATAAAGTGAAATTTGTCCGTGTTTGTAGTGGTACGAAAATGCAGATGAGACCACTAATTTTTAGGTGATGTGAAAAATTTCTTTTAGTGGCATCATTTCACTTTTTGATGATGCCACTTACAATTTTAAGGTCATGAAGACCTAGTTATAATGACATAATAAAATAATTATATATTATATATATATATATATATATAGTCTTAATTAAAAATTTAGTAATTATGTCCTTGACCAAATAAATTTGGAGGTGCCATACTAGATTGCACTTCTTTATTCATCACTTTCATGTCTGCGTTGTAACTTTTGAATCGTTCAACATAAATTGATGAAAATTCGCGCACGTACGGATCGCCACAAGATGGTGTACCTTGAGCAATGTCGTGATTTGTTTTATTTATTATTTTATGTAATTTGTACTCATTTCTACCGTTTTACTGTCTTAAGTGCGTTTAATTTGTACATAGTGTGGACTGGTCCTAGAGACACGGAGCCTCTCGCACTTTGAACGAAAAGGAATTTTGAAATTACGACAATTTAACTGTAGTAAAGATCCAATTATCTGAATGTGTTGGGACCAAACAAAATTCGTATAAGTGGAAATTTCGGATAACCGGTTCAAACTCATAGGAAGTGGCCACAATACATGTCCATACAATATAATGTATTCTCATATGTTTAATAAAGTATTAACATAATTATTATTATTAAAGTACATAAATGTAAAATACAGTGTAAAGCTTTGCAACGTGGTCTTCACTGTTCAAAACAAGTAAACAAAGTGATTGCAACGCCAAGCGGGAGCAACCGGTAAAATATTCGAATGCTTGGGATTTATCCGATTGGGAAATTCAGAGCAAACTTCGGATGTTTGGAATTCGAATAATTGGATCTTTACTGTATTTAACTTGTTTGTTTAATTAAAACAAGTATAGTGACGAGAAGTAAACCGAGCGTGAGATATTCTCTTACAATATATCACAGGGGGAGAGACTTACCACTAATTCTAAACAGTGTAATTTACAAAACCTGTCATTCTGCACACAAAATGCGTCAACTCGTTAAAGAACCAGTGGAGACTGAAGTGTACCTCCTTTCACACCGTAGGCCTTTCTCTCCTTGCCAACTACCATTCTCACTTCTAATTCATTTCATTTTACTAATTTCGTTTGATTAATAAAACAAAAAATTGTTCACTACAGCAAGAATCAAGTCCATGCATCAAAAGTCTTTCATCTTTCATGTCCGCATTATAAAATTTGAACCGCTTAACATAGGGTGATGAAACTACTTATACATATGAATCATCGCAAGACGATGTCATGAACAAGAATCAGGTCCATACATCAAAGCTCAAGATTACACACAGGCGGGGACAGTGATGTCATTCCGACATAATCTTTGTTCTGATGGGCTTAATGATTAAGGCCATATGAATTGTGGTGATAGTATTAACTCTATGATAGTTCTAGTGAGGTTAAAATCATTAGTTGTAGCGAGGTGACATAGTATAATTTTAATGAGATCATTCAGATACTACAAGTGTTTTGCTGTCCATAGGAAT
Organism: Bathynomus jamesi; assembly: GCA_023014485.1. Taxonomy (NCBI): domain Eukaryota; kingdom Metazoa; phylum Arthropoda; class Malacostraca; order Isopoda; family Cirolanidae; genus Bathynomus; species Bathynomus jamesi. The sequence goes on from JAJOZX010000150.1 coordinate 750,854, forward strand.
TAGGTTGTTCCTGTGTCTGACAGCAAAGAGACCACTGTAAGCGCATACAACTATAGTTCTAATCTGGCTTGAAGACTATTAGAATTTTAGAATTATAGGCAATAGCCAACATCCGGAACTCATCTCCCCACCTTGTGGGGGGTGAGTGTGCCCCCAGATTCACCTGAGCCTGAGCATTAACAGGGTAAGGGGCCAGCTGAGCCCAACCCAGGGCTAGTAGCTGAGAGTGAACGCGAGCTTCTCTGCCCCCAAAGTCCGACACCATAAACATTGAGCTGCTGGGAGCTCATTAAATTTATTGATGAATGATTTTATTGATCCCAGCCGCTGCCACCATTCTTGATCTGGCTTCTCTATCTACATTTCAAGGAGTTACAAGGACACGGGGAAACCTCAAAGACCTTTTGGTCCACTTGTAGAGGTTCCTGTTATTAAAAAAGTTAATTTTTTAATTATTCTAGCAGTAGTAGAAAACGATAGAAAAACATAACAGAGTTTATAGCTACCTGGAAAGTCGAGTTTTGTTGTGAGATTTCAGGGAAAACAGAAAAAATTGGGTGGTGTTCAGGGAATTAACATGACTGTAAAGAACGATAGGCTACGGCAGACTGTTTAGATAATTTTCTTCACCAAAGATTCTGAAGTAGTAAGTTTTATGATAGAAGTCTGTGGAATCATGAACAGTGTGTAAGGAAATGGCACCTAATAATAAAAAGAAAACAAGGTGTGTGTGTGTAGGGGGTGCGTCTCTAAGGGGATGGAAGAGAACGTTTAAAATGTACAAAAAATTAAAATCGGTCGGGGAAATGTTCGCAAAATTGTCAGGAAGGTCAGGGAAATCACTTGGCAAGATTCGCTATGAACCCTGCATAAGGCTCTCTCTCCATTATGTTGGTGATAGAATTGAATTATGAAGCCAGATAGGCCTTATCAGTCGTCCGTAAAGGTGACCCAGATAACCCAGGTTATTTATTTTTACCCGTTTTATCTGTAATATACGCACTTAGGTTCCGTAGAGACGAGCGGTTTGGAGAGTGGCTCTGATGCCACGGAGAGCGCTATCTCCACCATACCCACCACCTCCTCCGGCACCGGTTCATCCGCACCGAATTTTCGCAAGAAAGAAAGGCCTCTAATCGCTATAAATGTTCCCGCTTGCGTCACCAAACTGGAAGATACGAGGGCCGGAGGAAAGTTTTTGTGCGTTCCCTGCCAAGCGCATTGCAACTCGGATATTCAGTTGTCGCAGGTAAACTACTACTGATCATATTTTATACCAGTCTGTTCACAGTTTCGTTAAGACACGTTATGTATTGCATTTATATGATAAATACTTTTCATATGTTTCTTCATAGTTTGCGTTCAGTGTGTCCTGAAAATTATAATTGGAGTAGACGGAAAAAGAACCTCGTAATTACTCGTTTTTTCTTTTTTTCTTAGCACCTGTCTTCAAAGAAGCATTTAGATAAGGTGAGTGGGAAGAAGAGGCCGCCCCCGGGCACTAGGGGAGGTGGGCGTGGCTGGAAGGGCGGTCCCTATGGCAGAGGGGGTGGGGGGGAATCAACCCTAGGCGGCAATGGGATCCAGAGTTTGGATTCCCTCTCCTCCGGCTCAACCTACCACAACCATACAAATACAGGCAACTACAGTCAGCCCACTTTCTCCGACTCCCATATCTCTACGAGCTACAGCGACAGTTATGGTCTGTCCTCTCTCGGCCGCGGAGCCGTTTCCAATTACGGTTTCGGCCAATCGGGCAACGCCGGTAGAGGAAGAGGGAGCGGGGGGACCTTCGCGCGAGGCGAGACGTACAATCGGACGGAGGGTGGCTATGGGAGGGGCACGGGCACCTCTGCTTATTGCAGGACAGAGAGCTACCCGCAGTCTGAATATGGAGCTGAATACCCAACGGGTAGAACGGAGGACATAAATTACAGTAGGGCAGCCGCTGATGGTGCTGCGGCCCACGGGTATAGCTCTGGGCAAAATATGAGTCACGTGGGTGGGAGAGGTATGCCCTTTACTTACACACAGCCTCTTTCACATAACTTTGTTTCTGGGGGTACGGTTCTGTAGGAATTAATGTTTCCAACATTTGAGATTGGGATACATTTGCAAACAAATGGCCAGACGTCCTTTAAAATATTCAGGGTGTTTGGTGGTCAATTTAGGTATCACTTTTGATTAACACGAACCCCCTCTTTCTTCATATTTAATTACCTATCTCTTAAGTCATACTGGATGTCTAAACCAAAACTCGATTGATTTTAATGACAAGCACATGATTTGTATAATGTTTTAAGGATTGTACGTAATTTTAATTATATTCTAATGATATTGATGAATAAAACTACGAAGGAAAGGAAACACAGAGTGGTGCTTGAGCGCTCTCGTCTAATGCAGAGCTTTCCAAACTTTTCACGTTGGCGACACACTAATTAATTTTTATCAAATATCAGATAATTTTTCAGTTAGTGGTTTATCTTGTAGCCGATTTTGTTGATACAAAAATCAAAATTTTCAAAATACAAAAAAATTGAAAATAATTAACTAAATTTGGCGACACAGTTTGGAAAGCTGTGGGCTAATGACATCCTCAGGAACATCCTCAGTGTTCCTAAGGATGTCATTAGACGAGGGTGCTCGAGCACCGCTCCGCGTTTCCTTTCCTTCGTGGTTTTATTCATCATAAATATTTTTCACGTGTTACTTTCGTGAAATAATTTTCATTCTAATGATATTATTATTATTTACTAATAATAACTTAACGTAGATGAGCCTTTGCATATTTGGTGTTATAGTGGGCATTACTTGAGCGTAAAAGTTACTTTCAAATTTTAAAACACGTTTTATCGTGTGAAAGGCGGAATTTTAGACGAAATAAGTTTTAGAAATACGTGCTTTTACTATTGTATCAAATAATGCTCGATAGTTATTTCAATTTCATTATTAGAACTTAGAGATGAAAAAAAAAAGTAGCTTTAAAGAAAAGAGAGAGAGAGAAATTTCATTTTCAAGCTAGACATTATGAATGTAGACATTTTTTTCAGAAGTATTTCTGTTTATAATAAAAATGAAGAGCAAATAAATTTTATTTTACCTTTGTTTGCTATACATTTAAGATACAAGTACGGAAATTACTCGATAATTCATTTTCAATGCTGCAAATATTTATGAAGGGTGAAATTAAGTCACATTTTACTACTAAGATATTGAAATCGATACCTCCAAAATGAAAACTAAGTTTTTAAGGTTGGATCATTGGGGTTACAGTAACATTACATACAAATTTAAATTGGGACAAAATAATAATAATAATAAGCCTTCAGCTTTCAATCATTTAATGGTCTTGGGAATTTTTTTTTTATATTTACTATTAAACAAAATGGAGCTGAATTAGAAAGTTATTTGAGGCAAAGTGCAGACTTTTTGAGCTAAATATAATTTTAAAAACTCGAGAGTGGTTTTGGTGTGAATTTTAATTTTGGTAAAGAATATCGGTGAAGAAAACAAAGTTCTGCGGATAAACTGAAAGACTTATGACTGTGCAGAGCCAAAATCTTTGGATTTTGTCGTAAGCCCCTCCCATAGCTAAATGTAGGCTACGATTTGACGTTTAATTTAGACGGTCTTTTCTCCCTGTCTCTGACGAAAGTTTGCCTTTTCAGGTTCCTCCGATAAAACTGGTATTTTGGTTATACTGTAATTGAAGATCTTCGTAAATCCTCAACAATACATTCTATACTTCGTTATCCTTCTTATATCAGGAACTTAGTCTCACACCGAAACTGTCCGATACAGTGTTCAGATTCTGTTATGTGGATTCTCTAGAAAAGGGATAGCCAACTGGCGGTCTATAGGCCGCGTCGCATCCGGCTTCGAAATAGCCCAGGAGTGTAACGGTCCGTAGAGCTCTCTCTGACATTTTCAGTGGCATTCTTTTATTGATGAAATGTTTTGGTATAACTGGCACGATTACATTGTGATGTAATACCCTTCGCTTTGTCCGGAGCTATAGGGCGCGTCCCTCTGTGGCCAGTCGGGGGATGCATCTTCCTCCGATGCAAGGGCTTTCTCTGCTCTCGTGAACCATTGGACCCGTTTGGGGACCCGGCTGATCTCCTACCCTCCTACTTATATTTCCCTCTCCTCCTTTCCCCAACTGTTTGTAGTTTTGTTGTTTCCTCCCTTCCCGCATTTGGCTTTGTTTGGACCTGGACTTGATTTTTCCTTGGACCTTGGGTGAAGGAGGTGGTTGTCCTTCACCCTTGTCGCTCTTAAACTAAGCCCTGTCCCTGCTATCTTTCACCGCGCGTTGGATGAGAGTGGCCGCCTCGTAGGCACGGGGACTGGGAATGGGTGTATCTCCCCTGCATGACATCTATTGGCGGTGGGACTTAGTGAGCCCACGATTCGCCTTTCCCTTGTTGGAATCGATGGTGGCTGGATGCGCGCGGGGGATGAAAATTCTCCTTGTTTGCTATGGCTTCTTCTTATACTCGGTTAACGAATTCCGCTTCTAATATTCGGACTACTACTACTACTACTACTCAACACTCGGGTGGTGGGTAACCAGGCCCTCGAGTACCCTACCACTGGAAGACCGCATCCAGATGGGGTTGAACCCCTTTGGTAACTGATCACTTGCATCCTCCTCTACCGTTGCCGACCCCAGGCTGTACCCTGAATATCCCCTTGGATGTACACCCTCTGGAGCAGGGGTCTCGCCCCAGCCCGCCTCAGCTGCCTTCGGGCAAGTCAAGTTCCACCCAAGATTTACCTCCAAAACCCGGCTTCTTGCTCTCCCCGTATGCCCCCCCTCACCCGCCGTCGGCCCGCCTCCCCACGGGGAAGTCGGCATACACGACCATCCTATCGACAGTTGGATATCCCAGTCCACTTCGACTCTACTGCCTCCATATCCCTTCCAAGTATCCACAAATTCCTAGAGATTCGGCCTACCTCTGGATCCCTTCCGACCAACTCTGAACGGACGTTTCAGGCGATCCGAGCCCGCAGTAACTCCAGCCGTTATGATGTGCGACCCCCATAGAGACGAAAGCCCTACTCTCCATCTCCATCACTGAGGTCCTTGGATGCTCGGTGTCCGTTTCACCAGACCCTCGCCTAAACCAGAGTCAGGGCACTATTTATGCCATACGCCTATTGTCAGTTACAGTGAACGAGCTCTTGGAGGACCTCGCACCCCAGAGTGTCACCAAGATCCATCGCTTCACATCCCGACAGGGAGGTACCCCCTCCCCCACCCCGCGTCTACTTCTTACCTTCAATAACTTAGTCCTTCCCGACCGTATTGTATGGGGTATGGGAGACCGCACGTCATGCGAATTCTCTGTCCGCCCATACATCCCAGACCCGACCCGTTGCTTTAAATGCAACAAGTTTGAACATGTTAGCTCAGTTTGTCGGCAGCCGCACCAATTGTGTGTTCGTTGCGGACAAATCGCTCACCCAGACAAGTGCCCCAACACACCCAAATGCTCCAATTGTGAAGGTGTATACCCATCTTCATCCCGCGAATGCCTGTTCTTCAGGTTCGAGGAGGAGGTCCGAGGCCTGCAGGTAGCGGACTTCCTTAGCCTCCGAGAGGCACGAGACAGGGTGCGGAGTCGGGAGGTGAGACCGGGCGTATCTTACGCCGCAGCCCTCGGCTCTGTCCTGTCGGCACGCCGCCCTGGCCTGCAGCTCACAATCCCCTCGACCAGTGCTCCCCATCCCTTCGAGGGGGAGTCCTCGCAGGAGCTGACGACCTCCTGTCCCCCCACCATTCCTTCTCTCCACGCACCTCATCTGCCACAGATTCCACAGGAGTCTGGGACCAGGACACCCAGGCCCCACCCACCTCGAACCCTGCCCTCCCAGCACTCTCTGCACACCCGAACCTATCGCCCGGAGTAAGCTGACGAGGCGGAGACGTCGGAGTGAGTCGCGACTCCCTCTTCCCCTAGTGCTAAGAAGATGGATCGGACCTTCACACCGCCCACTTCATCTATGAGGACCAAACCACCCTAAAGCAGAAGTCCCATCCAGTGGATGCGGCTCTGGCGCAGCTACATGGTGAGGGGAACTCTGCTGCGCCCGTGAGTCTCATGGACTTGCCCTTGCCTCCTGGTGCCATTTTTTCTACCCCTCCACGAGAACACACTGGTTCATCTCCTCCCGCCCCTACTGTACCTGCTCCCCTAAAATCCCCGGCCCACACCCTGTTAGCCACTCTGAGCACGTCCTCTCTCCCACCTGCCGGGTCCTTCTGGTACCCCCTATCGCCACCTGGGGTCCGCCGTGAGACTCCAGACAGGCGGGGAGGTACCAATTTGGGAAACAAAACGCCCCCCTATGGCCCGAACTCAAAAGCCCATCAAGAAACTTCTCACCATCGGAGCCCACGACGATCTCCAAGCTGCCGTGATCCACGCCTCCGGTCTCGCTCGGCCGACTCGACACCGCGGTCTCCGCGGAGATCGACTGGCCGACCGATTCCTTCTCTGGTGAACGGCAGATAGCCAGCCATACTCCTGACCCATTCTTCGCCTTCGCGAACCTCAGATCTACCTTCACACTCCCTCTTCGCACCTATACCTTTACCCATCCCCCATCATCAAATAATGGATCCCCCGAAAACTACAATAATACACTAGAACTGCAGAGGAATATTCGCGAATTACGAAGGCCTTAATTCCTTGATTGCCACTTCCCGTCCGGTGTGTGTCTGTCTCCAGGAACTCACCCTGTGGACTAGACCCATGCCCTGCCCGACTGGATATTCTTTCACCACCACCCTTTCTCCTACCTGGACTCGAAAGGGGGCTGCCATTTTCATCCACCACGCAGTCCCCTTCTACAATCTTCCTATCCGATCCCCGTTACAGGTGATTGCTACCCGGCTTTCACTGGATAGAGAGTACACCGTCTGTTCAATATACCTCCCTCCACAAACTCAAGTCTCCCGTGATGACCTGGTGGAGGTGGTACAACTCCCCAGGCCCTTTCTATTACTGGGCGATTTCAATAGTCGCCACCCCATGTGGGGAGACACACGTTCCACCTATATGGCCCCGACCCTGATCAACATCATGACCGAGCTCTCCTACATTCTACCATGCCACCACCTGCACTCCATCCTGTATAATCCAAGAGGATTATGGAAGTGACCATTTCCCAGTTCAACTCACGCTCAATTGGCCCGACCAGACCGTTCGGGTACTGGAGAAATGGATTACTGCAAAAGGTAATTGGTCCCGCTTCCACGACGATAGATATACAACCCGAACGACTGCCAACTTCACATCCTCCGATGAGTGTATCGCATACTTCGAATCAAATGTGGTAGCGGCTGCCTGCTCTAGCATCCCGCGATCCTCCACCTACCCCCGCGTCCGACGGGTACCTTGGTGGACCCCAGAGTGCACGGAGGCCGTATGCGCCAAGAAGACGGCTACTCGACGGTTCTACCGAACGCGACTTCCCATCCATCGCACGGAGATGCAGCGGGCCAGGGCCATCGCCCGCCGCACAATGAAGACAGCGCGCTGAGCTTCTTGGCGTGCCTTTGTATCCGGCGTCACCACCACCACACCTTCGGCTATCATCTGGAAGAAGGTACCGGGCGTCGAGAGCCGACATGTCCCCTCCCGACCCCCGTACTCCGGACTAACGACGGACTCCTATACGAGCTAAAATCAGTGGCAAACCATCTAGCTTCTACTTTCGCCGCCGTTTCTTCTCTGCAGTTAGCTCCCTTGTACCCGCCCCTAAAAATAGCTCCTCTTCACCGTCCATAGACAGCTCCTACAACCGACTGCTTACTATGCGTGAACTACAGGCGGCACTGGCCTCTCGACGATCCCCTTGTCCCGGCCCGGACGCTATCCTCTACAGCATGATCCAGCACATCCACCCTACCTTATAAAATCTCCTACTAGACCTATACAACCGTATATGGATAGAGGGCGCCTTTTCCTCCCGGTGGAGGGAGGCCTACGTAATTCCTATCCCCAAACCTGGCAAAGATTCCCTCGATCCCACAAATTACAGACCAATCGCCCTAATGTGTTGTGCCTGCAAAATTTTTGAAAAAATGGTCGCGACGCGACTATCGTTCTTCCTCGAAAATAGTAATTCCTTCCCGGCTACCCAGTCCGGCTTCAGACAATTTCGATCCACCACTGATCCCCTCCTGCTTCTCAGCCGTGACATACAGAATGCATTCGACAGTGGACAGTTCGTCCTATCAATATTTTTTGACATCCAGAAGGCCTACGACACCACTCATCGGACAATAATCCTTAGTCAGCTCCAGAGTCTAGGGCTCGTCGGAGCCATGCCGACCTTCATCAGGGGCTTCCTATCCTCCCGAACCTTTAAAGTTCGGGTGGGCTCAGTCCTTTCAGACACTTTCGTGCAGATGGACGGGGTCCCACAGGGAAGCATCCTCAGTGTTCTATGCTTTTCCATCGCCATGAACACAGTCTCACAATGCCTTCCACCCAACATCCGTTCTTCCATCTACGCGGATGACCTTGCGATCTACTTTGCAGAGCGGGAGCCGTCCGTAGTTCAACGGCAAATTCAGCTCGCCATCTACCGGGTGGAAAGGTGGGCGACGTCGGTGGGTTTCCGCCTCTCCACCCCGAAATCCAAGTGTATGCTTTTCAGCAGAAGACCCGCAACCCTTCCTGTTCCTTCTGTCCCGCTATACGGCAATCCTCTTGAGGTGGTACCCTCCACGCGATTTTTGGGCGTGATTCTAAACCGACGGCTCAACTGGGTTCCTCATATCAAACAACTGAAGCAGTCCCTCCAGCGTCCCCTCGCTCTACTAGATCACCTCTCCCACACCACATGGGGCGCAGACCGACGCGCGCTCCTTCGTCTTTACACTTCCATGGTCCAGTCGAAACTGGACTATGGCAGTGTAGTATACGGTTCAGCCTCCAACACCTGCCTCCGTATCTTGGGCCCGGTCCTTAATAGGGGCCTTCGCCTCGCCACTGGTGCTTTCCACTCTTCCCCAGCCTCCAGCCTTCAAGTGGATTGCAATTACCCCTCCGATGGGGTCTGCTCCTCATGAGGACATACCTCCGTGCACAGAAACTACCCTCTTCGCTTCTGTGCGCGGCAATTTCTGAATTCCCACCTCAGGGACGGAGCTGGCACTTCACTAAAGAGGTCCGCTCTTCCCTTGACCTTTCTAACATGCCCGTCCCCTCAATTATCCCCATTTCATACATCATCTACCCCCCTGGCTCCTCACCCCTATCAAGTTTTGCAGGGACCTGTGTGCCCTACCGAAGAATACCACGAGTGCTACGGTATACAGGCCACTCTTCCGTGAACATGCAACCCAACATCCGGACAGTCCCCATTTATACAGATGGTTCCCCGTTCGGAGACTGGTGCGGCCGCCTCAGCGGTGATACTGGCCCAGCCACTTTCTCGAGGCGTCAACCTGCCCCGCGAGACCTCCGTTTTCTCGGCAGAACTCCTCGCGATTAAGGAGGCCCTCGACATAGTGCGCACTCACTCTGCCAGCTCTTTCGTCATTTATTCAGATTCCCAAAGCGCACTTCTCTCCCTAGAGAGATTTAACCCCCCTCATCCGCTCGTCTGTACCATCCAGCAAATCTTCCATTTTTTAGCAGCCTTCTGACACAAGACAATCGCCTTCTGCTGGGTCCCGGCACATGTCGGCATCCAGGGTAACGAGGCGGCGGACCTCACGGCAAAGTCGGCCTGTTTACTGCCGGCCTCCTCCCGGCCCCTCCCTTTCACCGACTTCTTCCCGACTCTCCGCTCCCACTTCCGTTCCATCTGGCAACGGGAATGGGACCAGGCCACACAAAACAAACTTCACAAGATCAAACCGCAAGTAGGATACTGGGCCTCCTCCTTCCACCGGTCCCGGCATAAAGATGTGATTATAGCCCGTCTCCGCATAAGACACACACGCATTACTCATGGTCACCTTATGGCTAAATCGCCAGCCCCGCTCTGCCCTACCTGCCATACTCCCATCACTGTCGTGCATCTCCTGGTCGAATGCCCAAACTTGTCCGCGCTTCGTTGTAGATGTTTCCCTCACTTGGCCGAAATTCCCATACCCGAGCGTCTACAATTCATGCTCGCTCATGGTCCCCATTTTTCGGGGGAAGCGATTTCCCGTTTCCTCACTTATTCCCACCTGCTTCAACGGGTCAAACCAAGCCCCTCATATCCACTACCCAGTAACTGAACATTAAATCCCCAACTCAGTAACACCACTCCACTCACCCACTGCCTCGCTGAGATATGTACCACACTAGGTACGAATCGGCGGTGAAAAAAAGAAGAAAAAAAATTGTAATGTAATAACTTTAAATTTTAAGGAGTATAAATTTTTCGAGTCATTATTTTGGATGAAAAATTTTCATCCCTACTTCATGATATTGCTCCCGTCCCTGGACCGTTGGAAATTAAAGTAAGTTCCTCCAAACAAACATGAAGTTGGCCGTTCCTGTTTTAGAACGGTGGTCCGCAAACTAGGGTGTGAGACTCCCATCGGGTGCGCGAAGGGTTACTCAATTCATAAAACGTTACTTATTTCAAATGGAACAGGATAAACGTTGATAAGCAAACAGGAATTATACTTCTAATTTCAAAAGGAAAGTTGTGGTCCCCACCGCTACTTGTGCTCACCACTAACTTGACATAATTCACAACCAGATTGCGCACGGCACATCCTACCCCCTACTAGGTTAGGATGTGCATATTATCTTCTTATCTTATAAGGGGTAATGCTACTGTAAATACTTGTCGACCACTGCTCTAAAACAACCACTAACCCATTTCAAAATGATAAACTTCCATGTCGACCACAGTGAAATTCAGGCTTGACAGGATTTGTGTAGTTGATGATATAATCTCATTGTTACTGATTCAGTTTAAGCAAGCCACAATGATTGAGTAGATCGTCATAATAGCATATGGGGTCTGCAAAGAAAGTCACTGGCCAGGAATGAAATTCGGTTGTCAAAGAAGTTTCATTTTAGGTGATGTATCATCAATCAACGCAAACTCTCACTCTATAAATAATTGAGCACAAATTTAACATCATGTTGGTCTTTGTGTAGAATTCTTGCAGCCATTAAATTTTCAATGATTTTCTCCATCTCTAAGTCCGATGAAGCTTCTTTACGTAAAGAACAATGAGACGGGAGAAAGGACAAGTGCTAGGCTAACCGACGGGAAGAGACGACTAAATAGACATAATGAAACCACTTTAAATACCTTGATATTGTGCGATTTTAATTTGTGGGCACGAAGTACTTAAGAATGGAGGAGACTTGTAAGACTAATTAGTTTATTGTAAACGCCAGTGCATGCATTTTGCATTGCATTGTGTTTACAAAGTTATTTCTCTCACTTCTGCCTCGGTTCCACTTTGTACCGTTGTGGATTGGAGGACAGTGGAATGTTTATCTGACTGATAATGTTGAGAGATGGGTTTTAAAAACTTGCTTTTCATATTAGTTGTGAAGGCATTGTAACCCCAAAAAAGAAAATGATACGGGAGAGTAGGTCTATAAATGACTAAATATTAAATGAGTTTAGTGAGAAGACTGAAATTAGCAAACGTAAGACCACGTATCGGCTGGAAGGAATTGGAGGAAGACTGGAAGCAAGTTGCAGCCCATTATATTGAACATTAATTCCTACAAGAAAAATTTATTCATATGCTGCATAGTTGTACGCATTGATTATAACTTATAATGTAATCAGATTTATAATTTAGATTGTATGGAGAATAGAATGAGATTTCATTCCAAAAAGGAATTCGACCTCTTGTTAATTATTCTAAAATCTTGAGGCCTCATGACCTAAATTTGCCTTTCAAACTCTTAAGCCCAAATTTGAGCTTTTATTTACAGAATTTGCGGAGTTTTTTATTTTGCAGCTCGTTTATACAGTATAAATTGCTCTTGATAATTAGAGGTACTTAACTCGCATGTATCTGCGAGGCAAATGGGAAGGAATCTTTTAATTTTTATCTTTGCTGCATATGTTTTTCCGAAATTGGATTTATCATTTATTGTAATAGTTTAAAGATCCCAAAGAGAAAGAATATGGACGGAGGTTTGTATCTTTCAGACGCAAAGCAAAAGACCTTCACAGTTAAAGGTAAATGTTTTGGAATAAAATACGCAGAAAATGGTTAAAGTTTGGAGTTTGTGTGGGTCTCATTAGCTTCGTTTATGTATTTTAGATACGGGGAAGAAAAATTTCTAGGAGGTTTAGAAATTGCATAGACTCCTTATTCATAATAAATTTAACTTAACAGGTTTTATACATATTAATACAATAATGATTTTAACGTAATTTGCTTGCTATTTCGTGTTCCCACAAATCTGTTCTTGTATGGAATGTAATCATATTCTTAAAACAGAGATATGCAGAATGAAATTATTATTCTACAGCAATTTGAAGGCTTGATAACTTGTAACACTCGCGTTTTGCAAATAGGATTGAATTGAAGTACATCTCCAGCTTTTGTTAATACACCTAGAATGGGATCAAGTTTCAGATAAGAGGGGCCCACCGTGTGAGACCTGAAAAGATTTGATGATAATCTCAGGCAATGCTTCTCGTTAGCCTTTAGTGGTAGCTGAAGTCCAAAGGTTGAATCGCTATATTAAAGGAACGCGTGTCCAATTTTAACTGCGGATGTTTTCGACCTTTATCAGTAATAGAAACAATGTGTAAAATTTAAGTAGACCATTGTAATTTCGTGAACTTATTATCGTTGTACAGCTCAAATAAGCTGTACACTTTTACTCTAATCTTGGAATTAAAATGTTAAGCTATTTTTCAAGCTGACAGTACTTCATTGTTAAAACTGTAAAAAGGTACTACAGTTAGGACAGACCAGTAAACTAAATTATCTTATTTTGAAGGAATTTATTTTAGGATCCTTATCGAAACGGCACAAGTTTTCACCGTTTCAAAGAAAGGCTTAATTCTGTAATTAAATATTGTATTTAAACTTATAAACTATAGTATTCGTACCAAATACCTTAAATTTAGTTGGATGTATAGCAATTTGTCTCGTATATAAATATGAAATTTAATTATGAGACAAAGCTTGTATATTATTAAGCAAATTTTACCTTTCAGATCAGTCTGTTTTGCGATGTCTGTTGTTTAGCATTTTCATCCCAAGTGTTATTAGATAGCCACTTATCTGGATCAAAGCATGAAAGAAGAGTAAGTAGGTTAAATTTTACTCTCATCATTATTTAGTGGTTTTTACTACCGAGACTTATTGTCCCGCTTAACTAGTATTTGCTTAGGTGAACAAGCTTGCGTTGTTTACACCTAAGCCTCTGTGGTAACCATAAATCTGATTAAAGGTGAACTGTACTTACTTTGGTATTAGTTTATTTTATACATACGAGTATATTCCAGCTAAAGTCCATTGAGCTGCTACAATCTTTGGAAGGAGTTGAGCCCAATTTCGAGTTTGACTCCGTCAGCGGAGAAATTCACTGCACTCTTTGCGATGTGGTTCTTTATTCACCGCAGCATATTGCAAAGCATATTGAAGGGGGTAAGCACACATCCGGGAAAGAAAAGATAAAGGACGGAGAAGAGGGAAACTCTGCTCCAAAGTTACATTATTCAGGTAGGAATTTAAAAAGTAATTACAACCTTGATTCGAAAACCCGTTTCCCAATAACTACCCGGCATCTTCTTCGAGTATTGTTACCGTGGAAAGCCTAACGGTGAGTTCACAGGGTTCCTACTTGACCTTCCTTACTTTTAAAATCTTTTCGTTTGCTTCTATCCCGTGGTTTGGATCCCACATAAAGCTGTAGGTCCCCTCCGTTATATGACCTTAGATGTTGAGGAGGAGGTTAAACAATCCCATCATTATACTAGTCTACCTCTCATTGACATGGCTACCTGGCTTAGTTTTCTCGTTCAACTTGTTAAACTCCCAAGTACTGCTTTAAGATAAATGTTGTTTCCTGCTTACGTGGCTAAAGTCTTAGCCCCTACATCGTTCGACATATTCTTTTGATAGTTTGTACTTTTCTTCTTTCTATTTGAAGAAAAAGTGGAATGGTTCCTCTCTTTGTGGTGAACTCTTGTTTGCTATCTTCGTTTGTGCTGCTGCTTCAAAAAGATACGAGGTGGTTTAATAAGTGATGCTCGGCGCATACTATAAAAGTAATTCTTCAGTTTCTTCTCGCTGTTCGCAATGAAGTTTGGGTTAGTGGTTCTCCAACTAATGGTTCTTATGTCCTTCCCTAAACCTTAAAGGAATCGTTCTTTTCCTTTGATTATAAGCCATTTTCCATGTCTGTTGCATGAAGTTAGGCAAAACTGATAGGAACTTAGTAAAAACCAGTTTGGTTTATTATCTGGAAAGCGAATCTTTGGACTACAGTTCAATATGGCTTTCAGAAATTCCGAGCTGATACTGATGTTTTGACTTAAGTTGAGCAATGCATTACTAATCGTAGTCTTTATTTTAATATGGTCCTTTAACTTTATGGACGGAAGCTAGTTTTTTCCCGAAACCACTTTCTTTAGCTGTCTTTGATGGACATCTGCATCCCTCTTTCACATCTACAATTGTCATTTACGCGAGTTCTCGTCTTTTCGATGAAACCAGGCTTCTTTAATTGGTTTGACATTTCATACATTTATTTAAGTTTCATAAATTGGCCAGTGTATGAACTTGAAATACTCAGATGTCATTTGGAGATTAAACTTTAAAATTTGGTCACTACTACAGCGGGCGCTAGGACAGTTTGCCTACGGACAATTTGCCTACTGGACATTATGCCTACTGGACATTATGCCTACTGGACATTATGCCTACTGGACATTATGCCTACTGGACATTATGCCTACTGGACATTATGTCTAAAGGACGACACGCCTAACAGACGCAGCTTATTGAGGCATCGATTTTATTCCATTCTATTTCATTTTATTCCATTCTATTTCATTCTATTTCATTTTCATATATTTAATTTTATTTTAATTACATTTATTAGAATTTTAACATAAATAAAAAATAATAAAATTCATGTCTAAAATGGATTTTTTTAAAAAGCATATATAAAATAACATCTCCTTTGCCGGAGATATAATAAGATTTTAAAAAATCAGTGTAGAAGGAAAAGACATAGTGAGGCAAGAAAACATTTAAATGCAATGAAACCAAAAAATCAATCTAGAATGAACGAACATAGTCAGAAATTCTATAAATTGTGAGCAATGCCACGAAGATATTCAAGAACCGGGGTGGTGTCATACTTCTCCACGAGGTTCTTCAGGCGCTGATTGACATACTCGTACTTTTTCTTGGTTGGTGGCAAAGCAACTCCAGCGTTGGCTTGTTCAATAAGGAGTTCGTTGTCGGCTTGCTCTTTACGCAATCGGTCTACAAGTCTACACAGAGTTGGGTGTGTAATGGCGACTCGTAGGTCGAAGGCTCTGTGCCAGCCCTCTATCGAGTTGTTGGTGCGAGGTAAGTCTTGTACAACTCTTTCATTGACATTCCAGAGTTCTTGCGGAAAAGCAGGCCGTCTTCTTCGTCCTCGCTGCAGAATTCCAATCCACGTAGCCTCGAAATAGGTTAGAAAGTCTTCCAAGATCTCGTCCGTTTCCTCGTCAAAAACAGCCGTAAATCGTTCAAACGTGTTGCTAACATCTTGAAGAGGAACAAAAGCAAGCGCTTGAAGTGATTTAATCAGCATTGCATTTTCGGGGCATGGAGCATACCAGCTGGCAAGTCCTTTGGCTTGAATTCTTCGCCACACACATTGTCCAAAGTGGAACAGACAACCACTGATTTGACTCTGTGGAAAGTCTCTCTTGATAGAATTCAACGCTGCTCTTTCAAAGTCTACCATCAGGGATGCGGGGTTTAAATTTCTTTCGTTCTTGAGGAAAGTCCATATTACATCGTAGGTAGCTTCGTTCTTATGCTTTGTGACACAGAACACCAATGGCACTGTTCTTGATTCAGTTAGCAGGGCATGAATAGTGTAGAGTTGGAAACCATCAGGGGCCGAATCAAATGTTCCATCGCAAAACCAATGTAATTTGCTTTCAAGAACATCAAGGTTTTTCGGGGTTGTCATAATCACAATTTCAAGATTCTCGTCTTCGTGTGCCAGAAAGGGCTCTCCTCTCGTCGTTACTTTGAGTTCGTCGATAATTATATTCCCATCTGGTGCGCT
Organism: Bathynomus jamesi; assembly: GCA_023014485.1. Lineage (NCBI taxonomy): Eukaryota > Metazoa > Arthropoda > Malacostraca > Isopoda > Cirolanidae > Bathynomus > Bathynomus jamesi. The sequence goes on from JAJOZX010000150.1 coordinate 767,107, forward strand.
TCTTTGTCGTCGCACCATTCGTGACAGAGTCTCTTTTTTAGGTAGGGCTCCAGCAGCGTCCAAAGGAAAATGCGTTGTTGCATTTTGTATAACAGATGTTGTGCACTCGTCCGACGACCTCGCTCTTTTCTTGATTGCATCAACTGTCTTTAGGGCGGTAAGTCTGGCGGCGCTCGGAGGATGGCTGTGTTCCGTGACAAGTCCTTCTATCACGTCGTTTCTCGTCTTCAAGGACGCATTGCACTGTTTTCTCTTCTCGCATCGCCAGTATGTGTAGCTTCCACTCGTTCTGTTAATTACATACGCATGACCTTGGTGGAGTAGTTTTCTGCCTCCTCTTGAAGTTGCGACGAACTCCATTTCGATGGGAATCAGATAGTTACAACAAATAGTAAAAATCCGCGAACATAGCACAGTTATTCAACACTTTGAAATAAAGCTTTGTGGAATAATTCCACACGACATACAGTGTTCCCTCACAGCAGAGAAGGGAGGGTAGTGAAGTCTGTGACCTGTCCTGCTAGACTGACCACTGTGGTCGTTGGAACTTCCAATGTAAACTATTGGTAAACTATTGACGAGTATAAGTGCAATTCAGAGCCAATTTTGAATTAATTCTTTTGCATGAATCTGAAGTTAAATAAGGTAAGGATAAATATACCACATAGGCATGGTGTCCATAGGCATAATGTCCAGTAGGCAAACTGTCCGGCCACGACTACAGCGAGGTCGTAAAGAACATTATCGTTCTGGTGACGTCATGAAAAACTCGCGTTAGATTAACGTCATGATGATTATTTGCGTTCTACCAATACCATTAAAATTACAGTAGTTCTGGAAATGTCATTAATCCAGGATTACTTTATTAGTTTAGTTAGAGTGCTAAAACTGCAGTTTTTAAGACTATTCTCGTCCTTTGAGGTAATTAAGACCACTATTGTTGCAAGATATAATTAAGATAAGTGTGATTTTAGTGATGCCGTTGAGACCACTTTAGTTCTGGTGACGTCATGAAGTCCACTATTGTTCTGATGCGATTTTAAGATCACTGATTTAATTTATTTAATACGTATTGATAACTAGTTGTTTAAATAGGCTGGTGGTCCGCAAACTTTTTCAGTCGCGTCTACCTCATTAGATAAAAAAAAATGACGCCCCTCCCCTTCCCTCGTTAGTGGCAAGCACAAATAGCGGTGGGAACCAGAATGGTTCTTTTCTCAATACTTATCCTGTTCCCTTTGGAATAAGTAACGTTTTATGAATTAACCCTTCACCCATCCCTTTTCCAGCAAATCGTGTATCTTCTCGGGTACCGCGCACCTTAGTTAGCGGACCACAGATTTGGGGGGGGGGGGGGATCCAGATTAAAGCTCTCTCGTCGCTCGGTTAGTTCGAGATTAGATTCGGAATTTGAAGGTGTGAAAGTGCCGGGTTGGATTCTCACGTCCGCTTCCGCGAATGGAGTTAGGCTGGACCTAGGATAAAGTTTATTCTCGTTCATGTCCATCATCCTCGCTGTGTTAGAGTTTCAGACGTTGTCTGTTACCTTTAATCCAAATTCACTCTTCTTTTTATGTAATTAGACTCGGAACGTGAAGGTCTGTGGTTCGATTCCCGCTACTCCCTCTGGCTGAGGTGGGCGGGCCCCTTGTCCTAATGCTCGGGATCAGGCCCACTCTCATAGTAAACGCTCAGGTCTCCCTGTGTGGGGAAATGGAGGGTTCTGGATGTTACGCGAACCATTGATTGTGTATGCTTCAATAATCAAAGGTGATGATAGTTTTTCATTCAGGTAGCTTCTGTCACACTGATTGATCACTTATTTTGACAAGATTTTCCTTCATTTTAACTCTTAGGGACCACAGAGCAGAGTTGTGCCGACAGTGGACAACCAAATTCCGGTTCTCAGGCCACAAATACCACCGTCACCACCACATCAACCAACACCACTGCCATCAATTTACCCACACCGCTTCCTCGGAAGAAGGAACGACCACCCATTGCTTTAAATATTCCTGCTTACGTCACTAAACTGGAGGACACGAGGGCCGGGGGAAAGTTTCTGTGCAATCCTTGTCAAGTGACTTGCAACTCTGATATTCAGTTGTCGCAGGTAAACTTAAATATAGGCCTATATTGCCTATTAACAAATGTATTTGACGGCACTTACTTTGGAATTCAAGATCAGCTTCCAAATTTAATGTAGGTTTTCAAAATCATCTAAAAATTTCCAATAGTAGTAGTTGTAGGCAGTAGTTCGATGGATGACCACCACCTGCAGTACCTTCAGATGATGTCGCAACCCGTGGTTCGGATACCACAAAGCTGAACGTTGTTGTTTGATGGAGTTGTTTAAACTTCGTAACATCTGAGGTTATATGATGGAGCGGACCTAACCTACAGCTTTACGTGCGACACCACGGGTCGCTACACCATCTGAACGCAGAGCGCAGTCCCCCATTCAACTACTATCACACCTAATGTCGCTGATCGACAGGAAGCGGTGTTACTACACACACACACACGAGGAGCAGTATGAAAGTAATTACTTTTGTTGTATTTACGAACTGAAAATAAGAGGTATTACTTTCGTTATATATGTATATAACGAAAGTAATGCCTCATTTTTTAGTTCGTAAATACAATAAAAGGCACTACTTTCGTACCGCCCCGTGTGTGTGTGTGTGTGTGTGTGTGTGTGTGTGTGTGTGTGTGTGTGTGTGTGTGTGTGTGTGTGTGTGTTGAAAGTAGAAATTGATTAGGCATATGTTACGAGAATATATTTTTTAAAATTACATACATTATCCCAGAACCTATTTCCCATTCTCAGTGGGTTGGGCATGAGGCTTGAACTTGGAACCGAAAATACTCAAATCAGTTGCACACACACACAGAAATAAGGTACCAACATGCAACATAACCTCAAGGATCCAGTATTGCCTTTCATGAAAAGGTTCGGGGTATGCCTATTGTGGTACGTCAAGCGAGATCGACGTTTCCATTTACGCAGGTCAGCCTCCGTTTCTCGTCAACTCCCGTGCCACATTTTTACTAAATTAATTTATATTCATTTCTATTCACACATTTGGTAATTACATTTTTCCATATTTTACGTGGTCTTCCTTTACTTCTTACACTGGTGTATGGATATGAGAGAGAGAGAGACGCGCTTGTTTGGCATGATAGTTCACTATCAGAAATGAAAGTATTTGAGATGAGATGAATAACTGACGGACTCCGATTGGTGTAAAACGGATTGACCATACGTGAAATGAAGTTCGAAAAAGGTGTGGAGTGAAAATGTTAGCACACTATTCTCCATTCTCAACACATATGTTGGTATGGTCGTATGGAGAGAATGAATAATGATAGAATTGTAAAAACTGTGTATAATAGTGAGTGAATAGGCGTAAAAAGTAGAGGAAGATCGCTTAAAAAAAATGAAGAATGTAATTACTAAATGTGTAAATAAACGTGGAGTTGATATGAATGTGGCACGAAAGTTAATGGGAAACGGAGAGGAGTGGAAGTGGTTTGCGAGGTGTGTAAATGGAGACGTCCGTTTCACTTGACTTACCGCAATAGGTATACCCTCAGCCAGTCTTGAAAGGTAGCACTGGTTCTCATTGGCTGGAATGATACTTTACTCCCGGAGTGTCTCCGTCTCGCGTTCAAGCGTCGCGCCCACCCTATGTAGAATGGGAAAAGGGCTTTTTAGGTTGTGTTGTGTACCATTTCCGTAGGTATGTAATGTAATACTGTACTAAATTACGTACGTTTTTGCATTTAATGTTTTCGTTGTTGTTGTCAAGAGAATGGTTATTTATAGTGAAGCTTTTCCCACGTCATTACCTTGTCTCTCTCTCTCTCTCTCTCTCTCAGCATCTCTCGTCGAAGAAACATTCGGATAAATTAAGTGGGAAGAAGAGGCCTCCCACGAACGGCAGGGGCAATTGGCGTGGATGGAGGGGAGGTCCTTTTGTTAGAGGACGTGGGGGAGCATCGATCCGACCTCAGAAGATAGACTCCATTTCCTCCAGCTCCGCATTCCACAACAGTACAAGTGGAGGCTGCTATAGTCATTCCACCTTCCCCGAGTCTGCGCTCTCTTCAGGATACAGTGACAGTTACGGTCTGTCCTCTCTCGGCCGTGGGACAGTTTCCGAATACGGTTTCGGCAGATCGGGTAGCAGCGGTAGAGGAAGAGGGAGTGGTGGAGCGCTCGGGCGAAACGAAACTTGCGCTCGATCAGACGGGGACTACGGGAGGGGCACTTCCGCTTATGGCAGGGCAGAAAACCAATCCCGATCTGAATATGGAGCCAATTTTCCGCAGGGTAGAACGGAAGAAATGAATTCTTATAGTAGAGCAGCTACCGATTATGCAGCCCAAGGATACGGGTCGGGGCAGAATATGGGTCATGCCAGTGGGAGAGGTATGCCCTTTACTTACACGCAGCCACTCTCCCAGAACTTCGTTTCTGGCGGTACAATTCTTTAAAAGTTGTTCAAAGTTTGAGTTAAGGATACCTGAAAGTTAAACAAAAACTTAACACCCTCCAAATTTGGTTGGGTATGAAGTGTCTTTCCGTTAACCGGAATCCCTTGCTTCAAAATTTAATTTAGTTATATTTCTACGTACTTATGAGTGTGTTCAGAAATAAGTTTATTGTGGTAGAAAGCCTATGACTGGTATATTGTTTAACACTTACGAACTGTACCTTAATTAAGAATAATTACACAAATCACATATATACTTCTAAATTCAAATTAGTATGTAAATTCTTTACTTTATTGATGAAACGGAGGTCAGTTCTTTAAATACATTAAATTAAAAACTTAAAAATTTCACAGTATTGGGGTTGGGTTTATTTAAAGTTCAGCAAAACGTGCTTTTATCAGTGTATCAAATAATGCTTCTAAAGCATTTCCGTTGAGATTAGTAAATAGTGAGCAAAAAACCGCAGAGAAAAGTAAAGTTAAAATATGACTGACACATTTTTCAGGAAATACTTCTGGTTACAATTAAAGTTTAACAGCAAATGTATTTTCTTTACCTTCTATGCTGTGCACCAAAGATTCTGATTCTAATGTTCTCAATGAGAATAGTTGAAAGTGAGGTATACTTCAATATAACTTGGCGAGGTTCTTGATGACCCGTAAAGATCAAAGCTAAAAGTTATTTTATTTTACATGTATGTCTATGCGTAAAATGTGGGCGAAATAATCTTTTCCGTTTACGTCGACATCGTTATTTGAAGATTTGATGTAATTTTAAAATTCGTAACATACCAAGTGAAGATTTGTTGTAGACCTCATACTAAATGTAAAAAATATAGCTATGCAGGCATTATCTGAATCGCTTCCCAATAACAGGTGGTGTGTGCACAATGAATAAACTAATGGCCAAATATACCACAACAGACTGCCAGTTATTGTTGATAATTCTACTTTTTGCCCTCCATAACCTTACTCTGACTCAGACCTTCGAGAATAACGTGGACTGATCGGTGTTTAACGAAAAGCAAATAAGGCTTATCCTGACAAGAAAGTTCTAGAATCTAGACAGACTCAAATGAATTAAAAGTATTTGTGTGTAGGTAAATTATGAATCTAGCAGACCATCGGAACTTCCCTTCTCCCTGAAGCATTTCCTCACCAACCCCGCTGAGAGCTTGGGACAAAAACTATTTACTAAGCGTTTGTGTCTGAAGAATACCTTAACCCTTTAATGACGGATGGTACCTTAAGGTCCACCAGAAATAATAATATAAATTGTACTACAATGCCTCGTTTCTATAAATGTTTCTACATGTTTATATATAGATGTCATTTAGTTGTTGAGAAAGGAACCTAAAGTGCGTATTATTTCAGTGACTAGTTACTAAAATATTTAGTTTTGAATAACAATAAAACCTATACGTTCTGGTAACAAGAGTGACCGCATATGCTGCGGACTAGTCCTTAAAGGGTTAAACCTTAGTTTGCTTCCACCTGAATTGTTCGCCTCAGCCCTACAGCTTAACGTGGAATCCGAACCACAACCTGCCAAGGAAGTCTAAAATTACAGAGTCCTCGCCCGTTCTCACTCTCACGACCTCCCGATCAGCATCCCAGCGTCTTAACCACTTGTCTCTCTACCAGTCAAAGTTCAGTGAAAGCCAGGATAGCAACATAAAGCAAATCCTTCTTGGTAGCACTTAGGGACGGGATTTTTTGATGTACAGAAATAAATGTCAGTTCGTTTGCCTCGTCCTAAAGATGAAAAGAAATATGTCGGAATGACATCAATGTTCCTACCTATATTTCTGACCTTGACCTTTAAAGCAAGAACCTGAGTTTTGCTCATAACACATCGTCTTTTGATGATACATACATGTACGAAGTTTCATCAATTTATGTTGATCGGTTGAAGCGTTAATGCGCCGATTTCTGTGATGTAGTTATTCGACACACCGACCTGATTCTTGCTCGCGACACATTGTCTTGTGATGATTAGAGGTGGAAAGAGTACCAGAACGATTAAGAGTATCGTATTTTTTGAGTGGTCGAGTACGCGTGCAAGAGTGTGGTTTCAAACTTTAACTGGTGCTCGACTACTGATGATACATAGGTGTATGAAGTTTCATCAATTTATAATGCCGGGACATGGTTCTTATTCAAAGCACTGTCTTGTGATGATACATACTGTACTTGTACGAAGTTTCACCAATTTATGCCGATTGGTTGAAACGTTATGGCGAGAACCTCTACTAGTGACCTAGACCTTCGATGCAACGACCCGATTCTTCCTCGTGATACATCATGCTGTGATGATAAATTGGTGTATAAAGTTTCATCAATTTATATTAAGTGATTCAAAAGTTATGGCGCGGACATGAAAAAGCTCAATTTGACCTTTGACCTCTATCTGTGACCATCCATAACCTTTGATACAAGGACCTGATTCCTGCTCATGATGCATAATTTTGTGATGAACTGTACACGTGTGTGTATTTTCATTAACTTATGTAGAGTGGTTCAACAGTTATGCATAAGAGCCTCCATTTTACCTTGATCTTTGACGTAACGACCGATTCTTTCTCATGATACATCATTTGTAATAATACATAGCCTGTATGTGAATTAAGTTTCATCAATTTATGAGCAGCAGTTCAAAGTTATAGCGCAGATATAAAAGTGGGGCGGACGGACGGACAAGCGCAATCCAGCATGGCCCTTCCAAATTTATTTGGTCGGGAACATAATATTTATCTATTGGACGCAGGTAATGTAAGTGTATTAGTCATCATGGATTTGTTGAGAGATTTCTGCCGTGTTCACAACATTTTCTCCTTGAAACACCCACCTATTTCCTCCTTTACAGATATGAAAAAGTTTTTTTCTCTAACTTATCTTTCACTTCAGATATGTGAACTATTTGAACCATTACTATCGGATACAGAGAAAATAGACATTACTTGGAAATAAATTTGATTATGGAAATGAAATGGCGTCATGCAAGGAAAAAAAAATAATAATTTATACGTAAATAAAAAATAAAAACATTTCATCGTAACTGCATGAACACGATTTTGAATAATGCAAAACTGTCCCCACTGGGATTCGAACTCAACACCTCTTAAGTACGAGTCGAGGGCTCCGACCACTACTGTACTACAAGGTAAAAGTTGGTACAACCTGGCACATATTTCAGCAACGAGGGAAACGCGCAACGCTTTCTACTAAAGAAGTGCTGGATTCGAATCATGGGGCAATTTTGCATTATGTATGCAGGCCTTATATATTTAGTCGTAAGACTTATTCTATTAAAAAAAATTACGACAGTAATGATTCATTTCATGATCTTGCTTCCTTCCGGATCTAAAGAAATTCCCCGAATGGTCTTATCGAAAGGTGGATGGTCTTATCAACAAGAGCAGAAAGTGTCAATCAACCCTTGCTTTAATCAAATTAGTTTTCGTTTAACTGTTGTTTGCTAAGCATAACCCGTTCTTTAATTCGTAATTAACAGTATTTTTCTGTTAATACATTTAGTTTTATATTTAAATTTATAAATATTAGTATACGATTTAATTCATTAAGACTAATTTTGAACTAATAACTAAATTAATACCGAGAATTACCTTTTAAGTTTTTTGTAGGTTTAATATCAGACTTTCACAACTGTAAACAATGTTAACACGTACTGTAACGTTTTTCTTTGTTCTCAATTATGTTATAAACAGTGCTGTGACGTATAATGTTGACACATCCTCTCCTGTCATTCTTGAAGATCCACAAAAAGCGGGAGATGGAAAGACATCCTATTTCGGATTTTCTTTAACCACATTCGTTTCTGAAGACGGCAAAGAGGCGTGGTAAGACTTCATTGCCACTTCACACGTGATGTGATGCAATCTATTTTAGTTAGCAATAACCTCAGCATTTTATAAAAAGATGGTAAACAAAAAGAACATTGTGCCCAAAGAACTCATCTACAACGATGACAAAGTAAAATACTTCACTGACCTGGAATTTGAAAGATCATTTCTAAATTCAGCTTAATTTTCTTTGGGGGACGCGTTTTTTTTTTCTCTCTTTCTGATAGATATTTATCCATTTGTTTTTTCTTAAATCCTCTTTAAAGGGTGTTTGTTGGAGCTCCAAAAGGAAATAGATCCACTGGGACATCCTGGAGGGAAGGAAGTTCAGTAAACTCGGGTACATTGTTTGGTTGTCGCCTCAAAGGGTTAGATGCAGTCCTGACAGGAAACGGAGATCTACTCACCGACTGTAAAGAAATTGATATGCATTCATTTAGTGGTAATAAGAGTTACTTAGTTTGAAAACCTATATAGAAGAATATGCTCTATTCGGACATTCCCAAAATAAATATGCTGTTGGACGTTTAACCAATTTAATTTATGTACCAAGGTATCCTAAAAAGAATATTTGGTGGCATATTTTACAAAGAAAGAACAGAACACAAATTTGTATTATATGACTACAATTTTGTTCATAACATTTCTTTTACCTACTGGATAATATTTTCTTTCAGAAAAGCAGCCCAACAACAGATTTGTCAATGGATTTGATGATTCATGGATTGGGGTTTCTCTGGATATTATATCAATAAACGATCTTTCAGCAGTTTGGGTAAAAGAAAAACTTTCAATTTGGGGTTACTTATTTTAGAACATTTCAGTCAGATTAGTTGAGAAACTGGCACAGCACTCAGGTCAACTAAAAGGGCCCATTGCTCTACCTCCTGTAGTCTTGTATTATTACACAATCGGGATTTGAACTCCCGATCTCAGTGTCTTCGGTTATAAGGAAACGGGGGTTACCCACTCAACCACGGACGTTGACTACTTATATACTCGTACATTTTGTTTATTATGTAAATATTTTAACTTGGGAGCATTTTTTATAAGTCTATATACAGTGAGATTCTTTAAGTCATTCTTCCAAACTTTTTAAATCAGTAGATTAACTGCGTTCATGAAACTTGACACGATGATTGTGGAAGGATGGGATTTATTTATTTAGAGAAGCAGCCAATATGCTCACAGTTTCCTCCCTTTGCGAAATTACGTGATATATCGGGACTCCATCGTGCGATTTTTTTACCTAGTTTTTCATAACTTGTAACAAAAATGTTTACCTCTACATCCCCAAGAACAGTTCATCCAGTTTCTTTCGAACGCCCCTTCTCCACAAGGCAATGATATGAACAGAGTTTGGTTTCAGCATGACAACGTAAGACGTTGTACAACAAATAGTTTTTTGACTATGTGCACGAAATCTTTGGCGCGAGTCTTACATTGTCCGAATTTGTCACGTAATTTCGCAAAGGAGAGAACATAGTGAGCAATGTTGTGTCAGTCTTGTATGCATTAAAAAATAATCTTTCCACAACAATTGCGGCGAGTTTCATGAATATCCAATTAATATACAGACTTTAAATTATTTTTTAAAGTGTGGCATATTTAGAGAATCATCATCGTCTGTGAACTGTCACACACTCGAGCTCACTTATGCCCAGTGTTCAAAATTAGAGGGGTTCAGTAGGGGTTTGACCCCCAAATTTACGTGGGACCCATGGAAATGTGCTGTCTAAGGGACCCAAGATAGGTCCTGTAAAAACCCCTTTTAAATATTTATATTTAGCATGTTAATTTTCTATATTTAAAGCTTTCAAGTTTTAATTTATATGAAACTTATCTTTATATATAAACTAGCTATTATGCCAACACTCGCTTGAGGTGGGTTGATTTATCGAATATCTGTCGGTCTATACGCAGAATAAACTTTTACGTTTCTGAACCGATTTCGACCAAACTTCGTATGGTGGACGGGGGTGATGAGTACTTAACAAAAATAGACGCGTGACCAGCCCCCCCCCCCCAATTACTGGGCCCGAAGGCGCCAGCACCGCAATAAAACTATAGAAAAGAACGCAGCCATGAAAATTTTGACCTTCCCATTGTCAAGATTTGTAAGGTTTGAGATTTTCATGGTTGCGTTCTTTTCTATAGTTTTATCAACCAAATAATTGAACCCCAGTAATTGGGAAACCGCAGGTCCCCAATTACGGGGGGATACGAAGAAAAATAAAAAAAAGATTTCTTAAACATTTAAAAAACCTACAATTCCTTCCATTTCCCGTTTCCATCCATTTCCTGTTTAAATAAAAAAAAATGACCCATAAATGTTTCAACCATTTTATGCAACAAGAGGGGTGGTGGCTAGCCCCCAAGTTGCAAAGGGGGTGAGGGGGTTTGGGGGAGAATGACCTCCCCCAAAGTGGTAACCTTAACGTGCCCTCGCCGTAGGCGAGTTTGCGAAGAACAAGCCCCGCCCGTAGGGCAGGGAGCCGAAGGCTCTGCTTGTTGAATAAAAATTTAATGCAATCTGGCCACCCCAAGCAAGAGCTGGGCATAACAGCTAGTTATACAGGGTGTCCCAGAATTAACTATCTATTTCAATGAAATCGGACAAATTTTTTAAAAACACTTTTATTTATGTTTATCATGTTTTCATGTGTTAAAAATGTATAAATTTCTAAATTTTTTTCATAATTTTATTTTCATAATTTTTTCATTATCTGGTCCAATGAAAGACCGTCTGAAGTCATAGAATGGCAAAGAGACTCTCCAAAAGTTAACGTGTGGCTTGGAATGACCAAATCCAAAATTTATGGCCCATTCTTCTTTGCGGAAGCAACTGTAACAGGTACCGTCTACCTTGATATGCTTCAGCAGTTTCTCGAACCACAGCTTCTTGATGATGGCATTCTTGATAATGTTGTTTCAACAAGATGGAGTACCATAAATTTTGGATTTGGTCATTCCAAGCCACACGTTAACTTTTGGAGAGTTTCTTTGCCATTCTATAACTTCAGACGGTCTTTCATTGGACCAGATAATGAAAAAATTATGAAAATAAAATTATGAAAAAAATTTAGAAATTTATACATTTTTAACACATTAAACATGATAAACATAAATAAAAGTGTGTTTTTAAAAAATTTGTCCGATTTCATTGAAATAGATAGTTAATTCTGGGACACCCTGTATATAAATATACTTGCAGGGGCGTAACTAGGCATATGCATTATACTCACGTGCGTTTTTTTTTTTTTTTTTTGCGCATATTCCGGAAAGGTTTTAAAGTTTTTGCAATTGAACAAGATTTCTTCAAAAAAAAAAATCCTTTAGGAACAATTTTAAAAAAGTCATTGATACAAAATATATCGCAGTAAAATATATTTATACATACATTTAACGAGTGTATTGATGTAAGGAAAATCATACCATAAAATGACAAGTCTTGATAGTTGGTCATTTGGTACTGGAAAAGGTTTTAAAATGATAGTAGATAATCAATTAAAAGCTTAGCATATAATGTAAATTTGCGCTCCCCAGACTCCCCAGCTGGAAAGTTATTGGGAGACACCTTGCTACGCTCGGCAGGTTTTCCTACAATAACTCGCTTCGCTCGACTTAGCTCTGCGACTGCGTATAGAATTTAAGAGTCTAGTTACGGCACTGTATTTGGGATGAATTTCACAAACACGTGAAATGAATAAACGATGCAAACCCACAAGGAAAAAGAAGAAATTATTCCAAGCGCTTTCGTATATTCAGTAGTACATCTCGTCAGGGAATCATTCCCTGACGAGGTGTACTGCTGAATAAGCGAAAGCCCTTGGACTATTTTTTTTCTTTTTCCTTGTGGATTTGCATCAAGTATATTTAAATAAAGCAACTGCCGTTCTTCTGTTGTTATCTACATAATTGTACGAGTATATGCCAATTATCATAATTCTAATAGGCCTATGCTATGGTATAATGCAGTGTACTACCAGAATGTATTAATGTAAGTTTAAGAAATTTGAATTATCATCATTCCCATGATGATATTGTACTGCTGACGCTGTTTTCTTTTGGTTTACAACAATGGTTCCCAAACTTTTCGAGTAATTACCCCATTTTCACATGGATACCTTCATAATGACCCCCATCCTACCTGTACCCAACGTAAAGCCAGTCCCAGTATTGCCATGTCGTTTATTTATGCACTTTCGGTTCTTTAGAAGTACTTCGAGTACCAAATTACCCGACTGAAAAAGGCAAATTACCCCAACTGGGTAATTTACCCATAGTTTGGGAAACGCTGGTTTACATAAATATACTCTGGAAGTATATTTTGAATATTTTTCGTAATATTCTTGCTTTTCACAACTATTACAGTGGACTATCACTTGCTCTTACTTTCTTCGTAATGGATAAATCCTCAACAGGGGCGTACCTAAAGTATTTGGCACCCGGGGCCGATCCTTCCTTTGGCACCCCCCCCCATAAATAATTTTAAAATTTAAACAGAAAAGTATATTATATTGAGAGTAGATTTTTAAACAGTACAGTACTGTCATAAGCAAATTGGAAATAAGAAAAATGCAGGACATTAAAAATTCAGTGAACAGGTAATACTGCATTTTTTATACAAAAAAACACAGGAAATCCAGTCTCAACGCTCAGCCTATTCTTCAAAGGTAAATAGAGAGGATTCACAGTCTCTGCTTTCAAGCCTTAATTTCTGCAAATTGATCACTGACCCCATCAAAATTCACCTTCTTTGCATATTCATGTTCAATTGAAAGTAAAGTCAGATTTGTCAATCTTGTCTGACTCATGGTCGAGCGAAAGAAATTTATCAATTTCAATTTGGAAAAACTTTCACATGAAGCAGTAAACACACAGACAGTCAAAAAGAATCTCAAACACAGTGACAAGCTTGGCAAAGATTCACAAAAATCCCATTTCACAATAAACTCCAGAAACTGCAATGCTGTCCATTTCTTTGCCTCTTCAACGCTGATTTTGGCAGCTTCCAAATGCCTCCGAAGTCGTCCAATTTCCACACTGATATCTTCAGAGAATTCATCGAAAATCTGAGTCAAATTTGGAATATACTTCCAAAGTTCTTCTTCTGTTGCAACAACCAAAGTGTTTGGCTGAATAACAGCGAAGATGACAGAATTTGATCCATTGCCTTAGAACGAATCTCCAATTCTTGATGAACGATCAAGACACTCAAACATAGCCCTTTTTACTTCCTCTGGCAATGTGAGACCAGCATCCTTTGCCATCTCTCCTGGCATCCTTTTTCGGAGCTTTACTCTCCCTCTTCTCTCCATTGAAATGTCCATTTCCTCACACTTTGTAGTTGCATAATGAATGGACCTCTCCACAATTTCATTGCGCTGATCTTCAAGAAACAGTTTTAGAGCTGATTCCAACTGTTTGCAAATACTTAAAAAAAAATCATGCAATCATATCACCACCACCATCGTAAGATTACCACATAGTCATCATAAAAAACACTCAGTCATACACATCATCGTTACTTCAGTAGTCATCGTTGTAGAAAAAAAGTTAAGTAAAGTTTAGTGCAAAGTGTGACTTTCCTGTGTCTTTTTACTGATAACCAGTAGTCACAGGGACCACCATTCGTAAACAGGAGTTTCTATAACATCACGACGATGCATTTACCGATATTATAACATCACGACGATGCATTTATAAACACTTAAACATCACTGATACCACATTGTCAAAAATTACTGGACACTGGTATAATTACCATTATATTATAAACACCAGCACTTTATGCTTTATCATAATTATTTAATGAAACATACCTCATGTATGTGGAGTCACAGTGTCAAGTGAACAAGACTTGGAATGTCAGTTGCAGCCAGCTGGCTATGCTCAACAAACTGATGACTAAAACGTCAACAAACGTTCACCTTTCGATGTAATTTTTATCAAATATTTAATTTTTCGTTTGTAAATTTTGTATTGCCAATAAAAAAAAAATTATTTTATAGCGGAAATTAACATTAAGTTGTAATAGTTCGAACATTTTTAAATTTTTTTCTTACTTTGGCGAATTTTTCATTTGGTTTGAAAACGTGTACTGGTATTTCAACTCTCCCGATGGCACCCCCCCTCCTGGCTGTCACCCGGGGCGGACCGCCCCCCCCCTCGCACCCCCCTTAGTACGCCACTGATCCTCAATTATAAGCCTATATTGTTGGGCTACATGTGCGCAAGTGACATGACACGTTGAGTGCGAGTCAAATTCTGACCCCCCAACCCAAATACATTGCCCCATTTCGAACACTGCTTATGCCCAGTTGTCCCCCCCCCCTTCCACACACACACACACGCTATTCATAGAATCAGATTAAATTTTTCCTTATCATACATCCCATAGATATGCGGACATCGTTGGACAAACGAAATCAATAAAAACTTCAAAGAGCTTTATGTGAACGGTGCGTGCTACTGGAAGACAATGGAAGATATCTTTGACCCTTGGAATAAAGACATGTTTTGGAATGAAGTCCTGCCTCTTACCGATATTCGTAAGGTTCATTTGGATTAGTTATAATGGTCCTCACTCCCCAAATATAGTGTACTTGGACAATGCTTGAAACTGCACAGGCCACCACAGTCCAACAGTAGACTGGACTGTGGTTGCTTAAATAGTTTCAAGCTTTATCCGTCACCGCGTTTCATTTGCGGTTTTTCTTAAAAGTTTTAGTTTTCCTAAGTCTCTGCACCCTCATTATTTTTATCTTCACTTTTTTCTAAGACTAACCTTGAGTAGATCTTACAGCCTTTATTAATATGTAGTAATTCTATTATTAGTTCTCTTTCATCACTTCAGTTACCAATCACAACCACTCTGCATGATGAACTTTTCGCTTGATCATCATCGAAACGGGCTACGTCGTGGTCAGAGTCGTATGTCATAACATCGCTTTCCGTCGACCAGCGAAGTTAAGTGACATTGGACCAGGGTATAGTTGGGTGGGGGGACCGTCCTCTACATCCAGATTATGTAGTAAGCCCTGGTTCAGACTCCACGTAAAACTGTAGGTCCCCTCCATCATATGACCTCAGATGTTGCGAAGTAGGTTAAACGTGTGAAATAACGGAAATAGCCCGTTTTTAAAATAAAAATAGGCATAACTGATTCAGTTATGTCTGAATACAATTACATTTCTTACTTCACTGTATGCTAGAAATTTGCTAGACAAACCCATTATTCCCTTCTTTAGTTTCCTTAATTAATTCACACTATTTACAAACCTCTATCAAAATGAACACACGGTTAAAGCAAAGGAACTTCACTTGCACTAAAACTTAATTCAGCTCTAACCTTTACTTCTTATTTGTAGCTAAAAATTACATTTTAGCCTGCCTCTAATTTAGTCGTGTCATTATTAACGTAGATCTCCTCATAGGTTCGTTCTTGAAACAACTTCTTAATGCGAATTTAAGTCTTAAGCCAAGGTTTGATTGCATGTTGAAATACTGCCAAGGTTTGATTGTATGGTGAAATACTGCCAATGAAGTAAATCAGTCTATTGTACAATGAATAGATACGGCATTATATTTCACGATTTAAAAACTTCATCCATTATTTATACAGAATTTCAAATCATCAGAGATTATGCGAGTGACAACGCACATTTCTATTACGCAATGGGACAAGCTGGTATTTCAACACACTTTAAAAAGGTATTTTTGCACGTGCAATTTCTCTAATTTTATAATAAAGGAATTTGGGATACAAATTTTTTAAAAGTTTTAGCCTCAACTTTCCTTTCTGAACATTTTCTTTTCAACTTCAAACCTTTTAATGAAATAAAATTTAAACTACGACCCTATTTAACCCTGGAACCACAACATAGTTCTACAATACTACAGTCGTATGTTGTGAGGGGTCGCCGGCGACCCCACGTTGTGGTTCTAGAGTTAAGTTTGATTAAATAACTTCAAAAGTAAGCCTATACCAAGATTATCGACACTAATAATTATAATTTAACCTAGTTTAGTCTAACCTATAAAACGAAGACATTTGTCGATAAAATAACCCCTCAACCGAATGTCGTAACCCAGTCAAAACTTTATCCTAATTCTACACTAATTCTTACTCGGCGAAAAAATAACTTTATAAAAGATAATCTCAGTTCTGAAGCTGATAAAGAATTAGAATCTTAATATAATCGACATTCCTCGGCCTTAATCCAACATGACAGTGATAAAACCAAACTAAACTGATATCATCACTGATATAACAGCTTACTCGTATTTGTATGCTCGATTGCTCGTGTAAACCAAAACTTTACACAATTCTTTTCGTTCACAGAACACTAACGAAATGTTGATCGGGGCTCCTGGATTGCTGGATTGGACGGGTGTTGTGTGTGTGTGTGTGTGTGTGTGTGTGTGTGTGTGTGTGTGTGTGCAGCCTTGGCCAAAAGTATTAACTACCCTACTTATATGGGTAATAGTGTTATTCCTGTGTCTTTTGAGGTTAGAAAAAAATAAAACAAGAAAGTAAGTTTATTCTCAAATATTTTAATACCTAGTACACCCACCATTTGCCTTTATTACAGCTTGAATGAGTCTTGGCATCGAATCGACCAATTTTTTGCAAGTTTCAATATGCATTTTTTCCCATTCTTCAAGAAGCTTAGCATGAAGTTCAGCTTTAGACGAAGATTTATGTCTCCGGACAACCTTGCCTAATACTGCCCACAGGTGTTCTATGGGATTAAGGTCTGGGCTTTGGTGGGGGGGGGGGGGGGGGGGGGGGGGGGGGGGGGGGGGGGGGGGGGGGGGGGGGGGGGGGGGGGGGGGGGGGGGGGGGGGGGGGGGGGGGGGGGGGGGGGGGGGGGGGGGGGGGGGGGGGGGGGGGGAGGGGGGGGGGGGGGGGGGGGGGGGGGGGGGGGGGGGGGGGGGGGGGGGGGGGGGGGGGGGGGAGGCCACTCTAAAAGTTTGATTCCTTTCGCGTCAAGCTAATTTCGAGTTGCTCGAGGTGTGTGGCAAGGTGCATTATCTTGCTGGAATGTAATGTCACCTTTGCTTACTCCTGGGTAAAGCTTTTCCATAGATGGGTCCAAAACTTGCTCTAATATGGCAGTATACAACGAGAAATTCATCCTCCCCTGGCACAAAAACAGTTTTCCAACTACTCCAGAAGACACGCAGCCTCAAACCATTATGCTACCACCGCCAAATTTTACTGTAATGACAATACATTCTGGCTTGTATGCTTCCCCTACTCTCGCCTTACAAACGTTGCACCAGGAGAGCTGAAAATCTGAAAGAATCCAGAAGTCAAACTTTTTACGATTCCCTATAAAATCCAAAAAGCAGGGTATTTATCAATTTTGATGGTACAAGGAAATAGAAGAAGGGTTTTACTACTTACGTCGAAGTTACTTTCGTCTGACCAAAGCACTTTTTCCCAATCTTTGGAGGTCCAATGTTGGTGTTTTTTTGCCCATTCAAGTCTCTTTTTTTTCTATTTGTCTCAGACAGCCATGGTTTCTTTCTGGCTTTTCGTGCCTTGAGATCAGATTCTACGAGCCTTCTTCTCACTGTTCTAGATGACTTTTTTTTTTTTTTTGCTCGGGATAGCTCTGCAGCTAGCTCAGATGGTGATGTTTGGCGATTTTGCAAGAATCGATCCTCCGTAGCATTAGTAATCCTCTTTCATCCACTCCTTGACTTAGATGCGTGGCTCTTGGTGTCCTGAAGACGTTTTAATTGTTCGAACAGCGCACCTTGAACATTTAAATTTTCTCGCAATTGAAGCTTGCGAAAATCCTTGAGAATGAAAAACCTCGATTTTAGCCCCTTTCAGATTCGGTTAACTCTTTCCTCTTACCCATTGTTCGAAACTTATGAATTTCTCTGAAAAAATCATCAACATTTTGATAAAGTTTTCAAAATATTAACCATGGAAGCAGGTTTAATGATACTTTAATTTTTTGAGAAAATAGGTGGAACTCACAAAAGTTTAAATAAATTAAAATACTTCAGCAAAAGTACTCGATTAAGGTGCAAATTAGTCATATGATAATCACAAAACTCTAAACTAATTATTTCATTGGTCGAATGTTATCTCTAATCACCATAAGCGAGGTTTCAGCCAAGGCTGTGTGTGTTGTGTGTGTGTGTGTACACGAGATTCTGTATATATATATATAATCAGTGGCGGATTCAGGATTTCTCCATAAGGGGTTCCACGTTTTTTTTGTTTTTTTTTATATAGGCAGTGAATGCATCTTACGTTTGGCTCTTGAGCGCTGCTCAAAAGAAAAGTAATAACAGTTTGTGGCGTTAGGAAATATTTGGAGCACTTATTTTTATGATGACTCAGCAGAGATTGTTGATATGGCATTTTGATTACACTACGACAGGATAAAAGTTAACGTAACTTGTCATACGTTTAAAATCGTGCGGATTCATGCATGATATTTCATTTATGGGACACTAGCGTTGTACCAGATAGTTTGAATGAAATACTGGTCATCACTGGTCGAGTGCGGGAGGATTAACACGTAAAATGCCTCTGAACGCGAAAGCGTTACGAGTTTCGCCGTTATTTAAATGTATGACAAGCTGTGTTAACTTTTATCCCGTTACGCGTTGTAGAGTGGTGGGTTCGAACCCTGGGTAATTTCTTCATGAAAAATCGCGCACTCATGTTACGTCTACTTAAATATTCTACTTGAATAAAAAATATATATATATACACAGTACACAGTATTATATGTATATATATATATATATATATACACAGTATTATATATCAAACAGAAGTTTCCAAAAGTATTGTCCATGCACTGTGCATCACACAGTTGAATTTGTTTTGTCAACGACTTTAACGACGGTCGGTAACATGTACAACATAGCTAAAACAATCAAGTCCGTTATCAAGTTCTTCGTGAGAGCACTCTGAGGCGATAAATGACCTTTAAAGTACCCCACGCTGTGCGAGACATAATGGACAGCTAAATACAAGAGCATTAAGACTTCTTTTTTCAGAATTTTAGTCAGTGACTTATTTAGACACTTGCCAAAACATCATTTAATTTGACAACACACAATAGGACCATTGGTTGCTCTGCGCGGCAACCACATCTTCAGTTATCACCTTATCATTATCGTTAAGTACGCGTCCATTCTCGAACTTGTTACGCAAGTTCAGTCTGTGCAGTCTCCTACGTGCGTAACCATCAAAGCTGGGCACAAACCGTTAATCCGTTAATCGTTAATTAACGAAGTTAACTTTTTCGTTAACGATTTAACTTTTAAGTTAACTTTGAAAATCATTATCGGACTAATTAACTTCCGTTACATTAACTTCCGTTAACTCAAGTCCGTTAACCCAAAAAATTCATAAATAAACGTTTAAAAGTTTCTATTATTTTCAGTGCTGAGCAGGTGCGCAATTAATCCGCCACTGTTAATAGTGATGAACGAATTTCCATTTCCGCAGTGCAAAATCAGGCGATATATTTGTTTCCGTCGCCACAATTTGTGTCTTACCAAATATGGTAGTTATTTATGGCATTGGTTTGAGCAAAACATGGTCGACTGTAAAATCAGGCGGAAAGATTTGCCATTTGAGTGAATGTTTCAACTTCTTTCAAGAAATATCACGAGCATTTTAAGGCACTTTCAATAATATATATGTAACAATTACAACAAATAACTACATTCGTTTCATTTGCAGTCTGTCTCTTGCGCAACATGTTTGTGCTAGTGAATATTTAAAAATAATCGTTGTCAAGTAAGTCATGTATATTTATAATATGTCTGTGAGTATCTTATTAGTAGTCTCCTTGATACATTTCAAGAACCATAAAACTGATCAGGTAAGATTTCAATTCTCATGTCACTTTGTTCTCTATGGGCAAGGACATCCTGAGGGCCAAGAGATCATCCCTGTCTGATGAAAACTTTGATATGCTAATTTTCATGAAGGGCAACATGCATCTCATGGACAAAATGGAGAACGAGAAGAAGAGGGAAAATTAAATTATATACCGGGGTGTCAGGAAATGATTGCCCCCACCTGTAGAGCAAAAACTAGAAGAGATAGATAAAAACCGGCGAGACCACTTGAAAGAGCGTTAAAATCTGAATAAAAACCATTATATTTTATTCCTGTGATTTTAATTCTTACCATTTTTTTCCCCACAGAAACCATGGCATCATCTATTTTGAACGATTCAGAGAAAAAGCGAGTTCTTGACCGCATTCGAGCTGTCACATTTCGTGAAGCAAAGGAAGCTGGTGCAACTTTCATAACTCGACACTGGGTGGCTGAGAGATTAAAAAGATCAGAAGACTTTGTCAAAAGGAATTGGAATAAGAATCCTGAAGATTGTGAAACAGAATTTCGAGGAGGAAGACCGGAGAAATTATCTCAAGAATCGAAAGACATTGTGCTTGCTGCATCACGGCGCCGAAAGAAGAGCTGCTCTGAGGTAGCGAAAGAGATACTTATCCGTCGTGGTAAGATAGTCAATCGGCAACTTGTGCATCAATTTCGAGTTCGCCAAGGCTTGAGTGCTTGGCATGAAATAGCTAAGCCACGGAAGAGTGATCTTAATATTGAAGATCGGCTATGGTTTTGTGATTATCTTGAGGAATGGACGGAAGACGATTTCCTTCACTTGGTTGTCAGCGATGAATTCTTCGTTTATGTCTCCAGAAAACCAAATTTTCAGAATGATCTGGTTTGGGCAACAACTCCTGATGAAGTCCCAGACGACCAGAAGTATCGAGAAATAGTAAAAAATCCAGCATGTGTGGGTGTTTTCATTATGTTCTCTATTCGGAAGCTCATCTGGGTTATTAAACCAAGAGGAACCAGTTGGGATGGGCCTTATTTTCGAAATGTAATTTTAGCCCAACATGTAATTCCGTTTTTGAAAGACCCCGAGTGTGTTTTGGATGTTGAACAGGCAACCTTTCTTCACGACAAAGCCCCCTGTATGAAAGCACTTGCGACTCAACAACTGCTTAAGGACAATAACATTGATTTTTTCGGAAATAATGAATGGCCTGACAATTCTCCCGATCTTAATGTCTGTGAACATGTCGGATCCATCATGAAGGATCGGGTGGAGTCCTTAATGCTGGAACAACCCATTCAGAATCGGTATTCAACAGAAATTATGACTGCAAAGATCAACGAAGTCCTTGAAGAAATGAGTCATGATACCGATCTCTTTGAGACACTTCTGGGATCATACCCCCGTCGATTAATGGCCGTCAGAGCTGCAAATGGGGGCAACACCCGATATTAAAACAAGTGTTTTTTATTCAAAATTAAACGCTCTTTCGCGTGGTTTTGTCTGTTTTTTTCTATTCCTTTCAGTTTCTTCTGTACAGGGGGGGGGGGGCAATCATTTCCTGACACCCTTTCATTTTTTTTTCTAATAAAAGTTAACGTTAACGGTTTATCGGTAACTTCCGTTACATGTTTAACGAATTAACGGTTAACGAAGTTAACTTTTTGGTTAACGGATTAGCGGTTAACGAAGTTAACTTTTTGGTTAACGGTGCCCACCACTGGTAACCATGTCCAGAACTTGCCAGGAGAAACACAGGGAAACAAGCCACAGCAGCTTCAAGGAGATAATCGAAAAAGTGGGAGTGGCATTTGAATTACGCGTCAAAGTTAAAGTACCAAGTCATGCCTTTCTGCAGACCGACCGTGCCAATTAGTGGAAGAGTATTTCCGTCGTGTGCTACTTGGACTCTTTTGCCCCGTCACTCAAGCACAAATTTACCATTAAAGAGACCCCGATTCTTCACTTTGTTCAAATTACACCCACGGAGTTAGCGAAAATGGATCTGGATACGTTTTAAAACCTAAACAAAGATATCCACAACACGTACAAATTTGAGAACTTTGTGCAGAAATAAACCATCTGGTTCGAAGTTGGGCGCAACAGGAACTTCGACGAGAAGTAGAAGGTACATTAAATGAACCTAGACACCCAATTCTTCCCTGCCATCCACAAGACTATTTGTACGGCATTGACACTTCCTGCATTAACTCCCAACTTTAAATTCAAGACAAGATTCCAAACACCCAAGAGAAAAACCTTTGGATCAATGAAAGAAAGCCACCCCCAGCCTTCTTTAGTTAGCTTCATAAGGCTAACTAACGAAAATATCACGACCTAACCTAACCAATCGTTAGGTCAACTGTAGGCCCTTGACCATTGGTTAGGTCGTTATATTTTCGTTAGTTAGCCTTATAAAGCTAACTAAAGGAGGCTGGGGGGTGGCTTTCATTGATCCAACCCCTTTTTATTAATTAAACTATGTCATGCATTTTTACATTCAACTAGGCCCAATTAGTTATTAGGGATACGCCGTGCCCACGTCGCAGCACCACTTACGGTTAGATCATCGAGGTTAAACGGTGTCGGGTCGGTTCAGTAATTGAATGGGTGAATGCGTTCAAATGATGTACTGACCCGTGATTCCGGATCCCATGCAAAGCTGTAGGTTCCCTCCGTCACGCGATCTTTGCCGTTACGAAGGTTAACCCTTTAACGACGGATGGTACCTTAAGGTCCACCAGAAATAATATAAATTGTACTACAATGCCTCGTTTCTATAAATGTATCTACTTGTTTATATAGATATTTAGTTGTCGAGAAAGGAACCCAAAATGTATATCATTTCAGTGACTAGTTACTAAAATATTTAGTTTTGAATAACAATAAAACCTATACGTTCTGGTAACAAGAGTGTCTGCATATGCTGTGGACTCGTTCATAAAGGGTTAAATAATCCCAAACACTTATTATTTTATAAATTCACAAAATATGAACACAACTTAGTTATTTAAAAAGGTAAATCTTACTTTTAAGGCCGCACAGCAACCACGTCCCCTACATTAATAACACATATCAATCGACAGAGCAGAAAAAACTATATACAGCTATGTAAACTTTTCGGTAATTATTCGTTTTTTGACCCAGTCTCTTTTTATAATGAGAGCAAACGTTTCTGGTCAATTTGGAGGTGCTCTACACGAATCTGCCATCCGTTTCCTGTGCAAATGCGTAGTTTTCGAGATATTGTCATCTCGAAAACTACGCATTTGCACAGGAAACGGATGGCAGATTCGTGCAAAACACCTCAAAATCGACCAGAAAAGTTTGCATTCATGCTAAACACAACCTAACCTAACTTAACCTAACCTAACCTAACCAGTCACCTTATTTTGGAGGATATAGTTCTGCAATTGCAGTAAGGAATGATGCAGAACTGTAGAATCGTCAGGATGTTCTGCCAGGAACAAGTATCGTGCGAAATATTTCCGGTAATGAGGACGTCTATTCCCAGCACGTAAAACCCACGATTTCACATCCTTCCATTTTTTTTACGGCACCTAAACAGTAAACACCTTCGAGTCTTGTCTTAAAATACAGGCAGTGTTACATTTTGGGCAAATCACGGATGTCGGAATTATGCCGTGATTGGAAAAAACATCTAAACTTTTATCTTCATCGAGGCCAACAAGGCGGATTAGGTCTTCGAAATCAAGTTCACAAGATTCACACGTCATACCAGTAGAACGAAAACCACCACACTGACCAGAAACAGAAAGAAGTAGCCAAAGCAAGAAAAAGTAGCCAAAAAAAGCCAAGAAAAATCTCCAAAAAAGTCCAAAAAAGGTAGCCCAAATAAACAAACCAACCGAAATTTATATACATACATATTAGAAAGAAGATATTTTTTTTTAAAAGTACATTTTATACAAATTTGCACAAGATAATATATATATTTTCTTATTCAGCTTTGATTGGTTATTCAATATATATTGCTGTTATAGCTGGGTGTGACTGGGTCAAAAAACGAATATTAACCAACTTTTCAAAATATATAAACAAAATTACAATAATTCGTTACATCTAAATGTTACATCTAAATAATTACAATAATCGACTGATATAAATGTTATTAATGCAAGATATGTGGTTGCTATGCTTTAAAAGTAAGATTTACCTTTAAAACTACCAAGAACAAAATCTGTAGTTTGCAGTAACTAAAATAGATAAGTTACGAATCTTAACTTTAACCTTTTTTAACCTCGCTTATTTCGAAGTCAGCTTCCTATTTACAATATAAGCCTATACAGTTTATAGCATCGTTTAAATTCTATATATCTCGCTTTCATAAATCTTACTATAATAAAAAACAAATAATAACTTACTTGAAAGGAAGAGTTTCAACAATATATTATAGCAACCCAGAAACGGTATAAACGATCAGTAGTGACTCACTAGTGAGTATATTTAATATCAGTCTTTTTATTAAAGACAAAATAATAAGCATTTCACTCAATCATATACAAAACAATGATTAAGCCGACTAGCCAAATACTAAGTTGGAGTTCGATTCTTTCATCTAGCCTAACTCCGGGAAGCAGCCATAAAGGCTATAACAAATTTAGTTGGTTGTTCCCATTTATGAAACTCAGTGACCTACTGTTGCTTCAAATGAAATACGTTTACAGGTTAAAATAAATCTAAAATAAATAGATATAAAATAATAACTGAATATAAAAATCTAAAACAGCTATACCTAATCTATAAAAGCATTTTGTTTATGAGTAACATTCGGTCAATGGGCTTTCTAGGCCTACAGAATTTGATCAGAAGGATGTACTTTTGTACTAGTATCCTTTTACATTGTCACGATATTTTCAAAATGATTAATAATTTAAATATGTTATTAAATTAAAAACACATTATTTACTTTCCTTGCAAAACACAGAGTAGGTGACTTTAAAACACGTTATAAATTCAATGTTTTAGTTCAGGGCCAATTTAGATTTAATTACGTGTCCTATAGAATGAATTAAAGCCTTCTGACGACTCGTTCTATTTGCATTTCAAGTGGCTCCCTTACATTTCGTTTCATACAGGTCATAACTAGGCTGACCATATTTCCTTGAGACAAAAACGGGACATTGGGATGGCAAAAAAGGGACGGGGTTATGTAATATTCTGTATTCATGAAAAAGTAAGTACATAAACCGGGACAAAATTGACATTTTTATTAAAACGACGGGACGGCCAGGAAATATTAAAAAAACGGTACTATCCCGTTCAAAACGGTACGTATGGTCAGCCTAGTCATAACCCCAGGTTTGGGACAGGTCAAAATTATCGACAGTTTTTGACACTTTGGAAACTAACTTAAAGTAAGCTAATGCAACCAATATGAGAATAAAAACCCACTCTAATATTTTGACCTTCACGTAAAAAAGTGAAGTTTTTTGCATTTATAATGCAACCAAGTTTAGTGAACCTAACAGGACAACAACATAGTGTAACTTACTGGGACGTATGAGTTTGCCCCGTCTTGATTTGAGGTAGTTCCCAGTTTATACATCAGCCATATACTGTATATATATATATATATATATATATATAACGTAAAGAACGACGCTTGTATAGGAGATATTCCGCGCAAGACGAGAAAGAGAAAACAACAGGTGGTACTTATTCATTTTTCATTTGTTGTTTTTCTCTTTCTCGTCTTGCGCGGAATATCTCCTATACAAGCGTCGTTCTTTACGTTATTTATACTGCGGTTCTTTGCAGTTGAATGTATATATATATATATATATATATGTTTTAAATGACATGGGCTGGACCTGTAAATCAAAATAGCTTTTTATGAGGTAGTTTTAGTCGTTTTATTCAAATTTGTCACTCATTTTTTGTGCAAATGCATATTAATGGTGAAAATTATGATATATATATATATATATATTATATATATACAGTGGTGTAGTGCTGTGGGAACGGCGTTCCCTTACTTTTTTTGGTAGACGGAACGGCGTTCCCTCACTATTTCAAATAAATCCGAACTTACAAATCTCTAACGTCATGAAATTTTAATTCCCACCCCTAGAAGAAATATGAGAAAGAATCATTAACTGCTTCATTTCTTTTAGCTTCGACTGAGGCAATGCTAGCCTATAAAGATCTGGTGAAACAGTCACCACGGCGTACCAGTTGTTAACTTTTTTTAGTTAATCATTCCAGTTGTTAGCTATTTTTATTGATCGTACTGGATGTCGTATATCTAATGACACTGGAAATACTGCATCTTCAACCTTGGAATATATCCTAATATCCAGTGCATATGACCTCAAAATATCCCTGAAATTGGCAGATTTCAAAAGATTTCCCGGGGGGCTTACAGTGCCCCCGGACCCCCAGCTGTATGGGCTCGCTGCGCTCGCCATTGTCCCCCCCCGCATCTGAGTAACACTTTCAAAATGCGTTCCCACACTTCTTTATTTAGCACTACACCACTGTATATATCTTGCGCGGTATATTCTCCTATACAAAGCGTCGTTCTTTACGTTAATTATACTGCGTGTTTTCAGTTATAATATATATATATATATATATATATATATATATATATATATATATATATATATATACTCATAACATACGTGTTAATAGATTAAGTCAGAGCTGGAAGAAAGGTTTCATAGCTTCTCAAAGCATCGCTTCACTCATACACCTATTCAGGGTAGAAGTGGCTCGCAGCATAATTTCCAAGTATACAGAGGGTTAACCTACTATTTTAGGTTCGCGTCTCTCTTATTTCAAAATCCTGGATCCTCACCTAATAGACTGACAGGCAATAGTTTTATGAGTTTATAGAAGAAAAGCACATTTGTTGTTGTTTCAGTGAAATTAGAGTAGTCCCCCCATAAATATACATTTTCTGTTTTCAACGTTTGACAGAGAATTAATAATTGAGAATCTATTTTTGTGTATACTTATATAATTTTATATGGAATATTTAAATTTAGATATAAGCATAGGAAAATAAATCTAAAAAAATAGCAAGATGGTTACTTAATTTTATAGCAAAAAAGGAAAGTATTCAATCGAATCTTTTATTAATCCAACTGAAGTGTCTTAATCCAACTTTTTCTTTTAACCCATATTAAAGTTTTGAAACTCCACCTGTCAAGATCATTAAAGCTATGGGTACTTGTAGGTTATCTTCCCCCCACGCTTGATTTGTCATCGTGGCGAATAGCACGCACGCAGAACAATCAAATGAGCATTTCGTTCTAGAATGTTTGATGCACATTGGTTGTTGATTTGTTATACAACTTACATTAACTTTAGATCACCTGAAGATCAGGGTCCCCCAGCCTTCTTTAGTTAGCCTTATAACGCTAACTAACAAAAATATCACGACCTAACCTAACCAATCATTAGGTCAACTGTACTCCCTTGATGATTCGTTAGGTTAGGTCGTGATATTTTCGTTAGTTAGCCTTATAAAGTTAACTAAAAAAGGCTGGGGGCCCTGATCTTCAGGTGATCCTTAACTTTATAATGGCGATCCTTCAGAATCCGGCCATAAATTAGTTTAAAAAATAAGTCGTATCAATAATTATTACGAGCCAAATTATATATTTAATAGTATCTATTTCAGTAGATATTACCAATCCTTTGCACAATTTAATTATTGTTTTTTCAGCCAGAATGAATTTACTGCGACTTCATGCTATTTACCACGATGACAAATCAAGCCGGGGGGGGGGGGGGGGGGGGGGATAACCTACAAGTACCAAGCTATGCAAAAAACTTCACTTTTTTCTACGTGAAGGTCAAAATATGATAATAAAAACCCACTCTAATAGAGTTCGTTTTTCTGTATCCACCCGAAGAGGATGCCAGTGGGCATCGAAACTGTTGTGGAAATAAACTCTGTCTATTAGAGTGGGTTTTTATTATCATATCATTAAAGCTACCAAAAACATTAAAATTGCCGCAGTACATGTATTGAAACAATGG
The DNA here is from genome assembly GCA_023014485.1 of Bathynomus jamesi. Classification (NCBI taxonomy): domain Eukaryota; kingdom Metazoa; phylum Arthropoda; class Malacostraca; order Isopoda; family Cirolanidae; genus Bathynomus; species Bathynomus jamesi. The sequence goes on from JAJOZX010000150.1 coordinate 795,337, forward strand.
AATACACTGCTTATAGACTGAAGTTTTAAATTTTTTTAACGAACGAGTATTTTCTGGTTTTAACAATTGGATATGATGCGTTGTATATACAGGGTGTCCCAGAATTAACTATCTATTTCAATGAAATCGGACAAATTTTTTAAAAACACACTTTTATTTATGTTTATCATGTTTAATATGTGTTAAAAATGTATAAATTTCTAAATTTTTTTCATAATTTTATTTTCATAATTTTTTCATTATCTGGTCCAATGAAAGACCGTCTGAAGTCATAGAATGGCAAAGAGACTCTCCAAAAGTTAACGTGTGGCTTGGAATGACCAAATCCAAAATTTATGGCCCATTCTTCTTTGCGAAAGCAACTGTAACAGGTACCGTCTACCCAAAGGTGGGCAGTTGCGCCGCAAAAAGTTGCGGCGCAACTTGCGGCGCAACATTTTTGGTTGCGCTTGCGCTTGCGGCGCAACTTTTTGAAAAGGGTTGCGCTTGCGCGTGCGGCGCAACTATTTCAGCAGAGTTGCGGTTGCGGCTGCGGCGCTACAAAAATCGTTGCGCGTGCCCACCACTGGGATATACGTTAAATGCAAAGGTGGGCAGTTGCGGCGCAACTTGCGGCGCAACATTTTTGGTTGCGCTTGCGCTTGCGGCGCAACTTTTTGAAAAGGGTCGCGCTTGCGCGTGCGGCGCAACTATTTCAGCAGAGTTGCGGTTGCGGTTGCGGCGCTACAAAAATCGTTGCGCGTGCCCACCACTGCGTCTACCTTGATATGCTTCAGCAGTTTCTCGAACCACAGCTTCTTGATGATGGCATTCTTGATAATGTTGTGTTTCAACAAGAAGCATTGATCTTTTGGCGATAAACCTTTGTTTTTATGAAACCCCATGCAAAGAAATCCAGGGGTGTCAAATCCGGAGAACGCGGAGGCCAAGGTCGAGGTCCTCCACGTCCAATCCACCGATTCGGAAGGCGTCTGTTGAGGTATTCTCGAACAATTAGAGCATAATGACATGGTGCTCCATCTTGTTGAAACACAACATTATCAAGAATGCCATCATCAAGAAGCTGTGGTTCGAGAAACTGCTGAAGCATATCAAGGTAGACGGTACCTGTTACAGTTGCTGCCGCAAAGAAGAATGGGCCATAAATTTTGGATTTGGTCATTCCAAGCCACACGTTAACTTTTGGAGAGTCTCTTTGCCATTCTATGACTTCAGACGGTCTTTCATTGGACCAGATAATGAAAAAATTATGAAAATAAAATTATGAAAAAAATTTAGAAATTTATACATTTTTAACACATTAAACATGATAAACATAAATAAAAGTGTGTTTTTAAAAATTTTGTCCGATTTCATTGAAATAGATAGTTAATTCTGGGACACCCTGTATTACTTATTAGGAATCTCAAAAGAGAAAAACTAGTCCTTAACAAAAACAAAAAAAAATTACTCTGAAAGAAAATGTCTATTTCATAGTCAAGCCTATTGGTATTTACATGGAAAATCTATTTGTTCAAACAAAATAAACAACAAATAATCCTCTTTACAATGTTAGGAAATGAAAGTTGCGGATGTTAGATTAACTTAACGGTTTATGTTTACTGTACAAATTAAATATATTTGCATATGGTTACTTAAATGCAGTCCTTCTTCCCGACACTTATCTAAAATCAGTGGAAATTTAACAAGTTATGTAACAAATGAAAAATACTTACAATCGAAGTTATGTTAATTACATTTATTTTTACCTGACCAGGTAGCGTGATTACCACTTCGAAGATGCCTTCACCTGAAGGCAACAGAAAGAAACGGTCTTACGTGGAAACACTTGATTCCGTCGTACCGAAGCCTCCTCAGGAGCTGAACAAGTACAGTTACTTGGGTAAATATTCCCTTTTGTCGTTTATTTGAGTAGAGCTTCAAATAGGTATGTTAAGTGAGCATTAACCATACAACTGTCATTCCTTTTTCCAGGATACACTGTCAGTTCCGGAGTCTTCTGGAATCAAGAAGAGATGGTTGTCGCTGGAGCACCGAGAGCTGATTACAAAGGAAAGGTTGCAGTGATCACAATAAATAGTTTCTTACTTAAAGTTTGTTACGTATTATCAGTTAGTAGAGTTTCCGTGGCTCAGTTGATTGGAGACTAAGCTCAGTTTGCGACAGTCTGGGCTCGACTACCGGGTTCGACTCCCACCGCCGATTGTTCCGTGATTTTCTCGAGCGCATGCAACTCTCGGAGTTCCTCCTTACCCCTGTGTGGGAAAATTAGAACTCTAGACGTTACCTTTCATTCTTTTTAATACTACCAGATTACTGGATTCCTAAACCCAAGTAAAGAGTGGTTTATCCTCTCTCCCTGGGAGTTCATAGAGTCATGAAATGAAAATATAGTTTGAAATTTTTAATACATGAAAGATGTACTTGCAAATATGAAATATTGATGTTATTAACAAAATGTGTACAAAGTTACACAGAATTAAATTTTAATGTAATATTTAAAATTCAGGTTTTGATTTTGAGCGATTCAAGCACATTACCCGACCCCTTCAATGGATTAACTCCTCAGATGAAGGTAGAATGGAGTATCTCTGGTCCTGAAGTCGGTTCTTACTTCGGTTCAGCCTTGGCTGTTGTTGACGTGTCGAGAGACGGAAAAGACGAAATATTCGTGGGAGCTCCATTTCACTCACAAGGTTAGTTAGGACCAAAGAACTTTTAAAATTTCAACATGTCGTACTTAGTTAAAATAATTATAAAAGAAGAACTAAGGTTAAAAATAAATCCCATAAGATAATTCATAAAGCAGTTAATATGTATGAAACTCTAAATTGATATCACAGTACTATTCTTTAGTGAAAGATAATTTAAGTAACGTATTAATGTACTTTACACTTATTTAAATTATGATATTACGAATCTTTCTCATTCCCAGACGGTTACTTACATGAAGGAGGAGGAGTTTGGGTCTATAAGACGATGGGGGATAGAAAAGCTCTCATTTTGGACTCGGTTCTTTTAGGCAACGAAAAAGGGGGAAGATTCGGAGCTGCAGTTGCTCCGGCTGGAGATCTGGATTTAGATGGTTTCAAAGGCGAGTCAAGAAGTTAAAGGTCATCAGAGGTCATTAAACTAGGATTAACGTGTGCACAATGAAATTAAATGGGACTACATACTGAACTGTAAATTTCCTAAATATATAACCTATTCCATCTCTAGTAGTTGATAGACAACATTCAAATACAAAATTCAAAATACAAACATTTTTCTATTACTGTACTTCTGAACAAAATACACGTTGTACTGTGGTCATGATTTAGTAGTGTGTCCTTTGATTATTAAAAACAGTCTAGTACAACGGTTCTCAACAGTTGTGTTTAAGGAATCCGTGAGTTGACTAGATTATATTCAGTAAAACAATTTTTTTTTCCTTTTTTTGTGGTGACTAATTTTGACCTTTAATCGATAACATTTTCAGTTACTTTTGAAACTTTAAAAAAACAAACTTTTCGAAACGATTTTTTTCATGTTTTTGCGAGTCTTTTATTGCCTTTTCCACGTATTTCTCGGTCGTTCGATTGTAATTATTTAAAGAAGTTCGTGAGATATGTTTTAGAATTTAGGTTTGCTTAATGGTTTTGTTAGAATAATATTATTACATTTTTACTCCGACTTTGAAGTATAAATCAAGATTAAAAACTATACTAATCTGGATACCTCAATTTGTCTATATGCTACTTAATCATAATGCAAAAGATCATTTTTGGGGAGGGGTCCCAAAAATTTTGACAAGGGATCCGCAGTACAAAAAAGATTGACGAACGCTAGTCTAATATACATTCGAGATCCTTATTATCCAGAGTCATAATTTATACTGTGAAAAAAAACTTTTCAGACATTGTTATTGGTTCCCCAAACGAAAATGAAAACCATGGAGCGATTTACATTTTTAGAGGAAGCGAACGAGGCATTATTCCATACTATTCACAAAAGATTTCTGCTAAGCAGCTGAGTCCCATTTTAAGAAGCTTTGGCATGAGCTTTTCTCGTGAGAAGGACCTCGATGGGAATGGATATTCAGGTATACCATATCAGAGATTATAGAGAAGATTTAATTACATAGATAAGCTAATTAACTAGATAAGCTAATGCCATAAACTTGTGCTTTATAAACAACCGATATATCGGTAATTGTATTCATTATTGCTTTAGCATATTCTATAAGAAGAGTTTATAGTTTTCATTACAACACGAATTCTGTCTGTCTGTTAAAAGATTTGGTAATTGGTTCTCCGGAGAGTGACTCCACTGTGGTTCTCCTTTCGAGAAAGGTCATCAACGTCGAAAGCAACCTCCAAGTGGATCCCATTTCAATTTCGAAACCGGGACAATGTTTCCGAATTATACTTTGCGTTTCCTACTTGGGGCATCATTTGCCTCCAACAGTTGGTACATATTTCTTGTGAATTCCAAAAATTACTGAAAATAAACATTCATTAAACAGTTCTTTGTGTATATATATATATATATATATATATATATATATATAGTCATGCGGGTTGCTTCTACAGAGCTTCAATTTAATATTTAGGAGAAATCCAATGACAAGGAGAAATGTAAATGCCATGAAAAGTCTTCTTTAATGCGCAACGTTTCGAGCAATACGCTCATCTTCAGGCTGTTTAATAACAATGTGAAATTAAAATCAATATTGAATGAAAAACAAAACAGAAAATTTCTATAACCTATTTTAGCTTCGTATAACTTACCCACCTTTCAATTGGCAAAATTTGTTGTTCGTCTCCTGTCCCCCTTTGCGAAAAATGCTTACACTATAAATAACTCGTTTGAATTCCAAAAAGACCTCCTTGGTAAAAACTTCGATTCAAAAAAGTTTTTTGTCAGTTTTGATGTAAAGTCACTTTTCACAAATGTACCTGTATCTGAAACTATTGCCATTATTTTAGATAGGGTTTTTAGCTCAGTTGATAATTTTCATGGTTTTTCATTGTCTCATTTGAAGGAACTTTTAGAATTGGTCTTCAAACAATGCTATTTCACTTTCAACAATAAGGTTTACCAACAAATTGATGGGGTAGGGATGGGATCACCAGTCGGACCGTTAGCAGCTGACTTTTTTATGACTCATTTAGAAAGTGTAATTTTTAGACAATCTCCCACTCATCTCAAGCCAATTTTCTATCGACGCTTCGTTGATGATTCGATAGCAGTCTTTGATAATGCGGTACAAGCGCAACAATTCTTTAACTTCCTAAATTCTTTGCACCCCAATATAACGTATACAATGGAAACTGAGCAAAATGGCTCCCTCCCCTTCTTAGATCTTTTAATTTCGAAAAACGGTGATTCTATTACTACATCAGTTTACAGGAAACCCACTTTCACTGGTTTGGGCATGAATTTTTTTAGTTTTACTGATTTCAACTATAAGATGTCTTGTATTAAAACTCTCCTGTTCAGAGGATATAATTTGACCTCTAATTTTACCTTACTTAATGATGAATTTAATAATCTAAGATCATACTTTACTAATAATAGTTTTCCTGTTCAATATGTAGACAAACTAATTAGATCCTTCTTAAATAATGTTTATAGCCCTCAACTTCCATGTATTACAGTGCCGAAGGATATAAAATATTTCTTGGTACCTGAAATGGGTCCTTTGAATAAGGAATTTAAGCTTAAATTTACAAAATTGTTAAGGAAATTTTTTTATCATACTGATTTCCGCATCATATTTATTAATAAAACGTCTTTAGGTAGCTTTTTCTCAGCGAAGGATCGAACCCCTGACTCGTTGCGTAGCGGTGTTGTATATTTATTTACCTGCCCCAGGTGTCTCCTTGGGAATTACATCGGCAGCACTGTTCGCTCTCTCAGGGCTAGATTTTATTCGCATATGGGAATAAGTGGCCGAACAGGTAAAATTTTAAAAACTAAAGAAGCCTCGAGTATTCGTGAACACAGCATTAAATGTAAAATTGATGTCACTTTAGACAATTTTAAAATTCTTGGTTGTAATACTTGTCCCAACTCACTAAGAATTTTAGAATCGCTGTTCATTAAAGCATTGTCCCCTAGTCTGAATGTTGACTCATCGGCCGTCCCTCTCAATTTGCTATGATCCCTCCTCCTTCCCCAATTCCTTATAATCCCTCCTTCCCCAATCGCCCTCGCCATCTCTCGTGTTTCCCGTTCTTTGTCTCTGCTCAAATTAGTCAGCCTCGGATACTGCAGTGTAAGGTAGATAGTTCCATTGTTCCAGTGTACTATTGGTAATTTTTCCAGTGTATTAATTTCACATTTACTACATGTATTTAAAAATAACTTCTTAATTTTTATATGTAAATCTGTATAACTTAGAATTTAACCCTCTTTTCTCAGTCTTTTAAAATTTGTCTTTACGAATAGGTTATAGAAATTTTCTGTTTTGTTTTTCATTCAATATTGATTTTAATTTCACATTGTTATTAAACAGCCTGAAGATGAGCGTATTGCTCGAAACGTTGCGCATTAAAGAAGACTTTTCATGGCATTTACATTTCTCCTTGTCATTGGATTTCTCCTAAATATTATATATATATATATATATATATATTAGGGTGCTTTTAAAAACTGAAAGTGTGAATTTCGGGTCACGGAACCCCGCAAATGATGAGGTTCCGGGAGCAAATAAAGCACATGATTTTTTTGGAAAATCATCAAATATTTAGAGGTTGCCCAAAGACCCCAAAGTTTTACCCACATGCTCATTTATTTATGCGCCCTTTTTAAGTCACTTCTAGTGTTTATTAACCTATTGATACACAGCGTCCCCAAAATTAGAAATTGCATTTGTCAATTGCGTTCTGATAATCCATATTTCTTTACTTCAGTATACCAACAAATGAATTTTCTTTAATTCTAAATCGTTTTCTCTTAATTACTCACGTCTTTCATGCATTTACGTAATGGTGGCCAAGAAGCATCACAGTTCTCATAACGGTAAGTGTTATTTAAATAATTCATATATTTCAAACGTTTTTTTTACTTAGCACTGTAATGGATGGTATTATGAATTGTTTGTAAGTATAATGACTTGTTTTACCGGCAATATTTTTGTTTCCAAAAATAGTTATAAGGTTTAATTTTTATGCATATAAAATTTTGGACGCTCTCTGCTTCAGCGTATTGCAATCATCTTTTTTCGCATCGTCTGAGTGAAATAGTGTAGTGTACCGTAGATTATTTTAAATTTATATATGGATTGGATATACTGTAAATGGTTATGTGTGCATGATTTCGCAAAATTATTATAATTTTAATACATATTGTGTTCATGGGTTATCAGCCAATCATTGTTTGAACACAGATTACGGTTACAAAGAAGGTGGCTTATTTCTACACATTTTCCTGAGGTACTTTATCCATGAATGGGTTAAATTAACTTACCAATTTCACTGTTTTGTCTTATTCACAGATAACTGGCGAACGATGGCGGCATGTACAAGATCGAAGAAATCAATCTGGCTTGTGGGGTCATCAAGTCCTACTATTGCCGGTCAGCAATTACCTTCAAGAGGTGATGTATTGAAGTACCTTTTCCATATCCACAATGAAGAGAAGAAATCCTTAGCTGAGAGTGTGTCCTCGACATCACAAGCCATCATTGAAATCTGGGTGACAGAAGGTTTACCGACGAAACATCCGCACGACGTCAAGAAGCACGTCCGGAAATTGCATGACGAATGGCAGGGTTTGAAGAAGAGAATTTCGCGGAAAACGAAGACCAATTTGGACAACCAGGCTGCGTTCAGGTCAAGCTTGAACAACCTTTTCGACATTGGTCACCAAAATGTCCCTAAATCTTATCAAAATTCAGGAGGACAAGGACTTCCTGCTTGCTCAAAGGGAGGAGGGTCGGAGAGGAAGGATTGGAAATGTCGACAAGAAGATTGCCAAAAAAGTCGCAAGGGCCCAAGAAAGAACTGCTCAGGAATTGAAGCGGAAAGACAGGCATGTGCAGGAAATGGAAGAAATCTCTGCTACCGTTGTTATGGAAACCTCATCGTCAGCGTCATCAAGTGAGGAAACAAGTCCCGAAAGAAAGCCAGTTACATCGTCGGCTCCAAAACATCGCCGTGGGACGACGGCAATCAGTTCGGAGGTCGCTGCGGCATTGGATCGCACGCGGATGAACGACAGGGCAGCTGCTCGTGTTCTCATCCCCTTTGGCTGCAAATGGGTCAGGACATAAGTGAGATGTGCCTCAGTCCAAGTGCTATTCGGGCCAGCAGATCCAGGTACAGATCAGCCCACGAAGCAGAGGTGAGAGCTTCCTACAAGCCTGAATGCCCTCTTGTTCTTCACTGGGATGGAAAACTTATGGCAGACTTAATGGGAAGAGAAAAAATCGACCGTTTAGCCATCTTAGTTACCGGGGATGGGATGAGCAAGATTCTAGCCATCCCCAAACTCCCAGACTCCAAGGCAGAAAGGACAGCAATCGTCATCATCGAAACCATCGAAAACTGGGATCTTGGCCAGAAGATCAAAGCTCTTTGCTTTGACACGACAGCCACCAACACCGGCATCCATGGAGGAGTGTGTGTGCAAGTAGAGCAGGCTCTCGGGCGTGAAATGATTTACTTTGCGTGTCGACATCACGTGCTGGAACTGCTGCTTGAAGCAGTATTTTCTTTCCTTGTTGGAGACCTTTCCAAAGGACCTGAGATTACTATTTTCCAGAGCTTCCGTAATGTTTGGCCGCAACTGAAATTGAATGAATACTCCACTGCCGCGGACGAAGAGGACACGGCTGCAGTGATCAGTCCCTGGGCCGAGAAGATGATTCATGAAGCAAATGACCTTCTGAAAGTGAAGCATCCCAGAGATGACTACAAAGAGCTTCTTGAACTTGTAGTCATTTTCTTGGGAGGAGTACCTCACGGACGTCGGAGTCCTGTGTTCATGGCTCCAGGGGCTTTGCACCGAGCACGGTGGATGGCGCGTGGAATTTACTCTTTCAAGATTTGATGTTCAGATACCAGTTCACGATGCACATGAACCAATGTCCTTCAACATCTCGTGGAGCAAGTAGCAGTGACCGCCTGATTTCTGGGTTGCGGGACTTCTGTCTCTTCGTTGCTCAAGATTACGTCCTTCCGTGGTTTTCAGCAAGAGAAGCAGCAAGCGCTCCACGAAGCGACTTAGCCCTCCTTCAAAAGTTGCAAAACACCAACGCCGCTGGGTACAAGAGTTTTAATCGGCATCTCTGGTACCTCAATGAGGTAAACGTGGGCCTTGCACTATTCGATCCTGCAGTCGATGATGATGAGAAGCGGAAAATGGTAGAGAATATGAATTCCGTTGAAGGGTCAGAAGCTCCCCCCCGACGAGTCTGGATTCCAGATCCAAGAGGAAAGACCCTGGCAGACTTTTGCTCTTCCAATACGTACAATCTGTTCACCCTTCTAGATCTTCCGGTCGATTTCCTGCAAGAGGATCCATCAAACTGGGAAAACAACACCAGCTTTGGTTCAGCAAAGATCAGGGTGGATTCCTTAAATGTAGTGAATGATGCAGCAGAGCGAGGCATAGCATTGATTCAAGAATTCACGAAGGCTGGAAGGACTCGGAACGAAGAGCAGATGCAGTTCATGATTCAAATCGTCGAAGAACATCGTAAAGTCTTGCCGACAGCCTCCAAAGCCACTTTGATGAAAAAATGAACGCCAACACTCGAGGTGTCATGTACTTTAATCGTTAATTATGAATTTAGTGAATATACTCACACGATATATTTGTTCTGAATACTTATTGGAGATGTATATTGGAGATGCAATTTATCATTTAAACTGAGAATTAAAATTTCCATTGCCCTATAAATTGAAAATACCTATCAGCTGTGGGCAACCTCTAAATGTTGTTGGATTACAAAGAAATTTTGCCTGTTCTGTTTTCTCATGTATCCTCACAAAATAAAGGGTTCCGCTCCCTTGCATTTTCATTTCGCATTTTTCACCATATACCATAAACACACCCTAAATTATATATATATATACACGTGTCGTTCACAAAATAAATGATTTTTGTATGCAATTTAAAAAGTAGCGAATTGTGCTCCATTTTAATTATTTTTTACATATAAAAGAATTTCGTGGTTATACATTTCGCTTTCTTAATTGAAGATATGAACTGTAGACTTGAAATTGATTCTTCGATTGAAAATGAGAAGCCAAGGGCTTATTTCGAAGCTACATTCAACAACATCATTGAAGACAAAATTCTGACAAAATTAGATACCACCATTTGTCAAGAATTCCCATGTTGTCTTAATGTAAGAAAATATATCCGTATTATATTTTAATGTTATTTTAACATTCATAAATTACTTTTTATATTAATAAACTATCAAAATGTTAATTTCAGGAGGAAATTTTCAACGTTCTTGAACCCATTCGGGTGAAGTCTACTTTGACCTCCAATTTCATATCGCCCGGTGAGAGGAAATTCTCAACTATTATGTCGAAATATAAACTTAAATAGAATATCGTAAAGACCACATTTAAGAAACTTATAAAACTTTCGTACCATTTCTCTGTGAGTTAAAAATAGAAGTAATTTTTAAGTTTTTATTTACTGTTCCTGTATTTTCTTCCCCATTTGTGTTTCTTAGAGACGAACTCTTGTCCTTCATGTATGATACTCTCTCCCGTGTCTAATATGGACTCGCAGCTGAATCTAGTTGTCACTCCAGGATGCGGAAAAGATGGCCTTTGCTCTCCAACGCTTAGACTCGATTCCGGTTTGGAAGGGTGCGAAACATAAAGCTTTACTTTAATTTACGGAATTAGATAAACTTCAATGAAATCTACTTGTTTTATTATTATTTTAATAAATGTAACACGAGTGAGTTAATGCCTCGTACTTAAGTTAAAGTAACTAAAAATTTCCGCCCTTGGAAACATGGAAAACAAAAGATCACTCAGTCCGACAAACACTCAAACAAAATATTTAAACACTCAAAATAATTACACCAACTCGACGTTTTATATAAATCGGATGAGTTATCTCTTTGCGAGTTCAACTTGAACAATAGTTATTGCAAAATACTGTAAACTTGACGAGGAAGGTAATTAGAGACTTAACTGAAAGTCAAAGAATTTTACAATGAACAAAAACATAGAATAAAACATTAATGCCGCAAGCGTTCAATGTGTCCTCCATTATTATCAATGACCAATTGTAGCTTCGTGTATCACTGGCGAACTGCTGTAGAAATGGTGTCTTTTTCGAACTTATTCTATGCTGTTAAAATGCATTCTCAAAGTTGATTAACGTTTTGAATATTTTGTCTGTAAACTTTGTCAATTAAATGTCCCCATATGAAATACCGAACCGAATTTAAATCCGGACTATTTGGTGGCCAAGCTTCTGGCGCGATGAAATTGGGACATTTTTCTTGCAAGTATGCGAGAGTGTGCCGGTACCGATGAGATGGAGCGCCGTCTTCCTGAAAAACATTGTCAACTCTATATTTTAACAACTATTGTTCAAGTTGAATTTATAAAAAGACTACTCATCCGATTTAAATGAACTACCTCTCATTTTAAGAACAATATATAGGGCTTAATACAATTTCTGTTTCGTTTAGTTAGCTTTGGAATTGTGGTTTTGTTGACCCGGTGAACAAGGTGTCCATTTATTGTGGACACAATATACTCGTATAAAAATATAAAAAAAAACGGTATTCCATACCCCAATTGGTAAATAATGTCGAATTTAATATTTGTTTTCTTCTTCAGGGTAGATGGGGCATATACCCTCGGAAGCGGAACTTCGATAACATTATGGGCTGAGATTGAAGTGGAGGAGGAATGGGCATACGAGGCGTGGGTCTCCATTGACCTTCCTGCCAAGTTACTCGTCCACTCCCTACAATTTGGTTGCTACCTTTCCATACCAAACAAATTCAAAGAAAGAAAACAAGTGAAATGCGACTGGAAAAGACCGATTCAAACTGGCATCAAAGTAAGGACGAGATTCAGTTTTCTTTGACGAATTTGCGATCAAAATAAAAACAATTTGTTTTAATTACTTTTTAGCCTTTTTACGTAATTAAGTAAAATCAGTAAAATCTTCTGTTTCAGGTAAATAACGAGACTATAATTATATACAGGGTGTACATAAAGTCAGGATCTATATTTGTGAAGCACTTGGAAATGATATGGAATTCAATTATAAAATGATAAAGTGGTAACATTTATTAAATAATTAAGAGTAGGATTCGACGTGACGCCCATCAGTATCCCTGCACAGCTCAAATCGTTCCGCAGCATTTCTAAACACATTCTGGAGCATTTGCGGGGTTATGTTATCTGCAGCAGTTCGTATACGTGTACGTAAGTTTTCAAGACTCGTAATCTTCGTCTGATAGACGTGCGACTCGATAAAGCCCCATGCAAAGAAATCTAAAGGGGTTAAATCTGGTCATCTCGCTGGCCAAGGTCTGTTGCTTCCGCGTCCGATCCAGCGATTTGGAAAACGTCCATTTAGATAATCCTGAACAATTTTGGCATAGTGACAAGGAGCACCATCATGTTGATAGACGACGGTACTAACAATCCTATCCCCAATCAGCTGAGGTTCAAGGAATTGCTGCAACATGTCCGGATAAATAAGCCCCGTAACTGTAGCTTCAGCAAAGAAAAAAGGACCATAACCCTTAGATTTTGTTAAACCCATCCAAACATTAACTTTAGGTGAGTCTCTTTCCCAATTTTGGACGAAATCATTCGGTCTTTCATCTGCCCAAATTCGACAGTTATGGCGATTTACTTTTCCACACGTATGGAAAGTGGCTTCATCACTAAAGAGAATGTTGTCCATTAAATTATCACTCCAGATTTGTTCTACGAGATCAGCACACACAGCACTTCGTCGAGGGAAATCTTCCTCATGTAAATCATGTAAAACCTGCAAATGATAGCTTTTCTTCTGCAAATTAACTTTCAGAATTTTGTGCACAGATGACGTCGGGAGGCCGAGTCTGTGTGATGCAGCACGAACGGACGTACGTGGCTCCTCAGTGATAATTCCGCGTACTGCATTCACGGTAAGATCCGACATACACGGTCGTCCTGATCTTGCTTCATCATTTACAGATCCCGTTCGTTTAAATTTGTTCACCAATTTTCGTATTGTCTTGTCTATTGGCCCCGGCTTATGAAATCTCCTTCTAAACTTCTCTCTGATGTCATTGTATTTCTTTCCCTCGATTCGCCAAATTACTATTGCCACACGCTCTTCTGTATTCATTCTAAGGGCTTCTGAAAAGAAAAATAGAAAAAAATAATTATTTCACAAAAATAGATCCTGACTTTATGTACACCCTGTATAGTATATATACACTGTGGTTTTTTGCTGGAAAGAAAGGTTCCGGAACTCTGCTATAAATTTCCTACAATCTTTGCTATTTGTTACCCCATTCCACCCCGTGACCATCCCAATCCCCCAAAAGCGTCCTTCCTATTTCTAGAATTTTGTCATAACTCACCACCCCCGCAACAAAAAAATCAAATTGGAATGAAAATAACATGAGGTTTTCTTCTGTATATTGAAAATAAAAGGTACTGGAACGCCGTTTCGGCGCGTTCCACCAGAAAAGAAGCCATATATATATATATATATATATATATATATATATGCGCGCTTCGGTGGTGTAGTGGTTAGCGTCGCTGACTACGAATCCATCGGCCCCGGGTTCGAGACCCAGTGACGGCAGCCGACAAAACCCAGCTGTTCATCCTTCTACACAATAAAGAAAGTGGTTGGTAGCTAAATGGGTACCCTGGGTGGCCTAGTGATTAAGACGCTGGGCTCCTGGTGGGGCGTGGTTTGGATTCCACGTTATACTGTAGTGAAAAGCTTGACCTTCGTCAGAATGAACAATTCGGGCGGAAGCTAACCAAATATTCAAAGGTATATGCACTGTTCTAAAATTACGTCGTAAATTTTATATGAACGCAATATCTTAACAAAAATGATGTGATATTTAACAATTTTATTTAAAATACGGCAACAATAAGAAAAACAACAATAATTGTTTATTTTAGATGTTCAAAATGTCTTCCTTCAACTTGAACACATTGTTCACAACGTCCGACTACTAATCGACAGACAAATAAAAGTTTACTAGGTAATTTTAGAACACCCTGTACATTTATATACGGGGCTTTTAAATGAGATAAATTAAGAAATAAATACAAAGAAATATAAAGATAACTTAGACTATCTCCTTCATATCCTATCTATAATATAATTGAGGCAGAGTCTGTCAAAAATATTGTTTCAAAAGCTGAAATCGGATATCGAAGATTTTCAAAAGAAATTAGTAAGGCAGTGAAAGCTCAATATTTACTTTAAGTTCACCAGAAACTTTTGTGAAGCTTAACAATTGACGCCCCAGCACCGCAGGTCTATCTAAATAGGCCCGTAGGGCCCATTTTAGCTAAAAAAAAAAGAACGCAGCAAAGATAATCTTAAGCTTCACATCCGAACTCATTGTATCAAGATTTGTGAAGCTTAAGATTTTCATGGTTGTTCTTTTCTATAGTTTTATTGACCAAATAATTGATTCGCCAGTAATTGGGGAGGCCGCAGGCACCCCAATTGCCGAGGTCGAAGGCCCCAGCACCGCAGGTCAGCTAAATGGGCCCTGAGAGCCCACTTTAGCGAGTAAGTTATAATTGCCTATCTGGCTCTCTGTCGGTCTGTCTTTTGACACTAAGGTAAAAATAAAAACATTCGACTCACAGAATAGGAAACATTTGTCCAAGTTCGTTCAGTGATTAATCTTCGTTGTCATTGATCTAAATACAAAGGTGATTCTACTTTGAGCTTAAAACTCACTTTCTTTGACGATAATAAATGCATTTATTTTGAATGGTTCTTCTTCTATTCTGTGACTTATTGAAGAAACTGATCTTCATCAATGAACTTTTTTCTTGACGAAATAATGGCTAACGACAAATGGTTGTCGATGTAATAAAATAATTTATCAAGGATGAAACTTCTTACGAAGGAGTGAAATTGGATTGAAATCTTTGTAGGGGCTTATTCTTTTAAATACATTTATGTAATGCTGCTGTGGGTTAGGGTAGATTAGATCACGTTAGGTTAGATTAGGGTAAATTAGGTTAAGAAAGTGCCAGTGATTTTCACCTGCCCATAATTTGGGGGTATCACATTTAAATTAACTAAATAGTTTATTGTAAATATTTACGCCTTTTATAAAAAGATTGATGAAGTTTTAAATTTATATATATATATATATATATATATATATATATATATATATATATATATATATAAACCACTTAATTTTATATTTCGGAATTGTTATATTATGAAATTACCTCTGTTTTGTGCACTCGCCATTATACTTATAAATTCAAGAATTACCCAAGTTAAAAATCCTTTCACGAGCAATTGAAGTTTATCCATTGTAAGCAGACACTAAATTTCTTTCGTTCTTCCTTCTCTTTTCTTCTTCTTTTAGGAAAGTGTGAAAATAAGGATTGAAGAAAACTCCCGTGTAATTCCTTCCGAAAGTACGCCTGAAGAAGCCACCATAATCGTATCTTCAGGAGCTTTGGGAGCACCAACTTCTTCGGTAGAACTCAAAGTGCCTCTCGAGTTTGACGTTTCCTTGAAACTCTTTGGGTAATTTCTTTTATGATTCGCCATTTAGTTTATGATACGAATATAATGAAGAAATAAGGTTCTTTGTATCGGAATCTAAGACAAAATTACAAACCATTTGACGAGGCAAACATACCATGAATCATGTTCCACTGGTGCTCTTAGTCCGATTTAATGAAGGATAGACTGTCTACTAAAGAAATTATTCTAGATTTTGCACATATGTCGTGAAAACGAACTCTTGGTTTGATTTGAATTTTGATCTATGAGTTGTATCAAATGTATTATCAAAAACTTTTTAAGAGGGCAATAGTTCAAACTTGTCTGCACATGTATCCTCAAAATTACATACAGTATAAGATAAATGACGTGATGACATTTTCAAACAACTATTTTCTTTTACCTTCAATTAAGGCCCAAATATACTGTACTGTACTATTTTTTGTCATGCTTTGCGTTATAGTTTCTGCTCGTAATATTGATTTCATAATGTTATTAATATTATTTTCTCATATCAACCATACCTCATTTCTTATTTGTTGAAAAACATGATATAAAATATGCTCTATAATATGATATAAAATATAACATTATTATCAACCTATCACGCGAAAAGCATGTAAAAATGCTTACATTGAAACTTGCGTATCTCCAATCCTATATTTCATGTGGGGTATTCTTGTTAAAAAAAAAATAGTTTCGCAAAATTAACTGTTTCGGCAAATATAAAGTCATGACCACTTCGTCTAACCCTTATACAATACGTCCAAAATATTCAGCATCGTTACCTCTAAATTACAAATGTAAAGATGACCCTTAAATTTATATATAAATTAATGATGATAAACAAATTAACTGTACAATATTTTTATTTCTTTTTGTGCATTTACCTTTTCAGCACAACCAACCCCGAAATTCTTATTGTGAATCAGAAAACTGACGTGGAATCACTACCAGTTCAGTTCACATTTCAGGTAAGGAAATAAACTTACCATTCGATCATGAAAAAAGAAATTTAGTTTAATATTTGGTTTAATATATGGTCTGTCATTTTGTAATTCCAGATTTATAATTTAAATTGAAACGAGTTAACAAGACAATTCCATATAAACATAAATTATGTATAAAGAGTGCCTCATTTTGGCACTCTGGTCACGAACGAAATGTAGCCTACAAATCAAATTAATAAATGAATAACATTGAATATTAGTGACCAAATGTGAAGTACAGAAATATCCACAATGAGTAGTTTGGCAGAAGTGATCCACAGATTATGAAAAGATAAGTGGTGACTCCAAGAAAATCAAAGGTGAATCCAAATCTTATAGAAAACAAGAAAAGTGACGTAAATTACCACTCTAATATACTCTTAATCTGAAACGTGACTCCTCCAAATATTAAATTAATATTTTAACTTGAAAAGTGAAGCACCAAATTAGTAAATTTTTCAAACTTCTCAGTTTGGAGTAATATCAATTCGTGCAGTGAATTTTTTCCTTGTAACGCCATTTTATTAGCAATATCGGATCTTTTCCGTTTGACTGCCGCCATTGAAACATAAGTTAAGAGGTGAGTGCCCCCAGCCTTCTTTACTTAGCCTTATAAGGCTAACTAACGAAAATATCACGACCTAACCTAACCAATCGTTAGGTCAACTGTACGACCTTGACGATTGGTTAGGTTAGGTCGTGATATTTTTGTTAGTTAGCCTTATAAAGCTAACTAAAGAAGGCTGGAGTTTAATTATGTTTCAATGGCGGCAGTCAAACGGAAAAGATCCGCAATATCTTCAAAGAACCAAACAATATTTTATATATATATATACACATTATAACTGCAAACACGCAGTATAATTAACGTAAAGAACGACGCTTTGTATAGGAGAATTAACCGCGCAAGATGAGAGCGAAAGAACGAAACAAATGAAAAAATGAGGTAACCACCCGGGAATCTGACCGGCAATCGGAAGATCCCGGGTTCGATTCCAGGGTAGTTACCTCATTTTTTCATTTGTTTCGTTCTTTCGCTCTCATCTTGCGCGGATAATTCTCCTATACAAAGCGTCGTTCTTTACGATATATATACAGTATACTGTATATATATATATATATATATATATATATTGGTTTCTTTTTAAAAGCACAACATCATTTTTCTAATTTTTGTCCTTTAATTGAACAGATGGTAAATCGAGGAATAACGCACATTATTGGAACCGAAATTGAATTTTGGATTCCGGAGGGTGTTACAGACGATAAAACCAACGTGAAAACTTCCTTTTTGACCCTTAATGACGTACACGTAAGCTTGAAAATGAATAATATGACGTCATAATTTAGATTTTTAATTAATTTATGCTTTAATGTTACCTTCAGCTCCCTGAATAAAATGAGATAAAGCCCAATAATGCTAGAGACACGATTCTATTTTGTCCGAATTAAACGGTTATATACACTCGATTGCAAAACTTGATTACTTCCCACTCAAAGCCATTCTCATTCCCATTCCAATTCACTCATTTATTCACATTCATTCATTCATTCATTCACTGTGAATAACAGTTGTGTTTTCTTTCAACAGAGTTCAACGAAGGACACAATGTGCACAACACAATCTGGTAAAGAAAAACCCATTCCTACTGACCTATCTTCGAGGTCAACATTTGTTAATGACTTCATACTTAGGTGCGATGACCGCCGGGTCAAATGCACCTGCGTCACTTGTATTTTAGGGTACCTGGGATCAGAAGAGGTGTTTTTCTCCATGGAATCAAACAATACCGGCTTAAAAAGTTAGAATTTTTTTAAACTTAGAGTTCCCAAACATTTTAAATTATATATATATATATATATATATATATATATATATATATATATATATATATATATATATATATATATATATATATATATATATATATATATATATATATATTGGTGAAGGCCGCTTCTGGCAAGCTTCAATTTCAATTTAAGCAGAAAGCCACAGACAAGAAGGAAAGAAACATCCATCAAGTTGGAAAGGGACTATATTCTGTATATTGCAACGTTTCAAGCACAAACTATGCTCATCCTCAGGCAAAAATTCTAAAAAGTTAAAAACATAATATTAAAAGCCATAATGACATTAACAAAATAAAATAGGGAAAAAATCCACAAGTATTAAAAACAAAGTCACTAAAAATTCTAGAAAGTTACAATTAAAAACCATAATGACTATTATAAAACAAAAGCGAACAATTAACAAGCTTTAAAACGATGAAAGTGACACTAAAAACGAACAATGTGCGGAGCCTCGAGTCGCGTTTCTGTGCCCATATGGGCATAAGCCATAGAACTGACAAACCTTTGAAAACTAAAGAAGCTTCAGCTATACGCAGCCATGTTGTTCTATGCAAAGTCGATATAACTTTAGCTAATTTTAACATTTTAGATTCCGCTCCGTGTGAGCAAACGTTAAGACTTTTAGAATCCCTGTATATTAAAACTCTCTCCCCTTCGCTTAACTCTGATATTTCATCCGTTCCCCTCCGTCTAAACTGAACATCTTGAACAACCAACCTTTACTTGGTTTTAGATGCTTCTTTTTTTTTAGTTTTGCCTCGGAATCTGTGCTGCTTAGACTTAAGGTGTGTTCCTTTTAGTGTGGGTTTTTAATTTTTTAGTGTTTTAAAAGATGGCCTGTGAATTTTTAGTTTTTTGAGTTTTACATTTTGTATTTTATAGTTGTTATTCATTGCTCGTTTTTAGTGTCACTTTCATTGTTTTAAAGCTTGTTAATTGTTCGCTTTTGTTTTATAATAGTCATTATGGTTTTTAATTGTAACTTTCTAGAATTTTTAGTGACTTTGTTTTTAATACTTGTGGATTTTTTCCCTATTTTATTTTGTTAATGTCATTATGGCTTTTAATATTATGTTTTTAACTTTTTAGAATTTTTGCCTGAGGATGAGCATAGTTTGTGCTTGAAACGTTGCAATATACAGAATATAGTCCCTTTCCAACTTGATGGATGTTTCTTTCCTTGTCTGTGGCTTTCTGCTTAAATATATATATATTTAAATATATATAGATATAGATATAGATATATATATATATATAGAGAGAGAGAGAGAGAGAGGAGTTACAAGGAAAAGAAGTACCTCAAAAGGCCTTGCGGCCCATACCGAGGAGGTACCAATGGCAACGGGTGCCAGGGAAAATTTTCTACACACTCAAATAGTGTGCAAGATTTGGTCTAACCTTTTCTTGAACTGATCCACCGAGGAACTGTTCCTGTTATTAAAAGTTTATTTTTCTTTCAACTATCCTAGCAGTAGTAGAAAACTGGATAGAAAAGTAGAAGGCTCTCCCCCCACCCTCCGCTCCCTCCCTGCCAGAGGCAGGTACGGAAAAAGGTTGAAGAAAATACCTTGACCCTGGAAAAGTAGCCAAGGAAATTTTACAGGAAAGTGGAGAATACATAAATAGCTCTATATTTAGCTTGCTCAGAGACACCGAGCAAGCGAACTCCTGCAGAGTTTTCTGAGGTTTTAATCTTAAACTAAGAGTGTGTTGAGTACTTTGTCTAGCCTATTTTTAAACAGATTTACACTTTGACTGGAAACAACCTCTGAGGGAAGTTGGTTCCAGATATTAACTATTTTATAGGAAAAGAAATTTCCGCATACTGAGGTCCTAAATGTCTACACACTCAAATAGTGTGCAAGATTTCGTCTACCCTTTTCTTGAACTGATCCACAGAGGAACTGTTCACAACTTCCGAAGGTAACCTGTTCCATGTGTCACAGATCTTATACGTAAAGTAATTCCCACACACACTAGTCCTAAACCGTTTCAAATCCAACTTCCAACCATTGTTGCGAGTTGGGTTATCATTTAAACTAAACATACTTCTAAAATCGACATCGTTGAACCCGCGTAAGAGCTTGAAAACCTCGATCAGTTGACCGCGCAGCCTCCGAGTTTCAAGCGAAAACAAGTTCAGGGCGCGTAACCGTCGATTGTAGCCCATATGCCTAACGGAAGGGATTAACTTTGTGGCCCTCGCCTGCACTCGCTCCAGCCTCTCAATATCTTTCCTGAGAGAGAGAGAAAAAAGTGATTTTTGCGGTGGAAACCTAAGTCGAATAAGGAACAACAGGTCAACAGGACTAGTCCATATGCAAACATTTAATATTCAAAGCTTTCGACATTTCTAATATCTTCAGTGCTATATAATATATATATATATATATATATATATATTTCAACTGCAAAGAACACGCAGTATATATATGTGCGGCATGCGGGAGGTGCCCCCCTCGGGGCATTGGTTTCTGCGCGTATGTAGGAGAATTACGACTTCTGATCGAGCGAGGACCATGGTGTAGTGGTTATCATATCTGACCGGCAATCGGAAGATCCTGGGTTCGATTCCCAGGTGGTTACTTCATTTGTTCGTTCTCCCTCCTCATCTTGCGCGGAATGTTCTCCTATACAAGCGTCGTTCTTTACGATAGATATATATATATATATATATATATATGTATGAAAATAACCATGAAGGAAACAGAATGGTGCTCAAGCGCTTTCGTCTAATGACATCCTTCGGAACACGGAAATAAATAACAAGTTCGAGACTATATATACACACAGTAGGTCACAAAGAATAAAGTAAAATAGAAAAATAAAAATTGTAGGAGGAGCATACAAATTTATAAACAAAAGCTACCAGAGTTTTAGCACTTTGCCCCTCTTGTCTAAATCCGTTCTGAACGAATTCAAAACAACAGGATCAAGCGAAAAAATGCCCTGGCTAATATTGAAATTATTTGTAAGTTGAATAATGGCAGACTCAAGAATATTTCTATTAACAATGTTGCTTGAATGAAACAAAATTGAAGCATTATTCCAATCAATACAGTGGGATAACTCTGACAAATGGACGAAAAAGGCACTGGACGACTGTCCCATTCTAACGGAATATTGATGCTGTTTTACACGCGTGTGCAAATCCTTTCCCATCTGTCCAATGTAAAAGGAATCACATTGTTTACAACCATTTTTATAGATAATGCCTGAATTATCGGTAGGGCTATCTTTAACTATGATATTTTTCACAATATTGTCATATGAAAATATTAATATTCAAAAGTTGAAGTACATTAGCAATGCCTAAAAAGCCTGGGAAAAATGGAAGTACTAAAATATTCTTCGACAAAGTGCGAGGGTTATTATTCACACGATAGAAAGTTCGTTTTGCCTTGTTCAGGGAAAGGCCAGGTTTTAAGTTTAGTATTTATTGGAAAAAAAAAAATTGTCCTACGTACACTTTTACTCCGGACATGACACCCTCATCAAGAAAGCCATATTTTCTTCAATGTTTCTTCGCGCTCTTAGGATCGCCAGTTCGGGATACATGGATGCCGAATTAGAAAAATCAACAGTATTGGAAGTGATTTGTGATACCCACTTGCGT
>JAJOZX010000150.1:820000-1017500 GCA_023014485.1 Bathynomus jamesi
AACTCTGGTGATGGAGGAAAACCAAAAACGAAAAGGACAAGACACAATCTCACTTCATGACGACCATTAGACATGGTGAAATATACCTTCGTCAGAAGAATACCTGTGTGTGTGTGTGTGTGTGTGTGTGTGTGTGTATATATAAAACGCACCAATTTGAGATTTTAATGTTTTGTTTATATTTGCAGTTCTTTATATAATAATAATAATGTTATAAAACACATTAATAAGTAAAATATTTTATTATGTACAAGATAAAGAATAAAAAATAACTGATATAATTACAAATTCAAAATTTTTTGCATATATTATTTGTATCGATTGTATATAGTGAAGTGTGTGTGTGTGTGTATATGTATATATATATATATATATATATAAAGAAAGGAGCTATTTATTAGAAGTTAAGATTAAATTAGTGTACATTAAAATAAATATTATTTGCTTATCTTATTTTAACTGTTAAAAAAAATTATATTTCGTGAATTTTAATTAAAAATTTTTGTACTTCTCTGGTTGGGATTCGTTTTTTTCCTGAATGACATTCGACCTCTGTAATTTCTTGGCACTGTTGATGTAGCGCCTCACATTGTAGTAAAGAGCATCTTTGTATTCATTTTCTAAGTTCTTTCTATGCATTTTGACCCTGAGTGTTTGTTCCTTGAGGACCACCATCTGAATCTCCTTCTTCCTTTCGATTTCCTTCTCCTCTTCTCGTTTCTTCAGTTGTTCCGGCGTTTGGAGGCGGCCGTAAATATCCTTCTTCAGCACCTCGTTTTCATATTCCAGCCATTCCACCTTCAGTTCAAGGCCTTTGATAACGTTTGTGAAGTCACTCAAACTGGTTCTCACGTTATCCCTCAGGAATTTGGTCAGAACAATGAAAGAGGCTTCCACGTGACATTTGATATCATCGCTATGCGTGGACGCAATTTGACCGATCAGTTTTTCCATGACGTTCTTCGTCGGCAACTCTCCGGTAGGATTTCGGCCAGCGGTTCTGCAGCTATAAAAAAGGCTGTTGGCAGCTGCAATGGCGATGTCGTGTTCGGTGGTTTTTGCCCACGCGAAACGGTCAGGAACCTCTTGGTTCTGGGGTTGAGGCTTGCTGGATTGACTCTGATTAGGTAATTGATATTGGTTGTTGATGACAGCTACATTTATTCCTTGATTTATTGATTGTTGTTGTTGTTGTTGTTGTTGATAAGCGAGGAGCTGGTTGTTTACTACTCCCCAGACAGGGACTGAAGTTTCGTAATTCTGAGTGTGAACTATATTTTGAGGCTGCGGATTTGTTTGCAGATTTACATATTGCGATGGGATGATGTTCGGTTGTTGGACCACTTGATAAACGTAATTGCTTTGTTGAAGGAGGGAGTTGGTATTCGTTTGATAAAACTGACTGCTGATTGATTGCCCTTGGGGAGGATTCACTACGGCGTATTGCATTCCTGACTGGTTCAGATGATTCACAACCATGGTCTGTGTTTGCTGTACTCGCTGTTGTACGTACTGTTGCGCGTGAGGATACTGAACATATTGGGACTGATATATAGTTGGATTATACTGAGCTTGTCCTGGCAACGGTTGTTGAAAATAGGAGTTGTTCACAGGATTTAGTGAGGAAGGTGTTAATGGTCGAGTTGCACTTCCATTATGAACAACATTATTCGGAACTGAACTGACGATGGGTCGAAAGTTACTCGCGTTCGGCAGTCTTCCACGAGTGACGGCACTGTCTGAAGGTGAATCAGAACCCTGCTCAGAAGCACTTTTCGCGCTCATGATGGAGTCACACTTTAAATTATTTTTATCCACTTCCGGGACGAAATAAGAGAAAATTTCACAAAACCACGATTCAAGCGTAAATGTTCACGGTAGAAATGCGTATTACTTTGTGAAATAAATCAGAAACAATGTTTGTCTTTTATACTTGTATGAAAGGAAGGATTAGCTTCAGGTAAAAGGGTTTTTATTTTATCTTTAGGGTTAAAAGTAGATATGAAATTAATAACACGAAAATATTTTAAACGCAAATCTAATAAGAAGCTTATTGTTTTTATCACTTAGTATACTGTACAGTTTAATTGGTCCATATATATATATATATATGAAAATTATTTCACAAAAGTAACACGTGAAAAATATTTATGATGAATAAAACCACGAAGGAAAGGAAACACAGAATGTGCTCAAGCGCTTTCGTCTCTATGTACTTCAGTGTTCCTGAGGATGTCATTAGACGAAAGCGCTTGAGCACCATTCTGTGTTTCCTTTCCTTCGTGGTTTTATTCATCTATATATATATATATATATATATTACAATTAAACCTTTCTATATAATGTACCTTTTTCGATTACTCAATGTCATTCCCATTCTCATTCACGACTTCCCACTTTGGTCCAGGCTAGGTTAACTTGGGCTAGGTTAGGTTAAGAAATATTAGCCATTCCCATTTTGCGCATTTGCCGCGAATGGGAATGGGAATGACAGTGAGTGACAGTAATTATTATTCATTTCATTCCACGCCCAAGAATGGGAAAGCTGAAAGTGAGAATTTCAAAGGAGGAATTTCAAACGGGAAGTAAAAAGCAGGAATCGAAAATGACGTCACATGAAATGGGAGCGGATCGAAGTGGGAAAAAGCGGACGACGTGAATGGGAATTCGTGAATGAGAATGAAAATAGCAAGAATAAATACATTTGAGATTACCACTTTCGTAATTTCCAGTATTGGGTGAGGAATGAAATGGTAGGAATGGCAATGAGGGGGATGATACCGTTTTGTCACGGGATATATATATATATGGGATGAATTTCACAATTAAACACTTGAAATGAATGATACAAACCCACAAGTACACCTTTTCATTCCCTGACGAGGTGTACTTCTGAATACACGAAAGGCCTTGGAATCATTTTCTTTTTCCTTGTGGATTTGCATCATATATATATATATATATATTTTTTTTTTAAAGTTCGGGAAGAACCGATTCGCCTCTATTTAAAAGGGCATATCTCGGCAGAAAAACAAAGAAAAAGTGAGAGGAAAGACAGAGGAAAAAGAAAGGGTGGAGGGGACAGTCGAAGTGGAAAAAGACCAAGGACTGCAGGGTCGAGCCCCATCATCCTTGGGTGCTAGGGCCGGGAGGGCGCACGTGAAACCTCCAGGAACAAGCATGTACAAACGAGCACAAAGAGCACTCAAGAGCACGAGCTTAGAACCCCCTTGCGGAGGGTCTGTGTGTAATAATTGTAACATATACATATAAACTTATCTGGTGGATAAAAACAAGTTTGGAAGAGATTAAGATTTCTCATATCGATTTAGCGGGTAAATTTAATATGTATTTGTCATCTCTTAAATTTTCATAATAAAAATATAAAAAAATAGTAGTATTTCGCAAATTTATTTTTCATAAAGAAATACAGGGTGTTTCATAAGTAGTTCCCGATAATAAACTTTAATAACAAAAGTTTCCAGTAGACTAACATACAGTTATCCTACAGTGTTTGTGAGTGATGATTGCGCGTAATTCCTCCAGATGGCGTTGCGACATCGCGCTCATTAACATCTGTAAAAAATGTATATTTTTCTTTGTGTGTATAATTTAATTAATTAAATATATAATTTAAAATTTACATTTTATTGTTCAAAATTGTATAAGACATACATTAGGTATTATTATTATTATTATTATTATTAAAATTTATTGTTTATATGTTGGGGACATAGAGAGAAACGTTACTTCTGATCCCAGATACACTAAAATATAGGGGACACAGGTGCATTTGACCCGGCGGTCATCGCACCTAAGTATAAAGTCATTAGCAAATGTTGACCTCAAAGATAGGTCAGTGGGAATGAGTTTTTCTTTACTAGATTGTGTTGTGCAAATTGTCCTTCGTTGAATTCTGTTAAAAAAAAAACAACTGTTATTCACAGTGAATGAATGAATGAATGAGAATGAATAAATGAGTGAATTTCGTACAGAAATATGCGGTTCTTTCCTATTTATTCTTGTTATCTTCAGCACCGCGCGTGACCACTGTAATTATTTGCATGAAATACGTCATTGGCCACCGCATGAAAAAATTATCATTATAAAGTATTATAATGGCTCTTAATAATCATTAAGGAAATATTGTATATACATACATAATATCAGTAGCGCCCGCAGAGAGGTGGGGGCACTTATACACGTGCCTCCCCCGTCGTCCATAATATGTATCTAAATATTGCTATAACATGTACTCGTATAAAACTTTTTTCTATAAGCAGATATATACATGAAATGCACAGAAATAAGAATCAGTTATCATTATCGACAAAATTTTTGGATTTTTACCAAAATTACAAGATGATATTTACACCGTTGAATGTATATACACTTATAGAGCCTTGTTTGAATCTAAAATTTATGCATTTTTGCAGTTATAGGTGCAAATAAAGTAAGCGACATCAAATTATTTACCCACAATTTTTTTTTTCTCGAAATATGTATATTTACATGCAATAGCTGACAATTTTTTTGTCAAATTGTTATCAATGTTAATGTGCTTTCATTGCTTTTGTTTAACTTATAACAGTATAAATACTCGAGACTTATCTTAAATATCTTCTATAAATTACCAATATATATACACATACGTATATATATATATAAGGGTGATCAAAAAGTAACGCAACCCATGGGAAAACGATTTATTTCAGAGCAAGTGCTGAAAGTGGGCACCGTTCTGTGCTTCACACAAGTGGATACGGCGATTCATGTTCTTAAAGACCCTTTGCAACGTTTCCTGTGAAATTGCATCAACACACTTCTGAATCATCGCCTGCAACAGAAGGAAAAAATCAATTATGTGCGTTTCTCCATGGGTTGCGTTACTTTTTGATCACCCTCCAATAATTCTGTCACCCCATATCCCGGCCCACACCATCACTTTACCGGCACCTTGCATCTTCGTCGGACTCAGCCAGTTAGGGTTAGCATTACTCCAATAACGTATGTTTTGCCGATTAACCTCTCCATTGACGTAAAAATTTGCTTCATCAGTAAACAAGATCTTACAAACGCATATTCTTAGGGTATCTGAAACATAAAAACAAACGTTTAAATTTTCCTATGTATGGAAACTTACGGCCCACCCTGTATATATATTTTGGTAATATTATATATATATATATATATATATATTTTGGTAATATATATATATCGGCTATTGATTGGTGGCGCGGAAAACGCAGTTTAATAATAAACAGGAACACCAGAGAAAATACAAACATCCTTCAAGGTTTAATAGTACCAACGTTTCGGAATGCACTAATTCCATCTTCAGGGCTAAAACAATAAAATGCCAAATCACATACAAAATAAAATTTGCTTAATAACAATTTAAAATAAACTTAAAAAATTATAAAAAGTAGCTAATTAAATGTAAAACATTAAAACTAAAAGGTAAATAAATGTGAAGTTAAAAAGTTAAAATTATAAAAAGTAAAAGCATTAAAACTGAAACGTAAATAAAATAAACTAGTACCTTAACCAAAACATAGCAGATCTATCGATGATTCGTCAGAATTTAGGTCTGGTTCTAGTTTATAAATAAACAGAGACTCCATAATTTTAAGCTTAAGGTCAGAGCTTCCGGCAGCAAGAACGGCGAAATTAGACTGTGAAATTGGGTGGTTATTGTTGTACGAGTGATTACGTATGAGAGAATTAGGTGGTTTGCCAAGGGGTAAATTTGTACGGACCGATTTACCGAGATGTTCGTAAATACGGGATTTTAAATGTCTTTTAGTTTTACCTATATATGACCCCATACAGTGGTCACACTTGTATTGATAAACTATGGATAACCTAATTCTCTCATACGTAATCACTCGCACAACAATAACCACCCAATTTCACAGTCTAATTTCGCCGTTCTTGCTGCCGGAAGCTCTGACCTTAAGCTTAAAATTATGGAGTCTCTGTTATTTATAAACTAAAACCAGACCTAAATTCTGACGAATCATCGATAGATCTGCTATGTTTTGGTTAAGGTACTAGTTTATTTTATTTACGTTTCAGTTTTAATGCTTTTACTTTTTATAATTTTAACTTTTTAACTTCACATTTATTTACCTTTTAGTTTTAATGTTTTACATTTAATTAGCTACTTTTTATAATTTTTTAAGTTTATTTTAAATTGTTATTAAGCAAATTGTATTTTGTATGTGATTTGGCATTTTATTGTTTTAGCCCTGAAGATGGAATTAGTGCATTCCGAAACGTTGGTACTATTAAACCTTGAAGGATGTTTGTATTTTCTCTGGTGTTCCTGTTTATTTTATATATATATATATAACGTAATGGAAGTGGCACCCCCCCCCCCCATGTCAGAAAATCCTGTGGGCGCCACTGATAGTTTATGTACGGAAAAAAGTTCGACTAGAAAGATGAAGCTTTGAAAAAGCATGAAAAATTATTATAATTAGTAATATTTTCTCTCCGTATTTTTTGTTAACCGCATTAAAATTGTAAAAATAAAAGCCAGTCATTACCAATTAGAAATTTTTTATGTTATTTATAAATTTTATGTTGTAGGTCAGTGGTGAACAAACTTTTCTTATCTCGGGCTATTGTCGACATCTAAACCAATTCGCTGGCCAAATATTTATAGGAACTACTACTATTCTACAGGGTGTCCCATAAGTCCGGCATCATAGGAGAAATTCATATTTTTCTATTTCTACAATCCATAATTCATATTTTTCTCTTTCTACAGGCCATAATGTCTGTGAGCAAGGAAGAACGAATCCAGATAATTATACTCATAGGAAATCGGAGTCAAAGAAAGGCCGCTGCTGAATTTAACAGACTGCATCCATACCGCGAGCCAATAACACAGAGTTGTGTTAGCAGACTTGTTGCAAAGTTTAAGGAAACAGGATCCATAGAAGATAAACTACGCAGTGGACCTTCAAGGAGGTCCACTGACGATGATACAGCGACTGCTATCCTGGCTCATTTTAACAGAAGTCCCAATAAGTCTCTTCGGCGATTGTCTGCCGAGGCAGGAGTGTCGAAAAGCAGCATCCATCGCATTCTTCAGGCTCACAAATGGCATCCATATAAACTTCAGATCCTACAGAAATTAAGCGAAGATGATCCCGACCGGCGGATGGAATTTTGTGAATGGGCTACGGAACAATATGCTCGGGATGCCAATTTCCCGTCCACCATTCTGTTCAGTGACGAGGCTGTGTTTTATGGAAATGGTGAGGTAAATCGACAGAACACCCGCTACTGGTCTCAAAACAACCCTCACTGGTATACCTCTTCAAAGGAACAAAGTGCATCTCGGGTGATGGTATGGTGTGGCATTTGGAAGGATCGCATCATAGGCCCCCTCTTTTTCGATGAACATGTCACTAGAGGCACCTACCTACGTATGCTCAAGGAAGAAGCATTTCCCAGTGTCTTGAACGAAGAAGGAAATTTCCCAACATGGTTCCAGCAAGACGGCGCTCCTGCACATTACAGCACCCAAGTAAGGGAATACCCGTACCAACAATTCCCTGGTCATTGGATAGGACGTCGAGGGCCTGTGGAATGGCCAGCTAGAAGCCCGGATCTCACGCCACTAGATTTTTATCTCTGGGGCCACTTGAAAGCGCTGGTATACGCGGAGAAAATTAGGAGTGTTGAACATTTGCGGCAGCGCATTATTGGGGCATGTAACACCATTACTCCTGACATCATTCACCGTGTGCTTGCTGACTGGGTATCACGTCTGAATTTGTGTATTGAAAACAATGGTGGACATATTGAGCACGTTCTGTAAATAAAACTTTTGTTTTGCCTTTTTTATTATTTTTCCTATGATGCCGGACTTATGGGACACCCTGTAGATTGGTAGAATTTTTCATAATATAATGGGATCTTTGTGGTTGGTTGCTTTTCTTTTAAACCAGCTTATCATTATCTGGTGTTAGACAAGGTGTTATTAACAACCAAAGGTTGGATACATTGCAATCAGAGTCAATAGTCAAGAGTCACGAATCACGAATCACGAGTCACGAGTCACGAGTCACTAAACGATCGAGTGGTTGCTCGGCGAAATGCTCGCAGACATAGACTCACTTAGTCAGGTTTTGACGTAGAATGTAGGTGGGGGAGTGCTGAAACTTAATACTGTAGATGCCTGCAGTGCGAGACTGTGTTTGTATTGAGTTTCCTTCAATCCTTGAACTCCGAAGCAGGCCTTGCCAAGAGTGGGCCCAACTGAGTTTTGTTTACATTTGACGTTACAAGCTGAAGTTGCTGTGTTCTATTGGTCCTAACCTAATCTAGTGTAAACTAATCTAATTAACTTAATTTAACATATTACCAAGCTGTTGTGAGCTACTGAGCTCTTGTCTCTGAACATTGTCTAGATAGTAAAGTTTTGCCAAGAGATTAGATAAATGACTCAATTTAATTAAATGAACTTTATTTTTTTATTCTGAATGCTTGAACGTGGTCCAGCTAATGGCCTGACCTTAGCGTTGCCAGATTTTTCAAATGCCCATGCGGTCCCGACCCCCCCGTCTTTTTTTTTAAGACCAAATTTTTTTCAAATTGAACTAGTTTTCTTCAATGGGTTAATATGTTTCTGGTCACATGACCCGAACTTTTAATCATCAAAGTTTTAGCTCAATCTTCTGACTTCAAGTGTAACTGAAATTCTCATAGCCAAACACAATATTTTATAAGCATTATGTAATTTCTAGGATGTTCTAGAACATTCACAATTACAGAATTCCACAGGATCCTACATAATTCTAGAAAATTCAAAATCAGTTCATCCATTGGAAGATATACAAATAACCACTAAATTTACCTTAAATTTACAACAGGCAATAACAGAGCTACTGGGGATTCTTAAGGAATGCAAAGATACTTTATCTCCGCCTTTGAAAATCCTGTGGAGATCCTCACTAGACACCAGTAGAATACCACCAATCATGAAACAAGCAAATATTACTCCAATCCAGAAAGGAAGCCAAGAACTATAGACCCATATCCTTGACTTCCCATATTATCAAAATATTTGAGGGTTAATATTTGAACATAAGAACATAAGAAATTTTTATAGTGGGCACACTAGGGGCCACTTCGGCCCATCGAGGTGGCTCCACTATGTAAAAACTGCCTGTACATTGACAATAACCAATTTTTACAAAACTAATTAAGTATTAATTTAAAACTAATTAATTATCAATTTAAAACTAAAGATAGAATCTCTGGATCCAGAGGATCAAAGTCATAATAGGCTACTATCCACAAATATGTTACACACTATATCTATTTATAACTGACATACAAATATATCAGATCCAAAGAATCTAGTCAATTTCATTATGGTACCCATCAATACCAGTACCATGCCAACCAAAAACAAGTCACGGTCCATATCAATTGCGGACCAAGTCACAATTTATCCATATACATTACAATATATATACTTAAGAGGAAAAGTGTAGGTGTGGCTGTAAAGACTGTACAGTAATGTAGAAATGTGTGTGCACCCATTTTGGGTCTCCCATTTAAAGGTGTTTGAGGGGCAAGTGAAGATCATGAGTTTTTCAATACCTCACAGTACTATGGGGGGCACCGCTCGGTAGAGGAATCTCTTTAAATAGGGTGTGTAAGGACAGAGAGTATCCCCTAACCCAAGATGCTGCCTCCCTATATCCCACAACACCTGTGTTAAGCTGTGGGATCTATCACCCAAATGCACATAATATATATGAAATAAACTAGTACCATTCATGCAATAATTAAACACCATCACCAGATGTCCCTTGCAGACATCAAACTATCCAACCTTCTTTTGAAAGAATCAAGCGTATCTGAAGTCACCACTTCTTCTGTCAGACTGTTCCAAAACTTAATTACTCTGTTTGTAAAACTATGTTTTCTTAAATTTGTTCTACATCTTGGCTTAAATAACTTCATACTATGACCTCTAGTCTGATTATTGTGATCTTTAATGAAAAGAGACTCAAAATCTATCTTATCCAACCCTTTTATCATTTTATACACCTCTATCATATCACCCCTTAACCACCACCTTTTTAATGAGAACATGCTTAGATACGCCAGTCTTTCCTTATATGTCAATTGTCTTAGAGATGGGATCATTCTTGTTGCTCGTTTCTGTACTTTTTCCAGTTTTTCAATATCTTGTATCAAATAGGGACTATTAAATTGAATGCAGTATTCGAGGAGGGGTCTCACATATGAAATGTATAGTTGCTTTATAATATTGGGTGATTTGTATTCAATGTGTGTGTGCATGAGATTGAGTCTAGCATTTGCTTTATTTCTGATTACCACACAGTGATTTGAGGGTTTAAGTTTATTTGTCACAGTGACACCCAAGTCTTTCTCTTTATCATCATTTTGGATCTTTTCCATTTGACTGCCGCCATTGAAACATAATTAAACTTTTTGTATTTTAACTGAAATGTCTTGATGATACAAAATAAGTTACTTTATAAAAAAGCTTTTCTTAATTTCCCCTTCAAATTTTGTTTCTTATAAACAATTTTAATTACTTTCAAGATCCATGCTTAATTTTTAAGTTTTAATTGTGTACTCAGAAAAATAAGGGGATCACCTGAAGATCAGGGCCTCCAGCTTTCTTTAGTTAGCTTTATAAGGCTAACTAACAAAAATATCATGACCTAACCTAACCAATCGTCAAGGTCATACAGTTGACTTAATGATTGGTTAGGTTAGGTCATGATATTTTCGTTAGTTAGCCTTATAAGGCTAAGTAAAGAAGGCTGGGGGCACTCACCTCTTATGTTTCAATGGCGGCAGTCAAACGGAAAAGATCCATCATTTTTAATCCAAATTCCATTCATATTGTATTCAAATTCTGGATTTTTTGGCCCAATATGCATAACCTTGCACTTATCAACATTAAAGTTCATCTCCCACTTATCTGCCCAGGCTGTTACTCTGTCTAAGTCTTTTTGTATTGTCATTGCTCCTGCTACTGACTTAACATTATGGCCTAATTTTGTATCATCAGCAAATTTTGAGGTTATAATGTTATAATGTTTCAGACCAACAAAGACCCTAGGATCCACTCATGGCTGGTCTACCTAACTGTTCGTAATCGTGTATTGTGTATGTCCTCCGTGGTGGCGGAGGGGACCTACAATTTTACGTGGGTTCCGAACCACAAGAACATAAGAAATTTATGTAAAAACTGCCGGTAAATTGGCAACGATCAATTTTTACGAAACTAAATAATTATCAATTTAAAACTAATTAATTATTGATTTAAAACTAAAGATAGAATCTCTGGATCCAGAGGATCAAGTCATAATAGACTAGGTACTATCCACAAATATGTTACACTCTATATCTATTTATAACGGACATGCAAATATATCAGATCCGAAGATAGGCCCTTCTCTAGATCATTTATATAGACAACAAAAAGCAGAGGTCCCAGAACAGACCCCTGTGGGACTCCGCTCAATACGGGTCTCCAAGTAGACTTATTTCCATTTAGATGAACTCTGTTTTCTATTTCTCAGCCATTCTTCTATCCAATCAGCTATATGACCTCTTATACCATGGGCTCTAACTTTTACCAACAATCTTGCATGAGGAACAGTATCAAATGCCTTTGCAAAATCTAAGTATACTATATCTAAGTCTGGCTCTTTATTGTCCAAATGCAATAGGACTCCATCATAAAATTCAATCAAGTTGGTTAGACAGGACCTTCCATTTCAAAAGCCATGCTGGCTATCATTTATAAGGTTGCACTCTTCAAGGAACTCAGTACGGTAACTTTACCTCTAATGATACTTTCGAGTAATTTGCAAATAATGGAGGTGAGGCTGATGGGTCTGTAGTTTTTTGCCAAGTTTCTATTTCCTTTTTTAAAGGCTGGACATGGGCTGAGAAATGAGAGGTTGTGTTTCACTAGCACTATTTTTCATGCTCTTTACGATGGTACTAATCTTTTTTTGTGCTAGTGCGTGGTTATAAAATTAATTTAACCCTTTATCGCACTGTGCGTCGAATACGTAATGTTTCAAATGCACGCATTTAGACTCAACCCTACGCAAAAAGTTCGGCCATAAAGGGTTAATATATCATTTTTACATGGGGACCCCATGTGTGTGTGTGTATGTATGTATGTTAGCACTCCGTGTGTTTGTATGTACGGTAATGCGTTTCGTGGATGTATCACTTGTTTTCAGATTGTCACATGGCTGGATTGGGCCAATTAGACACTTTTTGTGTAGATTTGGCCAATTAGACACTTTTTGCAATGTGCACCATAGGAATTTCCTTTGCTTCACGCAGTTTGAGGACAATGGCTGAAGCTAATGAAGGTTTTGAATGTGCCAGTTGCGAGATTGAGTATTACCGCGCCATTTGTAAATATTTTGAAAATAACAAAGCAGCGGTAGATTGTTTTAAACACCAGAGAGTTCTGCCAGCTTGTGTGCAATGCCCAAAATGTAACAATTCCTTTTCTTATTGCGCAGACCAACATATATACTATTGTCACTGGCAGGTTAGTTTAGTTTAGTTTAGTTTAGTTTAGTTAATTTAGTTAGGTTAGCTAGTTTTTTATCAGAATTACATTTTCCTGGTGTAGTTTTCTCTGCTTTGTTGGAATTTGACACATTTATTGTGCAAATGAGTAGAAACACTCCGTATTTTAGAATGGAAAAAAAAAAGGTTTTATTCATTTGCACAAGAAATGGGTATCAGATTCGAACAAAGCAGAGAAAACTACACTAGAAAAATGTAATTTTGATAAAAAATGTAGCCCCTGTGTCCAGCCAAATATTTAGTACCTATTTGAGAAAGTCCTGAAAAGGCACATTGTCAGTTTTATAGAAAATGAACATCTCTTAGAAGACTTTCAATATGGCTTCAGACAAGAGAGATCCTGCCTTACTGAACTTATAGACCATTGCAATACAATCCTACAATATTTGGGAGAAGACCACAATGTTGAAGTCATCTATCTAGACTTTGCAAAAGCTTTTGACAAGGTTGACCATGGTATATTATTCCATAAACTAAAAGAACTTGGTATTTGTTGAAAAATAGGAAAATGGATCCCTGCCTTTCTGATAGAAAACAAATAATTGTAAATAGAGCAAGATCTATAGAAAAAGAAGTGATTAGTTGAGTGCCACAAGGTACTACTGGGACCAATTCTATTCATTATAATGCTAAACAATATAAACTGTAACCTAGGAAGCTCTCTCCTGTCATTCGCAGATGATACCAGAATACCAAGACCCAGTGGCAGCTCATGACTTTCAGTTATGGGGGTGCTGCCTCAGAAATTGCGAACAATTGTGTCGATTATATATATATATATATATGAAAAATTATTTCACGAAAGTGACACGTGAAAAATATTTATGATGAATAAAACCACGAAGGAAAAAGAAACACAAAGGGGTGCTCAAGCGCTTTCGTCTAATGAGCTTGAGCATCCCTTTGTGTTTCTTTTTCCTTCGTGGTTTTATTCATCATATATATATATATATATATATATATATATATATATATATATATATATATATATATGAGAGAGCCCCGCAAGGGGGTTCTAAGCTCGTGCTCTTGACTGCTCTTTGTGCTCGTTTGTACGTGCTTGTTCCTGGAGGTTTCACGTGCGCCCTCCCGGCCCTAGCACCCAAGGATGATGGGTCTCGACCCTGCAGTCCTTGTCATCCTTGGTCTTTTTCCACTTCGACTATCCCCTCCACCCTTTCTTTTTCCTCTATCTTTCCTCTCACTTTTTCTTTGTTTTTCCGCTGAGATATGCCCTTTAAATAGAGGTGAATCGGTTCTTCCTGAACTAAAAAAAAAAATATGAGAGAGAGAGAGAGAGTCAAATAGATAACTACTCACTACTCAGTCATAAAAATAAGTAAAATAGTATCATAAAATCAGTTATAGGGTACTTACGCTTAATGGGTAATTTCAAATTTGGCAAAAAAATTTATTTATAAACAAATTCCATCTTCTGTTTTTATTCCGAGCAAAAAAATATTCTAAGAAATGAAAGCTATATATTGTAAATAATCTAATTATTATATAATTAACTTCAATCTCACGA
This sequence comes from Bathynomus jamesi, assembly GCA_023014485.1. Classification (NCBI taxonomy): domain Eukaryota; kingdom Metazoa; phylum Arthropoda; class Malacostraca; order Isopoda; family Cirolanidae; genus Bathynomus; species Bathynomus jamesi. Next base: position 834,153 of record JAJOZX010000150.1, read on the forward strand.
CAAAAAATAAATGATAATGAACCATTGATAAATGCAATTCGGAAATTAAATTTTGAATTAGCAAATGATACAGCAACACAACTACCACATCAAACAAACAAATTGGCACAGTGCTTTGGATCCTCTTAAACCTGCGATTCTGAATCGCTCTTTGTACGTCTGCCACTGAGGTTTCAAGCGTTTCGAACAAAATCTGGAACTGTTAAGTACGCAGTTCCACGGGAAGGCTGAAGCTACTTTCGTGATTCATTCGTTCGGCATTGAAATAGTTTAAGGAAAAAAGGATATAATCTGATTTAAAAACTCAAAGTTCATTGAAAAAAAAAATCAGAGAGGCTATTTTAAATATTTAAATATAAAGATCATAAGATCATGGGGGTGCTGCAGTTCCACAGTGCCTACCTGTGAGCCGCTCCTGCTAAGACCAATTACAGAAAAAGAAGACCATGTGGAGCTACAAAAAGATCTACAAACTATATATGCATGCGCAGATGCAAACAATATGAGCCTTCAATGAAGACAAATTTGAACTAATTACAGTGCCCGCAAAAAGTATCCGATCACCCTGGAAATTTGTATTTTTTACATAAAAAACAATGTTTAAATGTATACTAACCTTATATTAGTATTTTGTCATCTGTCCTTTGGTTTGGATGACTTGTTCTAGACGTTTTGGCATGGATTTAATCAAGTTTTGACAAACTTCCACTGATATTTCCTTGCACCATACCTTTTTGATGGCTTCTTGTAATTTTTTGACTGAGCCAGTGTCGTGGCATTCAACCTTATTTTTTATTATTAGCCACATATTTTCTATCGGATTGAGATCTGGACTATTACCAGGCCAATCCAAAATATCAAATTTATTGTCAGTAATCCATTTTGTCACTATTTTGGCCCTGTGACATGGTGCACCATCATGCATGTATGTTTTTGTCCTTTGGATTGCCATTGCCATTGGAAGTTTATCCTGTAGCATTGCTAAATACCGTGCACCATTCATAGTTGTGTTCTTCGGAAGAAAATATAGGTTTCCACGCCCATAGTAACCGAAACAACCCCAAACCATCACACTTGGAGGGTGTTTCATTGTCTTTAGGGTGTATTTAGGGTCCATCCTATTTGAGCCAATGGGCCGGCGAACCTTTTTTGGACAACTTCTGAATGTCAAAAATGTCGACTCATCACTAAATAAAACCTTCTTCCAGTCATCAACAGTCCAATGAATATATTTTTTACAAAATGCGACACGTTTTTTACGCATTTTTTCATTAATGAACGGTTTTCTTAGCAGCATGGCGAGATGGTAATCCGAGTTCTTTTTGGAGCCGCTCCTGGATAGTTCGTTCAGAAACACCAGATAACAAATTATTCATATTAAATTTTATTTCTTTCGCAGTTATTGTTGGGTTTTTCAATACTAAACATTTCATAAGTTTGTCTGTTCGTGAATTTGTTTTTCTCAGTCTGCCAGATCGTTTTTTAGGGACTGGCGTGGTTAGGCCGGCATTGTTCTTAGCCCGTGAAACCCATAAATTAACGGTACTTTGGGATATGTTTAATTCCTTAGCTATCTGTCTCTGTGATTTCCCACATGTATGCAAAGCAACAATAGCACCTCGACAATCACTCTTAAGTTGTTTTTAGCACACATTATATATAAATTTTATTTACACCACTTTCTGTAAAAAATAACAAAATATCAATAAATTTACACAAACAGTGAAATCTGACAACTTTGAGACACAGCCACCCGCAACGAAGGCTACCAGAACACTAATTTGAGAATGCGTTGGATAGCTCTCATATCAGCGAGCAACCTCAAAGTTACCAGATGTCGCTAGAACAAATAGAAAGTGAATTATGTGTGTCTGAATATCAAGGGAAAATATTGTATTTTCTTGAGTGATCGGATACTTTTCGCGGGCACTGTAAGTATGGACCAAATAAATACCTGAAAGAACAATTCAGTATACTGGACCCACAGGAAAAGATATTGTACAAACTGATCATGTAAGGGATCTAGGGATTATATCTGAAGGTGCAACATTCAACAGGCACATTGACAAAGTAAACCTCCTCATGCAAACAACTAACAGGATATATACTGAGGACATTCAGAACTAGGGACAGTATGACCATGCTTACCCTGTGGAAATCACTTGTTCTTCCACGCATTGACTACTGTTCTCAATTATGGTTTCCCCACAAACAGAATGAATTGCAAAAAATTGAGGGCCTACAAAGAACCTTTACCTCATATATTAAACAACCTGATGGGCAATAGGTGAGTAAAAACAAATTAAACTACTGGGATAGGCTCAGAGACCTTGACCTTTATTCCATAGAGAAAAGGTTTGAGAGATGCATCCTAATCTACACCTGGAAAATTCTAGAAGGGCTTTTATTTGCCCCCAATACTGAACCAATTGTGCCCACCTTAACAAGAACTGGCAGAATGTGTCAAAAATATCACCTCCCACCAAACAGTCTGAGAAGGATTCAAACCCTTCAGTATAATAGTATCTCTAGGCAGGGTTCTCACCTGTTTAACTCCTTGCCTCAGTACCTTAGAGCCCTATATAAGTGCAGTCCCAGTAGATACTTTTAAAAAACACTTGGACATGTTTTTAGCCAACATACCTGACCAACCCACAGTTCCAGGGTATTCCTCTGCCAGACCAGCCCCCACAAATTCAATAGGGGACCAAATCATATGGCAGGAGCAAGAGAAAAGAAGGGTGGTGACCCCGTCGTGGCCCCGCCTCAGGAGGCGCTGAGCGGACTCCGTGGGAGCAGCGCACCCTTGAGGCAGAAGCGCTTCAAAGTAAATTCAAGGTAAATCCTAAAAAAATTTGCTTAAATATTTTTTGTGGGACATTTTGAATACAAAGTAGGATGCAGGATTTTTGGATCAAATGCGGGGTGTCTGGCAACCTGAAAGGGCCTATCTGAAAAATAATAGTAAAGGTTTTAGAACATTTGAAGCATAAGGATAACTCAGTCACCAGATCCTCTCTAGATTATCCATATTGAAAATATAAACCAAACCCACCCCATTATACTCTACAATACTCTAACTGTACAAAGAATCCAAGCTATTTACAATATTTTCCATCAAAATATGCTTCAAATTACTCCATAATGGTGCATTTGCACCAAAAATGAAGGTCAGATTCAATTGAAACAGCATGAAATACACCAGAAAAACCTATTTCTGTCACTAGTTTGGGTGGATGTGTTCTACCAAATCTTTACCACTATAACATATAATTAAATGTGCTAAGTATGGGCCCCCCAACCCCAGGATACCCCAAAAATTAAATAAAATATAATAATAATCTGCCTCCCAAAATAATATTAAATAAATACATAAACTCGTCTGTAAAAAAAAAAAAAATAATTAGTAATAATGTGTAATAAATAAAAAAATAACTCACCATTAGGGTCTCTTGGAGCTGGCTTCTTAACCACCAGTGTTTTAGCTCCATCATCACGTTTTTTATATTTTTAAAACTTTTTATTTATTTATAAAAAAAATATTTTTTGGACTGCATTAATCCAAAACTGCACAAATTGGGGGGTTACTGTGTGTCACATTTAAATTATGATTAACCCTCAATATGGTGACATAAGTGTGTATATCCAATTAGTGTGCTCCAGTATATGATGACATATCCTATGTGCGTATATCCAAAACTTAAAGAAAGCTAAATCATACGACATTTCTGCTTTTAGTTATAAATATTTAAGTTTTGGACATATGCACATATGTGGTTGTATATTGGAGCGAGCTAATTGGACATACGCACATATGTTGCCATATTGAAGGGTGAAGGGGTTAATACACAAATGAACTACTATCTATAATACAGTATTATTATAGAAACAAATACAGACAAAGTTATTACTGAAGATATGATACCAATACAGTACAAAAAATTGAATGTTAGAGACAAGAAATGAACAAGTAATGTACGTTTAACCCTAGATTAGACATGAGAAATGAACAAGTAATATAATAATATAGACATGAGAAATAAACAAGTAATGTATGCAGGTTAGTCCACAATGCTTCAGAAATGATTGCTACCATTCTTGTTATTTTATAACTTGTTCAGGATAAGTAGGTAAACAGTGGCCTTTATTGTGCTGCTGTTGATTTGAATTTTTTATTTAGCTACCATACATAAATGCAGCAACTATAGGCAAGACTTTTTTATTATTAAGTGAACTCCCTCTTTTTTATTTTTTTTAGCAATATATAACTGAAATACAAAGATTTGCCCATATAGCAAGTTTTTGTTTGTATGGGTTCTAATAGGATTTATTTCATTTTACATAACATAGTACGTTTCTAAAATATGAATGGAGTTTACATTATGTAAGCCTAAGGTCTTATACAAACTGGCTTATAATTAAAGATATGGACTCATGCAGAGTGAATCATATTATGTTAGGCTTATTTTTTATATTTGACACTTTATATTACTGTATTATGTAATTATATGGATTGGAAACTATCTTTTAGGCTTTACATCACTATCATAAACTTTTCTAAATAAAATATGTTAAATATTTGATCTAATATTCGAGGTTTGGCATTTTCAGAAAGATTATTCAATGCAAAATTAGGTCTGGTACTGCGCAAATTATTTTAAAGATTGAAGATGACATACCGTAATTTTTGCAATTTAAGCTATTTTAGCTCCTATTTTGGGTCTTAAAATTTTTAGTGTATGCAGAAAGAAGATGGAAGGGAGGGAGGGAGGGCTAAATTGCAGTTTAGCACCCATTGTAAACTTTAAATGGCTGTAACTTTTTATTTATTTGCGACATTTTGATTCTGTATTTGGAAAGAGGAGACAAAACTGCACTAGAAACAAAAAAAAAAATTGGGTGCTAAACTGCAATTTTACCAGATTGCATATTAGGTTAGGTAAATTTTAAATAGCTGTAACTTTTTTATTATTTATTTGAGACAAATTGGGATTCTATATTTGGGAATAGGAGACAAAACTGCACTAGAACCTCCTCCCTCCCAAATGGGGGTCACCAATTGACTGCTAAACTGCAATTTTACTAGGGAGTGACTAGGTTCATTCACCAATCTAGACAGTTTTCTAGTTAACATATTTGGAACAGTTTCTTTATTATACTTATGAACAGTTCTTCCAAAATTTGAAATAGTATGGTAAATTCATATTAATCAAGCTCAATTGATCATAGTGCTACCATTCAATAGTTGTAATTATTTTCTTTGTGTTAAGTAGAAGAAAATTAGAAGAGTGCTTTAAAAATGATGTAGGCCATAAATAAGTATCGTAACAATGATCAGCCATTTTCCGATTATAGGGGATTTTGCTAGTGAAATGCAAAATTGCAACAAGCAACTAATGATTCACCAGAAGATAGAAAATTTGAATCTATGCAATTATTGGTTTAAGAGTTGTGTATCATGGCCTATATTCTTGCAGTGCTCAGAAAGTGCAAGATTTTTTAAATTTCCTTATAATTTGTCATTTTTTTACCACAAATGCTGAAGTAAAAGAGTGGTTATTTTTAATACCCTATTTTTTTTGCATAACTATGCCCATTTTTGTAATATACTTGCATATTTCTACCTACTGTGCACACTGCACAATTCTATCAAAACTTACCCTATACCGTATAGGTCTGATAGCAGTTTTTTAGCTTTCATCTCTTTTGACTTAGGAGTAGCTTTGGTTGATTAATATGCCTAAACTCAAAATTAGTATTGTACCTGTACTGCCATAGGCCTATATAAAAAAAAATGGTTAATTTATTTAGCTTTAGAAACTATCAAGAAAATGAGACATATTTCTTTATTTTCAGATTAACTTTCCAAAGACTGAGCAGTAGTTAGTCTTCTCAAAGTTTAATTGCTCTGACAGTCTGAATGAAAAATTAAAGTTTACATTTTATTTTTAACAATACAGTAATACTTTATATAGATTAATAATGTCTGAAACAAAGGAAAAGTCCTTGAAAACTACTCAAGACTCCGAAGAGGAGGAGGAATTACCAAAAGGACCTGTGGAGAATGCTTGGGCACTCAGTATTCCTTCTTTTAACAAAGGTGACATGAAGTATCATCTTCAAGAAGAAACCAGATTTGAAATTGCCTTTCCCAAGTATAGAGAAAAATATATAAGAGAATGCTGGCCAATTGTTCAAAAATTATTTAATGTAAGTACTTCTATTTTTTTATTTTCTTTTAAGACTTGTGCTGCCTGTATTTAAGTATTAAGTCCTTACAGTTACTATAGTGTCAGTATCAAAGAGAGCCTCAGAATCCTGAAAAAAAAAAAAAGCTAAACTCTCCCTTTATATTTGAAGCTTAGTTTATTAAGTGTGACAGAGAACATTAGCTATTAACATACAGTACCAGATTCATGAGGAACCTTATTTTAAATTGTGTTGAACTTAAAAGATTTTCTTATTTTGATCACATTTTTTAGATTTTGGTGCCTTCAGGTTGTGAGCTCCATTCAGCTGTGGTTAATTATTTTATCTTAAAACAGTAAGACAAATTTGGTGACACTAATTCTAATATTGTTTGTCAGTGCTTTTGTCATATGCCATTTACTTAGTAAATAATAAAATAAATAAGATTAAATTGCTTTTAAGCACATTTATTACTTTGAGTTTAATTGACTGCCAACATGGCTGAATACTTATGATGATGATGGGCTATATAATGCTATAATAGCATATGATGCGTGATATATATTAGTTATTTCCTTTTAAATCCCAGATTAAACACTCAACCAGGTATTAGAATCTTCATAATAAATATTGAAGTAAAGTAATTATTTTATTCTGAATAGCTATTTTAAAACAAATCACATGACATATCACTTATCTTGAGCTTTACTTTTTTCAACAAGTATAGGCTATAGGCTAAGAACTGAAAAGTAAAGCTATTTACTCATTATGGATAACTGCTGCATCCATTTCAAGTGTTTTGGAATGATGTGATAGCAACTTCAAGGAACTTTTATTACAGGAACATGGAATCCGAGCTGAATTGGACCTCCTTGAAGGAATTATGAGTATAGCAACCACAAGAAAGACTTGGGATCCTTACATCATCCTGAAAGCGAGAGATATCATTAAACTTCTTGGAAGATCAGTTCCAGTGGAACATGCAGTTAAAGTTTTAAAAGATGGTATCACTTGTGAAATTGTCAAGGTAGGCTAAACCTTTTTTTTTTTTTCAGAATGGTCATATTAAAGGTCGCATTTCAGAAGTTGTGTACTCTAGGCTGGGTCGAATTTCTGGGGCAGATCGGGCACTGTGTGGGGCTTATGAATTGGGGTCCTGACCAACATACTCCAAAAGAAAGTTTATGCTCCCCCCCGTACCACTAGCATACTCCCTCCTATTTTTGGCTCTGCCCCAAAAATGAAGATGGAGACCATTTAGAGCATCTTCTCATAGAGATGACCCCCCCCACCTAAAATTGCATAATATATCTCGTGTGCAATTTTCAGGCAATTACCTCAAAAATTTGGATTTCTCAAAATTTTTACCACGCGTATTTTCTCAAAATATTTGCTATATCCAGTGATGGGCATCGATACATGAAAATCGCTAAAGCGATACCGATACATCGATATACATGAAGAACGTCTTAGGCGATGCCGATACTTTCTAGATGTCTTAAGCGATACCGATACCGATACATGCATCGCCGGTACATTTTTATAATTATTCATTTAATATGTAGGTATTAGATATTATTGTTTATACTAGTAATTTGTACGCACTGTAAGTAAAATCAACGACATTTTAATGGGTTTTATAGATGTAAATAAAAACATTGCTTTATTTAATGAAAGTATGTTTTAATTTCGTAGGATACATGAATGACTGAAAATATTACACTAACAATTAAAAGTAATTACTATTACCCTTCAAAAATACCAGCTGGCTAAACATCTGGTCAGACAGTCTATTCCTTTTTGGAGCGTGAATGTGACCAGCCAAACTAAACAACCGTTCTACAGGAGCAGAGGATGGTAGTGGTGTGTTATACTTCAGGAAGACCCGTAGAATTCCTGGGTACTGCCTCAGAGATTGGAGAGAATGACTTCCGTCACCCAGATACTGTAAAACTTCCATCTCAGTGGAATCTTGGGTTGCAGAGACATTAGTGGAAGCAGACTCATAACAGAAGAAATCATCTGCACTTCCGTCAGATGCAGCATCACTTAGTTGTTGCTGGGGGGTCTGCTCGCTGAGGCTCTTAACAGCATTAACCAACATTTCTTGAACCCTCTTTTTGACAATGTTAGTATTAAATTTGCCTTTTATTGTCATCCACTTTAACTTGAACAGAGGATTTGAAGACGATGCCAGTATTGCTGCTTTACACTCATGCGACGCATCAAGGCACAGAAACTTTTCAAACCGCTTAGTGAACCCTACTGTGACTGCATTGAGAAGTGGCTGACAATGACGCAATGCCTCCGAATTCAAACGCTCTAGCTTCTTCTCTACAGCTAACAATGTCGGAAGCAGGCAACCGTAAAAACATTCTTTGTCGGACTGCAACCTATCAAGTGCTGTTGCAATGGGTTGTAGTACGGTTAGGTATTCCTGGAGAAAATCAATTTTCTGAGTTGGGTGTTGAATTTCAAATTCAATACCAATAAATTTCATGTTCTAATTACCATATATTTTTACAGGAATTATAAGAATTTATGCTCTTTAGATTTACTTATGATCCATGCATGATTCTATAAAAGCTGGATTTTTAATTTTTTAAAAAGGTTGAAAAAATGTCAACCAGAAACAAATCTTCGAATGCAGCTTTTGGTTTTGCCACTGAATTCCGCCGATCAATGATTCCTACAAAGGCAGACGTTGTCAAACACTTTCTTCATTCAAAAGAGAGAAAAAATCAAGTCAAGGGGATCAGCAACTGCGAACGATTGCTACAATATAGTTACCAAAGATCTTCAAGATATTTGGGCCATGTTCTCTCTCCCTGTCATTCAAGAAAGATCTATTTCTTCTGCAGTGGAAAGATTAATCAGATCAGCTCTTTCCTTGAACAAGGTTCCTCTACGTCAAAGGAATGAAAATTTTGCTAAAAAACTTGCTTCGTATGATGAAATGTTTGACATTTGTACTTGCAAATGTTATGATAAAGGAATAGAAAGGCCGTTTTGTCGATGCGAGGTAAAAATCCCAATGGTAGAGTGGGAGTCATTTGTAGACCAAAAGCAAAGAATAAATCAATTAGGGCCATTTGATCGTGAAGCTGCCGCTGTCCAGAGACGATCCCTTTCAAGAGCAAGAGAAGAACAAGAGGGCAACAAAGGTCACAAGTGGAAATGGCAGAGGCTATGGAAGTTGTACCATCTTCTTCAGTAGATGACTTTAGCGAAGATATAGAAGACAGTGACAATGAGCTAGAATTCGTGCCCGATGTGGAATTGATTGAAAATGATCAAAATAGGTATTCATACAATGAATTACCATTGGTGGCAGACCGTTACCGTGTGAGTTCGAGAGCTACAGCAGCTATTGTTAATGCTGCATTGAAAGATATGGGAATAATCGATCAATCTAACATGCTTGATAGGAAGACAATAGAAAGAGAGAGAATTCGTGTAGGCAAGAAAAATAGCTAGATCTAGATGTGAATATTGAATGTATAGGGTTTGATGGAAGAAAGGATACGTTAACCAAGCATGGAAAAGAGAGAGAAGAACATTTTGTGTTGATCAAAGAGCCTGGAGGTATCTATGTAGACCATCTCTGCCCTGACGCAGGAAATGCTCGGTGTATAGCTGATGAAATTATAACGTTCTTAATTGATTCAGCGAGCATCGACACTCTCAATGCTCTGCTATGCGACGGTACTGCTTGTCAATACTGGTAGAATTGCTGGTACCATAAAATGGATTGAAATTTTTTTGCATAGATCAGTTCAATGGCTCGTGCGTCTTTTACACATGAATGAACTCCCCTTCAGACACATATTTGAAACAATAGACGGAAAAACATCAGGGCCAAATACCTTTAAAGGTTCAATTGGAGCCAAATTGAAATGTGATTTAATCATTTTAGACTTAGTGGCATTTTCACCATTTCAGGGCAACGTCCAAGATATACCACCGAATGTCGTGAAAGAGTTGAGCAGTGATCAAAAGTATCTCTATGATATGTGCCTAGCAGTGCAATCTGGATAGGTATCTGAAAGTCTAGCCCGCAGGTCTCCAGGTGCCATTCATCATGCTCGCTGAATTACCCGAGCAAACCGGATTCTTCGTTTATATGTATCGACTTTGCATCCCGAACAAAATCTGAAAGAACTGGTAACCATCGTCATGAAATTATATGCTCCTGGATGGTTTCATATCAAATCCCATCCTAAAGCTACTGACGGAGCACGGAATTTTTTTCATTTGATTGTCTTGATGCGAGGATTAGAAGAAAAACATCGCATTATTATGGAACCGGTGTTCCGTAATAATGCCTATTTTGCCAATCCCGAAGCTATCCTACTGTCAATGCTTACTGATAGCAGACATGTCGGAGAAGATGCCTTTCAGAAGATACTTCTCAGTCGGACACGTTTCAGTGGCACACGAAATTTTGAGCTTCCTAAATCTCTAAATTTCGATTCCAAAGACTACTATGAGATGATTGACTGGAGAAAGGAAGCTATCAATCCTCCACCTTTGATAAGGAATTTCAGCAATGAAGAGCTACTGCATACAAGAACAGAACCCTTGAAAATTGCTGCCTTTTCATGCCACAGTCAAAACGTGGAAAGTGCAGTGAACTTAGTGACAAAAGCATCAAACAAAGGATTGGCTACGGCAATCGGCACAAATTTATCCTCAATCAACTGGAATCAAGAAAGACTGCCACAGTTTGAATGGAAAAGCCAATGGGGCCAAGGCACATCCACAAGTAATTAGTGAATTGTGAAGGTAATTTTTAAATGAAATTTTTTTACTTCAAAGCTGTTTTGTGTAATAAATGGTACAATAGACTAATTGTATTCTTTTCAGACAAATATACTAGGCCTATATGAGGTTTATGAATTGGTCTCCTTGGCAATCAGTACTCCAAACTAAAGTTTATGCCAGCTTTTTCTATATACTGATAACACTTTTTGGGGATGCGGCAATTTTTTCAAGGATTTGAAATTTCTTGGATAATTGCCTGAAAATTGCACATGATGTATATTATGCAATTTTAAGGGGGGTCATCTCTATAAAAAAATGCTTAAATGATCTCCATTTTGATTTATGATACTATTTTTAATTTGGGGGCGGAGCCAAAAATAAGAGGGAGTATGCTAGTGGTACAGAGGGGAGCATAAACTTTCTTTTGGAGTATGTTGGTCAGGATATCATTTCATAAACCCCACATAGTGCCCACTGCCCATCTAAAAAAAATCATTTTGATTAGATTTCGACCTGGCCTATAATAATGTGTACGTCTAACTTAAAAACTTATTACTAGAATACTGGACCTAGACATTATTTCAAAGCTATAAACTTTTTCTTTCGAACGGTATACAAGACATTTTACCACACTTTGATAGCTCAATACTTAATACAAAGTTGTGAACAAAAATTGGGAAATTCTAGCAGAAGACTTGAAGACTTGAGGACTTTGGAATAAAAAAATGCAAACTCTTATGTAACACATCTTTTGAAGTATCTAGTATGGCATCTTGAGACACTTATTACTTGCCAAGACCGATTCCTACATCAGGTATAGGTTAAGAGTCACTAAAACGTGTGAATTGAAACTTGCGATTCTTTATGCATCCAAAAGATTGAGGACATTTCCAGCATATATAAACTTGTATATTGAAGAATTTTCAAGCAAGATGCAAAGTGTAAACTCTTAAAACAATTTCATTACTCGCGGTAAAGTGTATCACGCTTTCTCGTATGCTACCGGCATTTCCCAGATACTTTATTCAATTACGTGCTAAAATGAGAAAGATCAAAGTATGGCGAAATATCGTGAATACTAAACCATCTTTATTCTTGAGCGTTAAAATAAGGCTAGGTAGCTTTCTGTACGCTTAATATTCAGGACATTAAGATTATTTTCATTTTGCAAGAAGAGAAAACTTTTGGGACAATTTTGTTCCTAGACTTTCAAAGGAAAAGGAAATTTTCAAAATACATTTGTACAGTATTCAAAGTGAGGATGTATCCGAAGCTTCGTTGCAGCCCTTTTAAGCGATTTTAATCAGATCTTCGTTTGTACTGATGATATTTAACATAATTAAAAACACGTGGACGGATATTTAGACAAGATTCATTGAATGTTTAATGACTTCATTGCTACTTTTTGTTTGAGTTTTTAACAGTGGAAATTGAATTGTATATCCTAAACAATTACATTGGCTCATTGTTTCTTTTGCAGTTGTTGCTGAAGTAATTTAATCATAGTTCAAATACATTTCATTTCACTAGATGAAATACATACATTAATGCAATAATGAATACAGTAATGGACAGCATGAGTGATATCGCATCGTTGATTCAGTGTATCTTGTATCAAATCCACATTTGTGAAAATATCGTTTAAACTTTAAAGCATTGGTAGCCATATTTTTTTTTTTAATCTGTGGCTACTCTCGATATCTAAAGCAATTGAAAAGTCAACTTTTCAGTTTCGAAGTATAAAAAAGAATGTATGTAGAATCGTACCAGATTTAATGCGATAATCGTGGCTGCTTTCCCTCTTACCAGCTTTTATCAGTATTTGGTGTCAAATTAGGTGGTGGTAGCCACAAAACGTTGGACAAGTTGCAATCATTCGGTCGTGATCGGTGCTGATGTTTGAGGAGTTCCATCACCGAGAATAATTGTTTGCAGTTATCACTACTTCATTCTATAGTAGTTCGGTATTCTTTTATTTTCTTTGAAGAGATAAGAATACTTTTTTTTGTTTAGTTTTCTACTTTTATATATTAGATTTTTTTAATTGTTACCCAATCAATTAAAGTCATCGAGTGAATGGGTTGCCTGTCACTAATTTAAAGCGTCTTATCACTACGATTTCGCAGTACTGTGGCTAAAAACATTCCTTATTAATACACGATACAGCAAGGTTAAAAAAATGTTATGGTATACATTCATTCATATTTGTATACTGATCGAAAGTCGAGGCGAACTATATTAGGTGTTTTATTATTTTCGTCAGTCCTAAACTTTCACCAAGTAGGTTAAATATTTCACCTACTATTATTGTTTTTATATATTATGAGATCAGTAGTTTGTTTTCCCTTCTCGATAATAAAGTGTTTTAGAACATTAATATGAAATCCTAATTGTATAGTTGGCGAAAGCACTTCGTTATAATGTAAACTTGTAACAAAGCTTACGTTCAAACTCAGTCGGTTTATCAGTTTGGGCGGTTTTGAAACTATATATTTAATACATTCATTATCTATCTATCTATATTTTAGATAAAAAATCTTGTTCGTAACAGAGAACGATTAATTAAACGTCGTCAAAGACTGATTGGATCAAATGGGACAGCACTCAAAGCCTTGGAATTACTCACTGATTGTTACATTTTGGTGCAAGGTTGCACAGTCTCTGCCATTGGACCTCATAAAGGAGTACAACAGGTTTGTAATGTTCTTTGCAGAATTTGAGATGAAAACTTTTTTAACTCTCACATAGTGTTTAAAACGAAAAAGATTATTAGTATTTTAACTAATATTTAGACAAGTCTCGCTGGATTTTATCACAGCCAATTTGAGTTAGAAATTTTTCGTTGTCTCGGTATGTCTTTTGAACTCCAAATATTACGCAAATTAAAAACAATGATGCGTTATCCAGACTGAAATGATGCTAATAATAAGTTTAAATTCATCCTGTTGACTTCAACAATAGCAATTTTTGTTAGCTTTTCTTAAAGCTAATCATTGTTTATTTATTAAAACTGCTTTTATTTTTCAGGTGGTAAGAGTGGTGTTGGACACAATGAGGAACGTTCATCCCATTAATCTCTTAAAAGCTCTCATGGTCAAAAGAAGTCTAGCAAAGGATCCTGAAAAAAGGGTATTTCAATGCATTATTTAATACTGTATCTCTGAATGTATGCAGTGACTGCGCTTGGAATGCAAAGATTTTAATTTAAAAGAATTTAACGATCAGTCCTCAAAATGAGCCTGGAATGTGTACGTGTTAAAGGGGATTAAACGGAGCTACTAGCCGAATATTATTATTATCATCGTCGTCATTAATTAGCCATTTGTTTCGCGTACTCTTGTAGACGCTCCTCGCGCAATGTGATCGATCTAACTCTCCCACAACTCTACACCGTGCATTTTGTATGGCGACCCTATTTGAAAATGGGTAAAGAATAACTCAAACCCAATATTAGTGTGTACCGTCGAAGGTCGGGACGAACTATCTGTTAGGGTTTACGTTATTGTCGACTCGTCGTAAATTCCCTAACAAAAATGTATTTAATATTTGATCTACCCTTCTAGGTTTTGCATTTTGTGAAACATAATACAATGCAGAGCTATCGTGCAAATTATTTTAAAAACTACGTATGGGATTTTTTTACAGTTTAAATAATAAATTTTGGGAGTACGCGACCTTTTAACTCAAGTTAGCTATATAGTTAGTTTATATTTTGCATCTTTTCACCCGATTCTCCGTGATCAGTCCTTTCAAATGATCAAAACGAGTGATCTATAATTATTGAAGTGAAATACTAATAGCCGTTACTTTCATCTTCAGAACGAAGATTGGACTAAATACATTCCCTCATATTCTTCGACTAACGTGCAGAGGAAAAAACCAAAGAAAGTCCGAGTGAAGAAACCTTACACACCTTTCCCTCCAGAGAGAGTGGAACGGAAAGAAGATGAGAATATGGAGTCTGGAAGGTTCTTCGTTGAAAAGGAAGAGAGAGAGAAGAACAAGTGGAAAGGAATGTCTCAAGCGAAGAAACGGAAGCTCGCCGAACGACGGAAAGAGAAGAGAAATAAAGCATTCGAAGCCCCGCAAGAACCTTCCTTCTCTTCCCAAACTGTTCCTTCCACATCGGCAACGGATGTTGATGTGCAAAAACTAAAAAAGAAAGTTAAATCAAAGTCAAAATAGTTTTCTTGAATTGTTCGCGTATCTGAGATTTTTTTTTAAATAAAAATTATTTATGGGGACGAAAATTATAAGCCGAGTGCTTGCTCGTTCTAGGGTACCCTACGTCTTCGCGAGTGTTTACGTTACACACTTAGCCCACTGTGACATTATCGGTGTCGCCGTACTCTTTTTTTTTTTTTTTAAACCTTTAAATATAGGTTAAGTCTCGCCATCGAAAATGTTTCGGATAGGACGCAGAGAACAATCTCCTATCCAACTACTACCCATAATCAACGTCGCTGATGGATGGAAGCGGTGTTGCGACATCGCCCACGACGTTTAAAACATTGTACAGGACAGGTAAGTGGGAGTTCGCCCTTGGTACCCCTCCTTCCTGCATTAAAAATTCATGTCCATTAGGGTGGCCCTTATTTTTCAAAATCGCAAATTTCATCGTCTCGCCCAATCAATATATTCCATTTGAGGGGGGGAATATTTGCAAAATAAGTAATTATAAATATTCTTATTGGTCCCGCACAAGGACTCATTTAGTTAATTATTGAAACAAATGTACGAAGTTTTTATTAGCGTTCCGTTATAAGGGCAAATAACAGCATAAACTAATAGACATTGACTACTGATTAAGTAGAAACTGAATTGAACTAAACATTTTAGGACAAAGCATAGTAAATTTGGCCTAGGAGGGATGGTTGCTTATGAGGTCCCCCTAAATATTAATTTATTTTAATAAAACTACTTTCGTACACGTTTTATATTAATAGGAAAAAAATGTGGGGGTGAGAGCCCCCCAAATTTTGGTTGATTGGGTGGTTTTTATATGTATAAGACGGTAAAATTTGCAGTTTCGAAAAATAAAGGCCACCCTAATCTCCCTCCCCCGTACCTTCACAACTCTTCTTTCAACATCTTGTCCACACCCACTTCTCGGTTATCCATCTCAACCGCTCTTATTCTTAACTACTACCTTTCACGCTATGTCGATGTTTCGCACCCATACAGAAGTGTCACTACTAACACCATGTAGACATATATTGCAGCATCTTCATCCAGTCTTGTTTCTTGCAACTGTCACTTTTCTTGGTGAGACTCGACTTCATCCGCAATCGCACTTTTGTAATACATGTCCCACATACTTAAAAGACTACCACCTCCAGTGTTTTATCATTCACCACCACATGACGGTCCGAATTTCCTTCTCCACAATCAATAACTTGCTCTTATGCACATTCACTTTCAACATTTCTCTCGTACACCGCCACACAACTCTTAACAAATCATCCGCACAACATCCAACAGACCACCACTTCAGCTATTCCCATCAATTATATTCAATCCTCTCTAGCAGTCGCAGTTTCACATCACTCCACCCATAAACATAGAGCCAAAATATCACACCCTTGACAAACACCAACACTTGTATAAAACCAGTCACTCGGTTCTTTATTTACATATGCACTACTTTTATCATAGAACTCTCCACCGTATTCATGAGTGTACCACCAATCCCATATATACCCAAGGCGTTAAAAAGTGTGTATTTACCATACGTTCTCAGGATCTATGAAAGCCATGTATACTTTGCAATCCTTTTCACATGCTGTCTCACTGCAAACATTATCTACACAACCTCTTCCACCTCAGAACCACCCTTGCTCATCGCTCACCAAGCACACACTACCACGAACTCGTTCTAGCACTACCTTATCACATATCTTCCTCACCAAACTTACACCTGTAATTCCATATGGACTATAGTCTGCCAATAAGCTTTATTTTGTAGAATGGAACAATTATTTGCTTGCTTCGAAGCACATTCTCATTTGTTCATACACCACAACCATTCTAATCTTTTCAATCCCCCAATACGTAATCATTTGCCCATATACTCCATCCACACCTACTGCTTTCCCACTTTTGCCTTATGGTTACGTGTCCCCACACCGCCAAATCCCACCATATTTATATTTCTCATCTCTTCCACCCTTGACTCTCGAAATATTCCTTCCACCTATTCCGTAGACCCACATCCGCTGCGAATGTCCATTATTTTCATCTCTCCCTCAAACTTTCTGCACAATTTTCTTTCATTACGATGGTTGTTCATGACAAACTCTAAGTCAGTGATGGCTGTCGCGAACAGTTTAATGATTAAGATACCTCTTTACGGGTTTATTTATTATTTTTTTTTCCTCCTAGTAGAGTTTTGTACGGCACTCGCAGAATTCTTCCTTATAAGAATACTCTGTCAATTTTCTCATGAAGTTTTCAGGCGAAGAACAGTCAATAACGCCACAAAATAAACCTAAATATTTTTTCATTACTTTTTGGAGATTCCACATCGCAGCCGATTTACGATGAATGGTTCCAAATAAAAGTTTTCAAACTGAAGAAATAAACAATATTTTTGTTTTTTAATAAATTGAGCATTTACACAAAGATGAACTCGTTTTCTATGATAAATTAAAATTATGGAAAAAAGAGAGCTTCATTTTGATTATATATAAAGGAAGAAGTTTAATTCAAAATTATTATGCTTCACTATATCCTATACCTATCGGCATACGTCACAACTACGAATGAAACCGGACTTTCAGAGTAAAAAATAAAAACTTAGTTTTTTTTAAAACCTACTGAAATCAATAAAGTTTAATTAAGACTATCTCCTTTCTCTACCAACCAAAATATCGTATGTAACAAATACTTACGAATACTATTCGTAAGACAAATTAAACTTGTATTGATACATCCACTAAAAACTGCGTAAAATTCGGAGTTAAAAATATGTAAAATATCAGTTAAAAGGTCCGAGAATTTTCCTCGCTCTCGTCTCTGGTGGGTCGCCACCTATTTTGTCCGCGTTATAAACGGTGGTCCTAGATGGAAGCTTCAGCTCGCGCTTTTTCATACTCCCCACCCGCCCTGTGCTCATGTTCAGGTTTTCCTGAAAATAAAAGTGTAAATAATTGAGTGACTAATTTTCCACTTGAATCCTATCGTGAAAAGGAGAAATCTTTTGGCGAAAGAGAATAAGAGAAACTACCTTTGAATCCGTTAGAGACGACGCTGACGAAGATCTCGAGAGGGAATTCTCTTTACTCTCCTGTCGAAGTGGAGCGTATGGAAGGGCGAACACGGACTGATCGTCTTTGAAACTCTCGCACTGAAATGTTTTGATTTTGTTTTCAGTTATGAATGGCACCACGCGTGCGTGAATTTAATACAAAACACCAATGAACGAGAAATCCTTCCGTAGTCAAGTGAATACAAACTCATTTTTTACCCGTGATAGAGGAAGGGCGAAGTTATGCTCAATCGCGCCTCCAGAAGTGATTTTGTCCACCTCTGACACAACGGAAGAATTGCAACTATCAGACGACGAACTAGAGTCTCCAACAATACCGAGCTCTTCCTGTAACATGGTCAAATACTGGTTGGTCGCTTCCTTAGAAACTCGTTTAACAGTTAGCAGTAAAATTGAAAGCATGATAATTATACCGTGCCACCACGGCAAGGACGATAATGGAATTGCCATTAGAAAATACTACCACGCGAAATATCGTTCATTTTCCATGAAGCCCTGAAACAATGTTCGGAAAATTTTAAATGAAACAATAATAAACAACTTCATGATGGATGGGGGGGGGGGGGCAAATTTACGACTGAAAATTATCGTAAAGGTAGATAATACGAAACCACATCAATCACGTTTCACTAAAACAATCATAGAATGAAAAAAAGCATAACCTATTTGAACTTTAAGGATTGACTGACATATTTTGGCTTATTGTAGCACAATTCCTGGATCTAGCTTTCTTTGCCTCGTATACAAATTAAAAACTTCATTGTTTGATTTGGAATTAATTTTATTTAAAGTAAAAGGTAACAGCCAAGAAACTAATTTTCCTACTACGTTAGGGGTGATTGCGCACAAAGGGTCACCCGAGCCAGAGCAGAACAGAGTAAGCGTCCAACTCGACTCCACCCAATGCCAGGAACCGGGAGCGAACTAGCGAGGTCGCCACATTAACCACCGAGTTATGAGGCGCCCTATTCTATTAAAATACCTTACAAAATTTGTTTATCTGGAAATTTGACATTCTAATGACTGTTTGATATAACAAGGCAGCTTTACTAGTAGGGCTAAATGACTAATCAGTTATACCGGTATACAGTTCATACGACACCGTTAGACTAATTATTAAGAATTTTAGTAATAATTCTTCGCAAAACGAGTGTTCGAATAAAGTTCCAACGCTGTGGATTGATTCATTTGACAATTACAATTGTCCACTTCCTCACGCGCACGCGCGCACACAAAAAAAAGGAATAATAAAGATGTAGAACACTTACGTCAGCTCCTTGAACGAACGTAGGCAGTGGGATTTTAGAGCCACAATTAATTTTATTTCTGTATCTACTGAGCAGTCTTTCGTGTGGGGAAGTTGCCATCATTGACTGTGAGTAAGAATACTCTCTTCTAACGGGAGTGTGCCCTAAAAAGTCAATAAATAAAAACCAATGTCAAAAAACTTTTAATTGTTTGACTTCATAATACCGAGTACACCAACAGCTTTTAACCATTTAACACTGGGTATGGATGTGATCGATAACCCAACTGTGCGCCAAAAAACGGGGAAAAAAAAATTTCAAGAATTATTTTGTAGTGATTTGGAGTAATTTTAAACCTCAAAAATGGGAAAGTAAAGCATCTCTAGATGTTGACCGTCGTTTGTGAAAATACCTACATCATCAATTGATGTTGACCGGCGTTCTCTAAGAGAACATCAATAGGTGTCGACTGGCGTTTAAGGGTTAATTACGGGTTTGGAGGTGCATTTGTTGAGGCGTGTGAATTATTATTATTAGATTATACCTGTGGGAAGATCTTTCATAAGCTGTTGCGAAAGGAGAGAGTGCACACCCTCTCCGCTCTCCCGCAGTTGGTCGTTGTGATCGGTAAGAAATTCTTCTAACTCAGACTCCGACCTAGAGAGTTTCTGTTGAAAATCTGTCACTACAGTTTCCATCTTCATCTTTGCCGCCAACATTTCTTCTCCATGAGATTCAAACTGAGAGGAAACATTCCCACAAGTATCCTGCAATTATGCATTACATTTAGAATTAACGATTTCATAGATACTGTAATAACCTTCAAGCTGTAAAGGAACAATAAAGAGGACGGTTTAAACCAGAGGTGGGGAGTCGGAGTCGGAGTCGGAGTCGGGGCTTTTTTGAAGAGTCGGGAGTCGGTAAAAACGACCGACTCCCGAGATTCAATTTCTATATGCCAACAATTTACCAGAATACTACTCTGCCCTAAATAAATATCTTCCTGAACTAATTCTAGATTCACATTTCCACATTTCATTTATTGTTCTGGTAAATCTTAGCAAATGAATTTCATATTTCTATTTTAGGATACTAGGTACCATATAAAAATTAGCAATATATTAATTATTAATTTAATTAGCCCCTATTAGTAATGAGTCGTGGGCCTAGTAGAAAATCAGGTCTTTCAATATTTTTTAAGCTAAATGAGGATGAAAGTATTTTTATTTGTCAAGTAGAAAAGGATGGTAAAGAGTGTAATGCAAAAATTAGTGCTTACACTGGGAAACATGCTAATGCTCCAACTAGAGCCTCAAACTTGAAACGCCATCTACGAAACAAACATCCCAATATTTATAAGGTTGTAGATCAGCATGATAAGGAAAGAGTCGGGAGTCGGGAGTCGGTTGTTTTTGGCCGACTCTCCATCCCTGGTTTAAACTCCAACTTACTTGGGTGCATCATGTACTTAATAATAATCTACAAAATGTTTTAAAAACAATGTTTAATAAGAGTTCGCTTCCCATAAAAAGGAATAGACTAAGACGATTACCGAAACACGTCAACAGAGAGGATATGGAAGAAAAAATAAATAGGTAACATTGCCACTTCTACTCTATCCTAACTAGCCCTCCCTGAAGCAGCTCCCTTTTAATTAATAATGGAGTGAGAGGGATAGGGGAAGGAAAAAAAAAAGCAAAGAAAGGGGAGGGAGGAGTGGCTTCTCCAAGTAATTTAGAAAAAGCTATTCAGGTTTTTTGACTCCCGAGACTTCCTATATATTAAAAATGCATAAATAAAGGGAAAAAAAACATGGGAAGGGGGTTATCATTCAAGAACTCTTAGTGCTCTAATACTAGAACCGACCAGCTTCTACTATATTCACTATCAAAAAGAAACATCATCCTCAACTCCCCCCCGTGACCATTTTGTAGGCTTATATTCGGAGGTTTTGACTCCATAGCGTTCTCGGGAGTTTAACCATGGACAAACGGGAGAAACGTCTTACTTGAACTTCTTTCTTGAAATCAACTTTACTCGACTCGATGCTTTTCACCGTCTCTTCTTTCGAGTCTTGAGTTAACTTCAACATGTCAGATAAAGCAGAACGTGTCTCGTACATTTGTTTATCCACCTTCTCTTTCATGTCCGAAAGATCTTTCTCCAGTTCTTTTGTGTGGAGCGCAATCTGAAATGAAGAGCGCAAGAATTAAGAATGATTCTTGAAAATTGTCCTTGGAAAGAAGCGAAAAGAAATGGTGACAAACTTTAATCATTAAGCTCCGAAATGTAGAATTTTGCGCGCATACGTGGATCTATCGCTTTATGTCGGGTGCAACACTGAATACTAGAGAATTATTGAACCAAACTTTTTCCACGAAAGAGGACTGGGAAAAGAAAAATTTCCGCGTATGGTCATCATGCTCATCCGAACTAACTCCCTTAGGATTGTTTTTACAGAGCCACATGAAGAACATTGCTTACGCTAAAGTTTCCGCGTACAATCGTTAATTGGACTAGTGATTTTTTTTTATTTAATTTAGCCCTTAAGCTTTGGGCTTCACTGAACTCTCAGATTAATTAAAAGATAATATACTCCATAGGTAATGAATAAGTAATACAGGGTGTACATAAAGTCAGGATCTATTTTTGTGAAGCACTTGGAAATTATATGGAATTCAATCATAAAATGATAAAGTGGTAACATTTATTAAATAATTAAGAGTAGGATTCGACGTGACGCCCATCAGTATCCCTGCACAGCTCAAATCGTTCCGCAGCATTTCTAAACACATTCTGCAGCATTTGCAGGGTTATCTACAGCAGTTCGTATACGTGTACGTAATTTTTCAAGACTCGTAATCTTCGTCTGATAGACGTGCGATTTGATAAAGCCCCATACAAAGAAATCTAAAGGGGTTAAATCTGGTGATCTCGCTGGCCAAGGTCTGTTGCTTCCGCGTCCGATCCAGCGATTTGGAAAACGTCCATTTAGATAATCCTGAACAATTTTGGCATAGTGACAAGGAGCACCATCATGTTGATAGACGACTAGTTGTTATTAATTATTAATAAATAAATAAGTAAATAAGTATTATCAATAGTTAAAACGTGTATTAATCTTAAATTATCACTACTGACATGACAAATACAAGGTCCCCTCGAAGGCACTATATCAATACCATACAAAGAAACCAATATTATACGATATATATTTCTGGTCTGATACGAGTGGATTTCTTGACGAGTCACAAAATATCTATTTACCCATTGTAAATTAATGAATTCACAACGGGACTGAGATAAGATCAGTAGAAGAGTATCCAAGTGACCTCGGCAAACCAGATTTTTTGGGCAAACCATTTGCTCCAACATCGATGGGCCTAGCTCTATCGAGGCTTCGTAAAAGCAGCATTATGAAAATAAACTTTTCACCTCCCTTATAAGGGTAGGGAGAGTCCTCACTTTGCCTCTCCAGTGTCAATCAGTTTTTATACCTTGAGAGAAAATAAGATACGCAATCTTCTGAAGTCAGTTTTATCCGATGTTTGGTCAAATCAATAGAGAGGATTTCACTTACTTTTTCAGTGAACTTTATCTTAAATGGTCAACATAGAGAAGCTAATTTTATCTAAAATACTCGACATCAATCAAGACCTGCGCATATTCAACGTCACTGGCAAATCACTCAATTTAGGTACATGATTATTTTGCATCGTTTTCTTTCTTGATATAGCGTTAAAGTTGCCATTTATTTTACCAATTTATATTGTGTTCAATGAAGTTTATCAATTAGAAATGTGACATCCGAATAATTGTCACCTTAATATTTTTCTATTTCATTGATACATTAAAATAACTTTTATTGTTTGAACATTACAACTATAAAACTTTGACTAAAGTAAACATAGGAACATTCTTATGAAATTTAACAAAACAACGCTTATGCGAAATAGACAAAATAAAACCCTGATATGAGGGTGATACCTTTTATTTCTGGCTACTAAAAACCCTTCAAAATGAAACCTCCACTTTAAAACAAAATAATTACTACGAATAATTACCCCTTAAAGAGGCGAGGATATTAAATATAATGCAGTGAACTTAGCTCATTGTACAAAATGTCAAATAAAGCCAAAGTTTTAACCTACCTTAAGATATATTTCTTAAATACTTAAAACTAATATAAGTTAATATATAAATATATATAAGGCGGAGAGCATTCATCGCTGCCTTGTGAATAATACTGAATTAGGTCCATGAACTGAATCTTCACCAAATCTACCTTGGTTACATCTCCGAGCAAAGAGGTTTTCCCTTCTTTTTCCTTTTCCAGACTCTTCACTTTGTGTTTTGAAGACAATTCGGAGAGAGTGGCAACTTCCCTCACCAACTGAAACAGAATTTATTGAATTATTGAAGCTTGATCAATTTTCAACTACTGCCACCAAAACCCGCGCACAGAAAAAGGCCGAGCCAAATGAAAAGGCCAACTCGCCACCTTTTCAAAACAGGAATCGATGAAAAATTACTTTAAACAATGATTGAGTCTCTTGGAACAGTAAACAAAGTCTAATATGTTAAGACCGACAACTACCTTAATCAAACAAGCAGATACGGTTGAAAGATGATTACAGTATTTTTGTAGCAATTTGACAATTACAATAAAACGGATAGAGGACTACTACTTTAAGTACATCATTCTACCGAAAGAAGCAAAGGATTTTACATAAATTGACGGTGTATGTACAAACAATTGGGATTGAAGAGGCTTTAAAGACAAATAGGCAGACCTCTTTAGTGGATTGTTGCACACGAGACAGGGATTTCTCTTGATCTGAAGTTATGAGAGGAAATTGGAGGGCCATTAACTTCTCCTGAGATTCAATTTCCGCCAAAAATTCTAGCGTAATCTTCTTCAAAACCGTCTTCAAAACCTAAAAGGTAACGCCTTATATTAACTTTGAAACGAGTAAATAAATGCATCCATTTCCAGGTACTAAAATCTCATTCAGGCAAATTAAAAAAAAATTTTATTTCGTATTTAGTTTAATTCAAATGTGTCTAAATGGATTTCATCAAATAAAAAACTTACTTAAATTCATAGTTTGCAAAAACAATTCGCAATTTTAAGTATTTTAATACTCCACAATTATACATGACAATTTTAAATAGATTGCTCATTTATTAAGCTAATTTGGTAGTCTTTGTATCATGTCCCATCCGTAACAAACACTTTGTAGATGAATAAATCAATCACCTGAGAATGCGCCTTGGTTTTCTCTTCCAGGAATTTGGATTTGCCATTCATCTGCTTGACAAAGAGAGCCGGAAAATCGCTCAAGTGAGCAAGACGCGTTTCCATTGAGGCTAAGAGGGCAGACTCCTCCTCATGCACAGACTCGCATAACCTACTCATTGCATTCATCTGTATATGTAAATAAAACGCTTACAGACAAAAACAAAATTTTAAAGTGATAAGTATGTTACCTAAATACAACATACCAACCCCCTTCAGAATCAACAACTTCGTCAGCCTACAGATTTTTGTAACATAGGGGTCAAAGGCATTTCAGTGTGTAACTTTGTTATCCGAATCAAAAGGACGGCTTTTAGCACACGCCACAACAATACCTTTCCCGATCACTTCCAACACCACCTACAAGCGAGTCTCGCAAAGAAATTCCCATTTAAAATAAGAGAAAAATGACGTCTGTCCTCACTTTTGATTCGATGTTTTCTCGCAAATGATGAACCGAGTCGTGTTGCTGGAGTAGTAGAAGAGTCATTCGGCTGACCAAAGGATGCAAAACTTCCATGAACTGATTCAAGATCCTCTCTTCTTTCTCCGTTCTCTCAATCAAAGTATCGGAGAAAGCGCAAGTTTTATCCTTCCTCAGGTTTACCTAAAATAGCATAATTCTAATAGTAATAACCATAAAATTGCCTCCTCAAAAAAATGGGCTCAAATAATATCGGTCCGATTCACACCCCCCCCCACGTGTGCGTGTGTGTGTGTGTGTGTGTGGTGTGTTCACTATCAGACCAAAGGTCTCTTGAGGAATAAATTTTATCAGATTTTCAGAGAATAGAACCAATTATATACCAACATAGTTATTAGCCATATTTCAGCAGTTGTCACGTTGAAGTCAGTAATATTATACTCATTTTTTTCGCTTCTCCATTAATTAGAAATTGCACGAAAATAAACTGGAAAGCCATCAAGACGGCTTCACCAGCCGAATATATAAATAATAATTTCCTACAGAATTTCTTAATAATAATAATTACAGTATTTCCAGAATAAGCAATAAACAATCTGATAAATTATAAATATTTATTGTCGAACAACTTCGATTAAACTGAACAAAAGCGTATAGGTCTACTCAATTTTCAAAAGAAAAATTTGCACATTAACCACAAATAATAAAAGCTTTCAAAATGCACAATAATTAGAATGATACTTTTCAATCGATATTTTTATAAATGCATTTTCAGTGCAATAACCGCACGTAATTAAATTAAAATGGAAAAGAAAAAGTAATAAAGTGGGAAACTCAAGACGTAGTGGGACTCGAAACCTCGACGCGTAGTTTCAGCTAGTGATCCTACCCATCACGCCATCCAAATCCCCAAAAAATGTTCGTTCAAGCGTGGTCAATATTTATACGGTGGTTCACTTCGATCTTCAGTCAGTGAACAAATTTGAAGATGTACAATCTGTTAATACAGAATACCAAGTTTGAAACAAATGGAGAAAATTAGCAAAATTAACTGTGACAGACAGATGATGCAAAATCCGAGACAACACGATGGAAATAAACAAACCCATAAGCATAACATCGATTGACTGAGCGGTTCAAAACCCTTTCAACTCGCAGAGTCATTTCGAGACGAAACGCAGCGGGCATTCAAAACCAGACATAAAACCCATAACGAGCAAAAAAATTCACAAGCACCTCCATACGGAAGATTGGGGAGTAAGCAACGCCTCTTAGTCGTGAAAATCCGAGAGGAATTGACATTAATGTACCATATATTTAGAACATTTCGTCAATACGTGCGTCATCGTAGACACAAAACACTCATTACAGACAAGCTCGGGCGAGTTAAGCAGCAGGTTTTCACAAGATAATTTACATCATCATATAGCCGCAAACGACAAGATCATTTCCCAAAGTCAACAGGGTTGTGACAAAGACGGCTACGATAGAACGCGGCGTGATGTTACTTGGTTCGCCAACAATCAAATAACATGACACTTTGAGAGCTCTTAAGAGACAGTAACGCCTCTCTCTTTTAAAAACTTTAATACCAAAATTGGAACAGTGTTAAGTCCTTAGATTTTCAAACGTAGAGAAAATATTAATTAGAAAGACAAAAGACACTTTACAGCCCAATGAACGTATAGACGGACTTATGTTACTGGGAAAGGCTACGGGAATGAAAGCTAAGATATACACGTGAAATAAGCGAGAAATTAAACCGAATCCCACCAAAATGCAAAATATGGGAGAGAGAAATGGTAGAATGTGAAGCAACTTTAAGCTGAGGATGATAAGAATAAATTCAACCGCGAAATATCAATGTCAATGTAAACACAGTCACGGGAGAACAAGACACCTGGCTAAAGACAATCCAGATGAGTTCCGTGTGCCTCGCTATGTGAGATGTAGGACCTAGGGCAGTAACTCTCTCCTATAGACCAAGTCAACTCCAGAGACAGGGCCACAAGCACAACCTCTGTGAAGATAGTGGGTTTTTATTACTAAACGGCTTAAAATTGTCACTCCCAATTTAAAAAATTAAAGCCATTAAAACAATGAAAAATTCAATGGTTTATAACCAATTTTACACTTCATACTCTAAAGTCCAGTGGTTCTTAACCAGGGGGGCGCGCCCCCCTAGAAACAGGAATTTCTCTAATTGTATTTGTTATTCTCTTAACGAGAGCATGGGCTAATATTGAGAAGTTATTGAGAATGTTATTTTGATTGAAGGGGGGCGTGGAGGGAAGGACCAATTCCTAGAGGGGGCATGGTAGTAAAAAGGTTAAGAACCACTGCAGTCTAAACGAAGGATACGCTCATATACAGTATTTACAAAGAGGAATTCCTTTTTGATAAAAAAGGTAACAGCCAGGAAATTCATTTTCCCACGATGTGAGTGAGGGTGAGGGTGAGGGTGAGGGTGAGGGTGACCTAAATTTAGTCTGAGCCAGAGGCCAGCAGGGGGGAGCGAAACCAGAACCACACCACTCAGAGTCCGCCACCGGGCGCCCTTACACGTCTGACCTTCCTTTATAAATAAGTATGTGATAGTACACTTCAAATTTGGCCTTTATTTACTCTTTGCATTTTATTGTGAAAAGGTAATACGTATCTATTTCTCAGGAAAAGGAAGCTTTGGTTTAATTATTGTAGTTCATCAATGAAAAAAACCGATTTCAACTTCATTTTTTTTTTAACGTCTCAAAGATTTTATTTTTTACGTAATAAGTTAAGATAGAGGGTCCGTTATTCCCCAACTTTGATGGGGTTTTCTTTATAAGCTAAGGAATATTTCACTAATACTTTTTATCGTACAAAAACTCCATAAAGGAATTTTATTATTTTACATTTGGAACTCACTAATTTTTATCAATGCCAATTAAGTTGTAAGTTGTATAAAAGTTTGAAAAATAAATAAATCCTAGTTAATAACTTTAAACTCAATTTTTATAAAGATTTTAAAAATAATTTTCAATTGGATGAATACTTTTTTAATCTCAATAAAGGTTATTATTTCATTTACATCCAAACCCATATTCATCGAGATATTTATACTCTAATTTTAAAACATTATTCAACTTGTCAAAATTCAAAACTTTTAAATACCTTAAAACTCTAATGTACCGTTATGTAAATGAAGTTTAATGATCTTATACTGGAACAGAACTTAGCTACCAGATAAAGGTTTTTTTTTGGGGGTTTTTTAGACATTGATCTTTAAAATTAATATATCTATGTCCCAAAACATACATGTGAATATCATTTACAATAAAAAATGTTAGAATCTTTAGAAGAGAAAAAAAGAGGAAGCAGGGGTTCAACCCTGGAAGAAAAACGAGGAAAATCAACTAGGACGCCAGCAGGTCTCGCTTAACAACTAAACTAACGCCACTTACTTTTTGTTCGAAGATGGTGTAGCACTCGTGAAGAGCTTCCAACATGGATTCGTTCATCGTTCCTAACTGATCAGACATTCTTTCCATATCGCTCTGCGAGGAACGCGAGTACTTCCCTATCAATAAATTGAATTCAGCATTTTAAATCCTTTTAACTTTTTGTTTTTAAAAGTTTCTTCAACAGAAATTTCACTCTTTACACATCTCAAACTTCTTGTAACCACAATCTCGTAAAACCCTCCCCACCACAAGACAAAAACGATCCCAATTGGTCATTTTTCGCAGAAAAAGTCCAATCAACTTAGGTGATAGAGCAAATTTTGATGAACTCGCAAAATTATTATTAATCACGTATTCACCCGTCATAAAATGCAGGGACCACGTAGAATTATAAGCAAATAAAGTCTAGTTTTGATAGGCCGAATCGATTTCAGTTAACTTCGTTTAGTTTATTCAATTAGTAAATAAAGTAATTTTATGGTATAGCTTCCAAGACAAATTTTAGGACCGTCAATGACCACTCGTTACGGCTTCTAGCGGTTTCGTAAAAAAAAAAAGTAAAAATAAATAAAAATAAATAAATATAAATAAATAAATAATAATAATGGTCAGAATGACATCAATGTCCCAGCCTACATTTGACCTTGGCCTTTGGAGCAAGGACCCGATTCTTGCTCGCGACCATCCATGCGTGTGTAAAGTTCATGAATTTATGTTGAGCTGCTCAAAAGTTATGGCCTGTAACTTCTAATTTGTGACCCTGACCTTCGGTGCGAGGACCTGATTCTTGCCCGCAACACATCGTCTTGAGATTAATGCGCGTATTAATTTTCTTAAATTTACGTTGAGCAGGCACGAAAATGTGAAGCACGGACAAGCGCGACTGAGTATGGCCTCCCCAAATTTGTTTGGTTGGTGACAATGTTTAGGATTGTTTAACTTTCGTAACGGCAAATGTCACGCTACTTAGGGAACCTACAGCGTTACGTGGGATCAGAACTACGGGCCACTCTTCATATGAACCGTCTACAAAATGGTCATCCATCCGAATACTAAATAAATCCAACGTCGCTTATTCTCGCAAATCTACTCAAAAAAGGAGAACTACTTACCTCAGTATTTAAAAATACCTCAATAGAGCTGCACCAAGAATATAAAAATGAAAAATTCTACTCGCTGAACAGTTATAAATAGTGTGGCAGGTTGAAACAAAGGATTTTTGTTCGTTTGTAAAATACACACATTTACTAACCAGTAATTTCAATGATTACATTCAGCTGAATTAAGTTCTTCTGAAAACTTTTCTGAGGATAATTTCTATTGACATTTTAACACTGATTTTAACAGAAAAACTATTCAGCCAAACTATTGAGGATGTAAGACTTTTTTTCCCTAATTTAATTTTTCTTTGAATTATTTTTAAGACGAAGAATTTCAACCTAATTCTGATAAATAAGAGCTTGCTCTACACCTACTGCGTAAACACAGCCTTTAACAGAAGAATTCACGTGTCACAATTTTAAGCAAAATAAATGAAAGTGCCGAACTCTACCTAATTCCTCAACGACAACTGCCGAGTTTCTCTGATGATGATCTTTGAATGAGAAGACGCTGGAATGCATGGCAGAAACTCTCTCCTCAAACTCCCTTCCAAATGCGTTCCCAACTTCTTCATTCAAAGACTCCACTTTCCTAAAATGAACATTATTATGTTAAAAGCCAAAAAGCTTTCAAACACAAGCTACAGGATTACCAAAAATGGGAGACAACCCAGCAAGATGGAACTATTAAGTTTATCCGATAAGGGGGAGGGACCTTTGTGAAATAATTTTTATTTTTTTTTGTATTGGGGCGTTTACCGCCATTTCCCGCTATACGTTAGCGGATATCATGGCGAGGCGGAATATGAGAAAGAGAAACTGAGACGGGGGAAAGGCACTAGAAGTGGGAGGACAGCGGACGACGGGTGAGAAGTCACCTAAAGCTCAGATAGGATGCGAGATTGGGAGAGGAAGAGGAAAAGACGGTCAAGCGAGAAGAGGGGGCTCTCAGCGAGCATAAGACGTAAACGATCGGGGAGGGGGAAATCAGAAACGAACGGGAAGGCGCGACGACGTACTGACGACAGGGTGGGGCATTCCACAAGGATGTGAGAGATGGTGAGGGGCGACTGGCAGGAGGCGCAACGAGGAGCCTCCTGCCGGAACATAAGGTAGCCGTGCGTGAGGCGCGTATGGCCGATGCGAAGCCACGCAAGGACGACCTCTTTGTGTCGGGAGCGGTGGAAAGAGGACGCCCAATATGACAGGCGGGGGCGTATGGACCAGAGTTTATTTCCGGTGGCATCGTCCCAGGACTGTTGCCATATGCGGTCGTAGAAGGAACGAAAGACCTGCACATAGTCAGAGAAGGGGAGCGGGCGGGGGAGGGGAGGCATCGAGGCGGCGGACCGGGCTGTGCGGTCAGCCGCCTCATTACCGGAAACACCAACATGGGCAGGAACCCAGCAGAAGGTGACCCGGATCCGGTGAACGGTGTGCAGGACATGGTACTCCTGTTGAATAAGGCGTACGAGGGGGTCCGGGGAATCATAGCGCTCAGCGAGTCCGAGAAAATGGTACAGGAAGACCGCGAAAAACCCGATACCAGACGGAGGGCTTCCAGAAGGGCAAAGAGCTCCGCGGAAAAGATGGAGGCCTGAACCGGCAGGGGGATACCCCGGGAGGTAGGTGACAGCGACGGAGAGAAGACGGCGGCCACGACACCTGCAGGAGAGCGCGAGCCGTCGGTGTAGACGGGAACGTCGTCCGAGTGTACGGGAAGATGGGCCAGAAAAGAAGACCGGAGGACGGTAGGAGGAGACTCCTTACGCAGGCCACGAAGCGCCTGGCAGCGGCAGATAGGGGTGGTCAGCCAGGGGGGCGACAGGTCAAAGGAGAACGGCAGAACAGAATAGAGGGTGGGGGGATCCCCAGGGACGAAAAGATCTCGGCCAGAGAGCAGCGAAATGCCACGTGTCATGCCGGGGTAGCGCCTGGGAGATCGCGGAGAAGAGTAGGGACATCGGGAGGCGGCAGATGCGAAGGTAACACTTCGCCATGAGAAGGCCCCGGCGAAGGGGCAGGGGGGGGGGGTGTCCGCAGTCCACCTGAAGACTAGCGACAGGGGACGAGCGGAAGGCACCTGAGGCCAGGCGAAGGCCACGGTGGAGAAGAGGATCCAGCATACGGAGTGCCGGAGAGGAGGCGGAGCTGTAGACCACACAGCCGTAGTCGATGCGGGATTGCACCAGGGAGGTGTACAGGCGCAGCAGAGTACGCCTGTCCGCCCCCCAGGTCATGTGGGACAGGTGACTCAAAAGGGAGAGGGTGCGGCGAGATGATTGCCGCAACCGCCTAAGGTGTGGAACCCAACCGAAAAATTCGTCGAGGGTCATACCCAGGAATCGAACGGATGGGACGAGGGGAAGAGTGCCGGCAAGGGTAAGGGCAAAGGTATGCGACAGACGGAGGCGCCGAGGACGGAAAAGCATACTGGAAGACTTAGAGGGTGAGAAAGCATAGCCAACCGAGGACGCCCAGCGAACCACCGCGTTGATGGCTAGCTGGAGTCGACGTTCAGCCAAAGACGGGAGGCGGCCAGAGCAATAGATAGCCAGGTCATCGGCATAGAGGGAGCTACAAACGGAAGTAGGCAGGACCGTAGCGACTGTGTTCATCACTAGTGAGAAACACAGGACGCTAAGGACACTACCCTGAGGGACACCCTCCTCCAACGGAAAGCGGTCAGAGAGGGTAGAACCGATGCGGACGCGGAAAGAACGGGCGGACAAGAAGTTATAAATAAAGGAGGGGAGAAAGCCTACGAAACCCAGGGAGCGTAAGCAAAGACCGCGCTCCGCCGGGTAGTATCGTAGGCCTTCTGGAGGTCGAAAAAGACGGCGAGTACAAAGTGACGCCGGGAGAAAGCCTCCTGCACGTCGTGGCTAAGGAGGAGGAGGGGGTCGGTGGTAGACCGGAAGCGCCGGAAACCAGCCTGGGTAGCAGGGTATTGGTCACTCGCCTCCAGGGTAAGCGACAGCCGCGAGGCGACCATCGCCTCCATAACCTTGCAGGCGCAGCATGTCAGGGAAATGGGGCGATAGTTCGACGGGAGTGAGGGGTCTTTATCGGGCTTCGGGATGGGGACGACGATGGACTCACGCCACCGGTCCGGGAATGAACCTTCCAACCAAATCCGGTTATAGAGGTCCAGTAAAAAGCTGAGAGCAGAGGGGTGGAGGTGCCGTAACAAGTCATAGGGGATATTATCGGGGCCGGGGACGGAGGGCCTCCCGAAGCTCCGTCATGCGGAAGAGGTGATTATAGGGGTCATCCCTATGAGGTGGAAAATCCGGTGGGTCGCGGCGGGAGTGGGGGGAATCGGAACTGGAGATGGCTGCGAAGTGCGCCGCGAGTGCGTTCGCGACGGCCTCCGGATCGGATACGAACTCGTCGTCCCCGACCCGAAGCACCGGGGGTCGAGGGGGGACACGGGTCCCCTCAAAACTACGCACCTTGCGCCAAACAGTCGAGGAGGAGATCCCGGACACGTAACTCCGCCAGGAGGTACGCCGGGCTAGTTTCAGGACCCGACGGGCCACTGCCTTCAGGCGCTGAAACGCTATCTTGTGCTCCAGCTGGCGGGTCCGGTAGAAGCGCGGCCGGCACGGCGCGCTCCTGAACGGCATGGGAGCACTCTGGGGTCCACCATGGGACGCTCGCGGCCTGGGGAGCCAGAGGTACGGGGGATGCAACTGGCGGCAGCCGAGAGGATCTTACTCTCGAGGAAGGGAGCGAGGGCCTCATGACGGAGGGAAAGGCAGGAATTGATGGCGAGATCGCCGTGCCCCTCGCGTATGAGGCCCAGTCTGCTCGGGCGAACAGAGGGTGGGGGGGAGGAGAGACGGGTCGGGGTAAGACACACTGGGAAATGGTCACTGCCGGAAGAATCCGGCAGGACCTCCCAGGTGAACTCCGTCACGATCGAGGGAAACCAGGGAAAGGTCGATACAGGTGAAACTGTCATGGGCCGAGTGAAGGCAGGTTGGGGAGCCATCGTTCAGAAAGGTGAACTCGAGCTCGTCCATAAGGGAGAGAAGGGTCCCGGAGAGAAAGGTGGAGCAAACGTCCCCCCAGGCCGGGTCCCGACTGTTGAAGTCCCCGAGAATCAGGAAAAGGGCGGGGAAGCTGAAGAATTAGGTCACGGAGAGAATCGGGTGGAGGGCGTACGTTAGGGGAGAGGTAAAGAGAGCAGACCGTGAGCTGGCGCCCCAAAAAAGGCGCACGGCCACAGCTTGCAGGACTGTACGGAGCGGGAGGGGCGGAAAGGGACGGAGCGGTGCACGAAGACCGCGGGCCCCCCCTCCCCGCCCCATCGAGAGGCGGGGAAGGGAGCCCGCAGTACCGGACACTCGAGGGAGGGAACGGGATCCCAGAATCGTCTCCTGAAGGCAGAAACACGCCGGACACCTGGAGGCCAGGAGAGAGGAGAGACTCTCGAGGCCTACCAGGAGCCCGCGGATGTTCCACTGCAGGAGCGAGGTATAGGGAGGGGTAGGAAAGTCAGCGTAAAGGATGGTTATGGGGTGGGTGGGCCGATCGGGCGGCCCGAGATTAAAGGGGAATGGAAAGCCCCGGGGTCAAGGGGGACGCCGAACGAGGGCGAAGGCGACCCCGACGAGGGGGCGATGTGGAACCAGACGCCGGCAAGTCTCCAGAAGAGGAGTCTCCCGGACGTCCGGGGGAGAGCGATGCAGAGAAGGGGATGTGAGGGTATCCAGAAGGCCCCTCCCTTCACCGGAGGTGCGGGGGAGGCAGGACTACGAGGGGGAGTGGAAAATAATACCTCACCCAAGGCAGGCAGGTCGAGGAGAGAGATGGGGCGGGTCAAGCGCGGGGGCGTGCACGTCCCACCCACGCCGACCAGGCGGGCGAGTTCCCCCTCCAGTGGGTCCATCGACCGGGCCGGAGAGGGTGTATCTCAGCCCCCACCACGAGGGCCGTCGGGGACCCCAGGGGGAGCGTGCATAACGGTTGCGCAGTGGGGACGGTGAGGACACCGGGGCGGTAGGGCGAAGGGGGCGTTTGTTTGGGAGAGGAAGGTGATGCGAGGCCTATGGCCTCGAACCTTTCGGGGTCACCTACTGGCGCGGCGCTTGCGGCCCTTACCCCTCCGTCGTGCGGCCCGCATGGGTGACGGCGGGTCACGATCCGGAATGGGGGTGGCTGAAGGCGCCGGTGGAGAGGGCGTAGAAGGGGCAGGGGGGGTTGCCGACGAAGCATCGGCGTTCGCGGAGGGAAGCACGTGGGGACGCGCTGGTAGTACGGGGAGCCGCGCGGTAGGAGTCCGCTGGGCGGCAGAGGATGGACAGGGAGTAGCGGACACGGTGGGTGGAGGCACGTTGGGAACCGCCGGTGAGACGGGGTCTGGCCGGCGGCGGCCGGGAACGGAGAGCCTCGGCGTACGAGGCACCACGCCGGGCCTCGCGGCCACGCAACCGGTCCCGCGCCTCCCGAGCGCTGAGAAACTCTGATGAACAGAGGGCCCGAACCTCCCTTCAAAGAGGAAGGACGGGCAAGAGCGGGATGAAGCAGGGTGTGGTCCATGGCAGTTGGTGCAGGAAGGCGGAGCAGTACAGGGCAAGGGGGGGAGGGCCGCCGCAGCGGACACACAACGGGGCCGGCTGACGGCAGGAACTGCTCACGTGGCCAAACCTATTGCACTGAAAACAGCGCGTAGGATCTGGCACGTATGGTCGACCGAGAATTCGCACGCTCGTCTCTCACCAAAGCCCCAGAATACCGAAACGGGGGCACCAGTGAGTCGAAGTGAGGAGCAGGCGAGGAGAAGGGGCGGATGGGGATCGCGATCTGTCGGGAAAGCGGTATACTCTCACAACACCCTGGGAGGCGAGGTCAGTCTGGAGGTCTTCCACCGGGATAGGTAGAAGACGAGCAGCGTAGATTGTGCCCTGGCACTGATTGAGGCGGGGGTGGGGGGACACCGTGATCCCGCAGCCCAGGACATTGGGGATAGCGAGCAGAGAGGAGGTTCGCGAGAGAGGAACGCGACCTTATCAGAATGGAGCCATCCC
This sequence comes from Bathynomus jamesi, assembly GCA_023014485.1. Classification (NCBI taxonomy): domain Eukaryota; kingdom Metazoa; phylum Arthropoda; class Malacostraca; order Isopoda; family Cirolanidae; genus Bathynomus; species Bathynomus jamesi. Next base: position 869,921 of record JAJOZX010000150.1, read on the forward strand.
TCTGAGGCCGAAGGTCGAAACGAGCCGTCCCCGTCACCCCATGGATCGCTCGAAAGAGGCGTTCTGGTTAGTGGGGAGGGGCTTGGAGGAGGAGGGGCGGAGGACGAGGAACTGTCCACCGTCCTAAGGCCGAGCGAAGCCGTCGGGCCAAACACCACCGGTACTTCGAGGGGACGGGAGACGAAAAAGGCGGACGGCGACGTCGGGTCCCACGTCCCCCAGGGGCCGAGATGAGGCCCGACCGGAGTGGGAGGCGACCGGGGCCGCGGGCTTCCCACCTGAGGCAGAAAAGCAGGTGGGTCCCTATCGGGACGTGGAATAGGGGGGATCCAGGGGTCGGGGGGTCCACTGCAGGTCCATCCGCCACTGGCGGGGGTCGGGCAGCGGCGCCACGAGCCTGGGGAAGAGAGGGAGAGGAGGCGTCGGCAGAAGAGAGAGACGGGGTGGGCGAGGGCTGCCGACTGCCCTTACCAGACCCAGGGTCCAAAGAGGTAGTCAGAGGGAGGTCAGATTCACAAGCCGGGTCGTCAACAAGGTCCATTAGATTTGTAAATGTTTCCATAAAAAATTTTATTTTGTTTCGCGCCCGGGGCCGCGGGGAACCGATTACCCGGGGCCCAAGGGGACCAAGCGCATGACGGGGGGGATGGGTGCCTCGTCCCATGTAGGTACCCCCGTTTCAAAAGGGGCCCTTGCAGCGTCGAAAGTTCTCCCCCCCGGCAGCAAAGACCAAGGCCCCCCAGGGTCCAGGCCCGGGCACACCTACCAGCCAACTAGTCCGGCCCCAGCCATGGGGCGAGACCCCCAGCGGGACAGCCCCGGCAGCCACGGGGCGCGCGAAGTGTCGGACAGAGAAGCAGGCAGAGCAAGAAGAAAAGAGGGGGACAGGAAGAGGGGCTGTAGGATAGCAGGGTATGCTAAAAGTCTACTTCGCAACCGGGCGGGGACCGGCAGGGCCCCCAGCCGCGGCTGACCCCCCTCGCCACATGGAGGCAGGAGCCCGCGGGCGAGGAGCCCGCGGGGAGGGGGATGTGAAATAATAAGCTTAGTTTTAATGGAAGCTGGATTCATCAGCAATGAGGAAAGTAATTTCACCAAGACATCGTAGACGGGGGAAATAAGTTCGCAAACGACATAGTCTGCTGTACTGCTACTACTACTACTGGCAAAAGGTTTACAGTTGATGTAAAAATGGTTTCACATCCATACAAAAATGAATGAAAAGAAAACGATACTATACACTGCGATGGAAATCATAATAAATGAGCACAAAATACATTAACAGATAATTCTCTTACTGAGAGCCAAAAACAAGAGTTTCCTTCACTTATTTTACCTTTGGCGGTCCAATTTATCTTGAAGCTTCCTAATGTCTGTGGTCGTTGTTTGGGCAACATTTATGAGATTCATTCCTTGAATCTGAAGCTCATTTTCAGTTTTTACGTGAGCAGACACCAAATATCTGAAAAGGCAGTGTCAAATTTTATACAGGAACTCAATTACTAAGTTTTAACAATACAAGATAATGTACATGATTTGGACGAAACTAACGGATCTTGGCATAAACACCCGATCTCCCCAGAATAATATGAAACGGGGATTTCTGATATATTATCGATACTTTTTCTTTAGAAATCCTTTGGATTAATTACACCGGCCAATGTCAAGTCGTGCAGAATATAACTAGGATTAAAATATGGTTATGCTCAAGAAGGACGGCCTAACGTATCTCTGCGTCCACATCCCTTCACGTTTTATTATTGCAGTAACCACGGACTGAGCATAGAGCTTCATTTGGCTTACTTCCATCTTCAGTAGGGTGGATCGATTTTACATTTTTTTCGATTTCCATATTCTAATAGACAAAAACTTGCGCATGCATGAGAAAATAGCCTCTGCAAAATCTTAGCTTAATAGGTAATCATCTTCTGCCCCCGGCAGAACGATGAAAATCATATTTTAGTAGTCAAAAACGTATTTTTAAACCCTACTAGAGTCATAAAATTTTGCGTGTGTTATTTCATGCCTAAGCAACGATATAAATGCTATGGGAAATATATAAATGCATTATTTAAGACAGAGCTGATCTGAAAATATGTATATTATACATATTTTCAGATCGGCTCTGTCTTAAATAATGCATTTATATCGTTGCTTAGGCATGAAATAACACACGCAAAATTTTATGACTAGTAGGGTTTAAAAATACGTTTTTGACTACTAAAATATGATTTTCATCGCTCTGCCGGGGGCAGAAGATGATTACCTATTAAGCTAAGATTTTGCAGAGGCTATTTTCTCATGCATGCGCAAGTTTTTGTCTCTATTAGAATATGGAAATCGAAAAAAATGTAAAATCGATCCACTCTAATCTTCAGTCGACTAAACCCGACCCTTTTTTTTTTAACAGAAACTCAAATTTCCCCTTCCTGTGTATCAGAAGAGAAAATTTTTCTGGCTATAGCATTTTCACCAATCTCAGACTTAACGAGGCATATGCTGATATGCAAAGTATGAGAACTCTTTTAGTGGTTTCCAACTACTGTATTATTCTAATTTTTCTTTCACATTTTCCCTAGATACTCCTCTGGCAAGCAGACTGTTTGAAACTTTCTCTGACAACACAAACCAGCTTGGAACAGATTCATCTGCCAATCACACAATGTTGGTGCCGCATTATCTCTACTACCACCACCACTATCACCCTCAACACCAGAATCCATGCTGACGAAGTGGCACTTCCATCAAACGAATTGGGATAAACTCTTGACTTTGTTTTTTCCATCTTTTATTTTCAGATAACTTCATTTATTCCTGCGCAACTACCACCAAACAAAGAAATGGCTTTCAAAATATATTAACCCATAGTGTATTATAACTAACACGGCAGATATGAAAAAATAGTTATATAGTCAAATCGAACATCATTTACAAACTAAAAAAAATTTAGTAATCCACGCAATAAAATATTTTTACAAACTTGAAAAAATAATTCACACTTCAGTAGCTGGTACTCTATACCAAATTTAATCCCACCTCAGTTCAGTTCAGTTCAGTTATTCACGGGGGAAAGTTCCCGCTGCTTTTCCAAATATTTCCTCTTAAAAGACGACGATCGCGAGGTTCCTTATCTAGGAATGGTTGTTACCCAAATTTCAGCTGTTTACATTAATGAAAATGATATGAAGAGAGTTAATGACCTTTCAGTGAAGTCCTAACTATCCTTCCATAGAAATCTTCTAAACCAAATCCTCTTCTATCCAAATTCTTCAATTTCTCTCTTCCTATCTTTACCCTAAAACTGTGATCATTCAGATCCTTTAAATTACAGACCCATTTCCGTGACATCTATTATTGATGAAACATTTGAAACAGCAACTGACCAAGAATTTCTCTGGACAAAGTTGCTCAAATACCGATCTTAAAATACAAGTGAAATTTCTTTAAAATTATAAAAAGGGGGAGCAAAAATGGACCTACACCCATTTAGTCAACGGGAAGCAACATGGTTAAAAATGGTAACATCCAATGTCATGTCCCATATCCCCAGGAAGTGGGGTTAGGGGCCCGAGCTTGGGCTACCTTAGCCAGTCAATTAAGGCCAGGCGCTCGCAGGATAGTCTTGCGACTCACGAATTGGGGGTCGTGTGTGATTTTATATTGACAGAATGGGAGCCCCGCACACTGCAGCGACCGCGACGCGATTCTGGGGAATCGCGTCGCGTCGCTAGTGTCTCCATGTAAAATCACACGCGACTCGAGTCGTCAGTCACGAGCAGCGAGACGATCCTGCGTGCGGCCGGCCTAAGGGAGGATTCTTGTTAAGCAGGACTGCGTTGTGGCCAATATCGTAACACAGTTTCTCGTCGATCATCAAAGTTAAGCGACACTGGGCAAGCCCCGCCTGGAAAATAATATCCCCCCCCCCCCCGGGAAAACCAACCGCAACGGCGTTCCATGCTACAAAAACGCCAAAGCCAACTTGTTTTACTTGCCTTTGAAAATAAGAGAACGAAGCAAATAGACATGTTTGAATTCCTAAAGAATTTCACTAAAAAAACTCGCCGCATAGTTATTCTAAAATTAAAAAAACTACAAAGAATTTTATTTACACTAAATATTGTATTCTATAACCCAATAAGCCTATCTATATGTATCGGTTTGATCATTTTTTTATTTAGCCTACGATGTTTTACTTATAGTTTTGAATGTAATTTTCTGCAGTATATTTCGATATTCACAAAAAATGACAATTTTTTCATTGTCCCCCCAGTCAATTTCTCCGCCCCTCCTACTGATTTGGTCTGGCTACGGCCCTGCACTGGGTCTGGGTAGTAGTTGGATGCGTAATCCCCCGCGTCATGACTCCTGATCACGTAGAGACCGGTGGTTCGGATCCCACGTGAAGCTCTGGGTCTCTTCCGTCATATAACCCTACATGTTGCGAAGGAGATTAAACAATCCCATCATTACAGTATGGTAAAGCGGCAAAAAGGCGAGTCAATCCCAATGTGATATGGCCCTGAATGGAGAAATGGCTGGAGGTTCGAAGTAGTTTGAATATATTTTATACAACATACATACATTTTTTGTCAAACTAAATCAGAAACAAAAAGAATTAAAGTAAAAAGGGAAAGGATGATAATGTTTACTTACGTTTGCTCATCCCTCTCAGAAGCTGTATAAGAGAGGAGTTTCTGAGTGCACTGAAGGACTTCTTTGGTTTTTGTGAGTTTGGACTCAGTCGATGAAAGTTTCTGACTCGTATTTTTCAGTTCTTCTTTAACCTTCGTGAATAGTTCCTAAAAGTGGTGAGACCATTTTCAGTTTCGTGAACGCCAAATTACGCTTAGAATAAGTGATCCATCTACGATTAGATGTAAAAAACAACCACGTTAAAATTCGTGCGTGGTCTTCATCAATTTCAGGGAGCACACATTTTGGGGAACTTAGAGAGAATTTTCTGAATTTCCAAACATATAATAAGCCTAAGACACTAACAATATTCTATCTTCCCGCATATTGCAAGGGAACATAATACTTTTTCTCCAATAGTAATCTTTCTTCTAGTCAAGTTCAAAGATGGGATGAAAACCGATTCTAAAAATTATTTTTAAAAGGAATTTATACATTTATGGACAACTAATGTCGTTAGCCGACAGTTTAATTTCCGGTTTTGCAACGTCACAGGTACAGTTTAGGAAACAAAGCTTAAAACTTACAATTTGCTTTTCCATCTCATTTTCCAACATTCTGATTTGAGAAATTTTTTCCGTGATTTCTTGAGCTTGTTGTTCCATGTTTGAAATAATCTCCTGATAATTCTCATTTGCCAAATAAACACCATTCTTCTCTCTCATTGCTAACAGGTCCCTGCGAAGCTTTTCAATTTCAATCGTATATTCCTGTTGAAAAAACAGAAAAAATAGAAATGAAACAGAATTTATCTCAATTTTTCAATTTCAAAACCGACAAACGATAGAAATTAGTGTCAAAATTAAAATTTTAATCAAATTCACAATAACAGCTGCGTAACGTTTGTGAAGTTAAAAAGCGTTTCTCAACATGAACTCTTCTGACAAATACTAACGCAAATAAGTTCTTTCTTGTTAAGTTTTTGGTTGACTTCTGGTTTGTTCTGGATATTCTTCGCTCTGTGCGCGTAATCCAGAGTGGATAAGGTTTCCTCCAAATTGACTGATGCGGGGGAAATGGTGGCTATGATCGAAGTTTTGGTGCGTCCTCCGAGAGCATCTTGAAGCAAACGGGTTAATTTAGATTCCCTGTAAATAATAATAATAATCACGTTGAGTTCGTTTGATGTCCCTCGCGTGATGGCGAGGACCTACAACTTTACTGAACGCGGAGGATGGTCATGCACCCAAATACTGAACAGACCCATCGTCACTTAACTTCACTAATTTAACAAAAAGTGATGGCGCAGCATGAATATGCTGTATCCTTCCGCGTATTTTATTTTATTTTTTATCTATAAAAGTCTGATGTTTATTAAAATAAGTGACATGACAACTCAAAATATTTTTAATAAATAGTATTTACATTACGTTATCTTTTTACTGCACTACATCCAGCTGAACATCCTTTTGCAGAGTGCAAAATGTCAAATTCCTAAAGTGTGTGTGTGTGTTAAAAAACTGGGGTGGGGGGGGTGGGGGGGTGAGAGTTATTTCCAATAAAAAGAACAAGCTGTCAAACTTTAAGAGCTTCCTTAAAAACTAAAATAATTTGCACAATAGTTATGTAGTGGGTTATCTTCCATAAAATGCAAAATCTAGAATGGTATCAAATATTTAATGCACTTTACTCTTAAAACTTTAAGGCAGTGATGAAAACCCTAACAATAATTCGCCTCAACTTTCAGTTGGTTCACAAAAAGGCTCATTCAAGTAGTTCAGACAGAGACAATTAACACAATTTACACTATTTTAACCAAACTAATGGTCATTGCCAGGAAGCGAGAAGGAATTACATTTCAAAACATTGCGTAACATTTATTGTACCTGTAAGGAATATGAGGCCCCTTTTCAACTAAGGATGTAATTACTCTTCCTAAGGTCAGGAGTGACTGATTGATGTTTCCCGCTTCTCTGGCACGTTTATCAACAGCGCCTGATCTTCCAATATTTTCGGACCCAGCCAAATCTACAAGGTGAAGTTTACCAGTCTGCAAACAAAGTGAAAATATGAACAATACAGGTACTCATAATAATAAAGGTGGAATTACATTCAAATTTTAAAATTCATTTATATACTCGTACTATTTCATTCTTCATGGTTCCGGATAAGAACTCCAATAAACCTGCGGATGTAATTACATTGCCAGTCCTAGAAAATAAGAATTCTTACTCCTCCAATTGTCAGATAATACTACTTTCTCAAAGCCAATTTCCAATTCAATTACTAATTCCTGTACAACATTTAGCAATATTTAATTTTACATTCAGTCTTTACATTTTAGATTTTCTTTTGTAAATTCTTTACATACTTTTCAGTCACCACACTCGCAAGAACTTTTATGTGGTTCTAACACACACCTTTCCAAACATATCAACATACAGCTTTTACTATTTTCTGCAGTTCCCCAATCTACCATCAGCATTAGGTCATCTACCTAACATTACAGAATAAATGTTTGTACTACAGCCTAAGCTCCATCCAAGAGAAGAAAATCTACTGAAGACCAGTCCAGTAGAACACACAGCCATAACATTTAATTTGGTGCCTTTATGATAGAAATTAACTAAGCTACTCCCATTTACAGAAAACTAACTGCACAATAATCAGAAAGTGGCACTGAATGGCTTGAGATTAAGGAAACAAAGCAGCTATTAATTTTCATCAGTAGTTCACATCAAAAAAGTTAAATGTCAGTCACTATCAATAAATACATTATTTGCATTTTAAAATTAAGGCATGACTAGTTCATTAGTTGGCTGGCATTTTCATTATTGTATTTTAGAAATAACCTTTCCCTGATATACCAATTATTGCAATCTAGTTACAAAGTTTTAAAAAATTAACAGCAAAAAAAAACATTGATATACATACCAGGCTATGGGACATCCCTGATAATAGGGCAATATTCCCCCATTTATATCCTATTTTCACAGATTTAGCATGGCCCATTAGACATCCAAAACAAAGTTTACATAAAATCTGTATAACCAAGTTTTTCCACTATTATTCAGTCCTTTTTTGGCTGAAAGTTATTTTGGGATGGCTACCCTTGTCATACAGCAGAACATTTTTATTACTTGAACTCAGGAATTAATGCCACTTGCACTCTCTCAGGATCACACCCAGTGCTTCCCACATTTGGCATATAAATAGATGAAGAAAGTTCATTACAAACAAATTTTTTTTATTAATATTTAGATTTGGGTAATCACAGATTTCTCACATTTGGTATAAAAGTGTCAATGGTGAATTTACCATTTCACAAATATTTCACCTATATATATATATATATTTCACCTATATATATATATATATTTCACATATATATATATATATATATATATATGTGAAATATTTGCGAAATGGTAAATTCACCATTGACACTTTTATACCAAATGTGAGAAATCTGTGATTACCCAATATATATATATATATATATATATGAATAAAACCATGAAGGAAAGGAAACACAGTGTGGTGCTCAAGCGCTTTCATCTAATGACATCTTCAGGAACACTGAAGTAAATAAAGAGTTCAAGACTATATATAGGTTACAAATATATACAAATAAAAATTGTAAGAGGAGCATACAAATTTATAAGGGAAAATTACCAAAGTTTTAGCACTCTGCCCTTGTCTAAATCCATTCTGAATGAATTCAAAACAACGGGATCAAGTTGAAAAAGACCTTTGCTCATGTTAAAGTTATTTGTAAGTTGGATAATAGCAGACTCAAGAATATTTCTATTAACAATGTAGCTAGAGTGAAACAAAACTGAAGCATTATTCCAATCAATACAATGGGATAACTCTGACAAATGGACAAAAAGGGCACTGGACAACTGTCCCGTTCTAATAGAATATTGATGCTGTTTTACATGTGTGCAAATCCTTTCCCATCTGACCAATGTAAAAGGAATCACATTGTTTACAACCATTTTTATAGATAATGCCTGAATTATTGGTAGGGCTATTTTTTACTATGATATTTTTCACAATATTGTGTTATGAAAATACTACATTAATATCCAAAAGTTTAAGTACATTAGCAATGCCTAAAAAGCCTGAGAAAAATGGAAGTACTAAAATATTCTGACAAAGTGCGAGTGTTATTATTCACACGATAGAAGGCTCAATTTGCCTTGTTAAGACAAGATTCCATAAACACAGGTGGGTAGCACAGATCACTTCCAATGCCATTGACTTTTTTCCAATTTGGCATCAATGTAATCCAGACTGGCAATCCTAAGAGTGCAGAGAAGCATTGAAGAAAATATGGCCTTCTTAATAGGGGTGTCATGTCCAGAGTAAAAGTGTACATAGGACAAATTGTTTGTTTTTTCCAATATATACTAAACTTAAAACCTGGGCTTTTCCTATGTACACACACATCCAAAAACATGATTGTCGTCTTGTTCCACTTCTAAAGTAAACTTAGAAGAGGGGACTTGATCATTTAACTGAAGGAGGAAGTCATCCAGGTCACGATTCATGGGCCAGATACACAAAATATCATCGATGTACCGCAACCATGAGATGCCAACCCCCAGCATTCTCAGAATGTAAGTAATTTCGAAAAACTCCATATAAATATTGGAGAGGAGGAGTGACAAGGGGTTGCCCATGGCCATCCCAAAAACCTGTTGATAATACTCACTATTGAAAGTGAATTTACAGTCTTTGATGCAAAGTTTAAGTTCCAAAACAATGTGTGCAGGTAGTGGTAGGTCATACTTATGTAATTCTCAGGAGAGAAAGTCAAGCATATCATCAATCAGCACTTTTGTAAACAATGAACAAACGTCAAAACTGATCAATCTATCATTGGTTTCAGTGTGTACATTATTCAATTTTTCAGTAAGATCCATGACATTTTTTAAATGTGAATCAGAGAGAGTTCCAAGAATGGGGGACAAGACTTTTCCTTACAAATTTGTATGCTCCTCCCACAATTTTTATTTCTATATTTATTATATATATATATTTTTTTTTTGTAACCTATATATAGTCTTGAACTCTTTATTTACTTCAGTGTTCCCGAGGATGTCATTAGACAAAAGCGCTTGAGCACCACTATGTTTCCTTTCCTTCGTGGTTTTATTCATCATAAATATTTTCACATGTTACTTTCATGTCATGAAATAACATTATATATATATATATATATTTTTTTTTTTTTTTTTTAAGTTCAGGAAGAACCGATTCGCCTCTATTTAAAAGGGCATATCTCAGCGGAAAAACAAAGAAAAAGTGAGAGGAAAGACAGAGGAAAAAGAAAAGGTGGAGGGGACAGTCGAAGTGGAAAAAGACCAAGGATGACAAGGACTGCAGGGTCGAGCCCCCATCATCCTTGGGTGCTAGGGCCGGGAGGGCGCACATGAAACCTCCAGGAACAAGCATGTACAAATGAACACAAAGAGCACTCAAGAGCACAAGCTTAGAACCCCCTTGCGGGGATATATATATATATATATATATATATATATATATATATATATATATATATATATATTATATTTTTTTTTTTTTTTTTTTTTAGTTCAGGAAGAACCGATTCGCCTCTATTTAAAGGGCATATCTCAGCAGAAAAACAAAGAAAAAGTGAGAGGAAAGACAGAGGAAAAAGAAAGGGTGGAGGGGACAGTCGAAGTGGAAAAAGACCAAGGATGACAAGGACTGCAGGGTCGAGCCCCATCATCCTTGGGTGCTAGGGCCGGGAGGGCGCACATGAAACCTCCAGGAACAAGCACGTACAAATGAGCACAAAGAGCACTCAAGAGCATGAGCTTAGAACCCCCTTGCGGGGATATATATATATATATATATATATATATATATATATATATATATATATATATATATATATATATATATATATATATATATATATTAGTTTGGAGTCTATGTGGAGGGGACATTAGCCTACCTTGAGAAGTTCATCTCCATCAAGTGTGTTTTCTTTAATGTGAATAGTGACTGTAAAGACAGTGTGAGATCTACTTGAATGAGCATTCATGAGAGTAGCTGCTGTCTGTCTCTTTGCTGAACCTTTGTCAATGATACTGTAGACATCTAACTTACTGCGCACAAGCACTTCCTCCAAACCTTGAATAATGCAAGACCCTTTCCTGCTAGAGTCTTCATACAGCCTTAAAGGTAAGTTAAATTATAAATGAATTTATGCACACTACCAATTTACAACTTAAGCTATTATTGCCAAATAACAACTTCGACAAAGTGATTTACTGTTGCCACTTTTGGTAAGGGTACTGCAATTACCCTAGGGTTAGGATATTAGAATGCAACTCAGTATGTTGCATATTCATATACATCAACTTTTTAACTAACCTAAACTCTCTCTCTTCTTACCTCAACTTTGAAAGATCATCATTGGCTGATAACAAATCAAAAAGTTCTTCATTGTAGAGTTCAAGGAATGAAACTCTCATGGTAAATTCCAATTTTTGAATGCGAAGCTCATCAAATAGTTGATTGACACAACGAGGAATGATGCCCGCACTATGATTCTAAAATAAATTCATATTAAGATGGCATAGTACACCATGCCATTATCAAGTTGAGAAAACTGTCTAGATGGCTTACCTCACTGAATCATGATCTTAACTTTTATTTTTAAATTTTCAGACTATAATCAATTTTGACTAAATTTTTAATAGTTTGACTGGCCAACAAATTGAAGTTATTTCTGACCAACAGTGAACTTTGTGTACCTTTCAATAAATTATTCCTGGATTATACATTCCTCTCTTTTTGACTTTTGAACTGAAATTTATTCAAAATTGAGTCAAAATCAGTCCAACCCAGTGACAATTAAATTATTCCTTGGGGATACAAAAGCTGTGAACTAATCCCCTGCCTTCTTTATGCATGTTGCACAAGGGAACTCCGAGGGGAGTGCTGGGGATGGGTTATGTCCAATTCCACCCATAACAGGGTTGGAGATTGGGTTGGGAAAAGTGCTCTCCCAGCAGCAGTAATGAGTGCCTCAGTCTTGGGCAGCAAGATCACTAACACAGCCCTCAAAAGTTCTTGCAGGTTTATTTGACAGTGTGAAATGTAGAGGTATAAATTAAGACAAAGAGGGTGCTAGTGGCCAAGATTTGTCAATCTGGACATCTTGCCCTAATTTGGTCTATGTGAAACAGAGCTGAAAGGGAATGGTTACACACTGCATAACCTTCCAGAAATGCAAAATTTAAAATGGTATATTACATTCATACACTTTACTTAACTAGTACAATACTGATGACATAACACCTTGCAGATAATCACAATTCACTTCAACTTCCAGATGGAAAATTAGTCATCAGAAATTATATTTCCAGAATTCCTCCTAAAATGTTTGCTTACCATTTTTTAAAATCATGCCTTGATATCAATCACTTGATTATAAGTTTTTTATTTAATATGAAAGATAAATTTCAAGCATTTCTATTCCAACAACTGTTACAGGCAAAAAATAATTATATCTGAATGTCTTCTGGACCAACCATGTCTATATTTCACTCACTAACCTCATCCAAGGAAGCTCCTTCTAGACACTGATCTCCCTCCATTGTGAAGGTTTTTCCAGTACCAGTTTGACCATAAGCAAATATTGTGCAATTGAAACCATTCAGAACTTCTTCCACAAGAGGTTTAGCCACTGATTTGTAAATGTCAGCCTGTTTTAAAAATGAATTCATATATTTGAAATAAAACTAATTTGTCTTTTCCAAATTAAAATGTCAATGTACATTTCATATAAAATATATCTATCTTCATTGGGTCTACTTCCTACTTACCTGCTTAGATTTGCCATCAAATATTTTATCAAATGAAAATTTTTTTGTATACTTGTCATAAGGTCTCTCCTGCACAACAATTTCTTTACTTGTTGGACAATCCACTACAGAATGAGCTTTATTATATTTTTCATTGTCATTCATGGGACTGAAATGTAAGTAAAAGAATGGTAATTAGTAAAAGAAAACCTGCTGTATAAAAACTGCTGTGACTTTCACATTTTCAGCCCTGTGGATGACAACATTTAAGCTTATCCAAGTAACCTAACTCAACTCAGCCTTACCTACGTATTATATCCCCTTTTTCCATGATATTCAGTGACCATCAATAAAAAAAAGAAGGGGTTATTTGACCAGGATTCCTGGCCAAATAACCACAGGGTATTTAACCAGGGTTATTGGTCACATTCACATAGATTTTTTTTAAGTTCAGTGATTAAATAAAAATCTCATGGCAATCTTTCATTTTAGATACATAAAATCAAGGCTACAAATGAGGTGGTGATCTTTCATTTCAGGTACGTAAAATTGAGACTACAAATCTTTCATTTTAGATATGTAAAATCAAAAGATTGCCCAAAAGTTCTCTGAACTGTATTTAGAGGCTACAAATAAGGCAAATAAAATTAGGAATGATCAATTGTTTTGAATTTTTTCCTTTATAGCACCCTCAATTTCTTCTTTTCAGTTAGGAACAATTTTGACAGTACGTATTTTTGTTAAAACTAACAAAAACATCATGACAACCTAACCAATCATCAAGGATGTACAGTTGACCTAACTGGGCATTCAATAATTTTCCTATAGGTTTAATGAAAGGAACGGGTTATTTGACTGGAATTCCCAGCCAAATAACCATGGGCTAAATCTAAATACAGGTAGTCCCCGGCTTACAAATGAGTTCCATTCTCATGATGGTCTTTAAGTCAGAACCCATACAAATGGTTTGTACTTAATGTCTTAAAAAGCTTAAAAGTGGGATGTCCACTGTGGCTGTAGGGTGGGAATTCGGTTTGAATGAGTCATAGGTAGTGGTAGAAAATGATTTCATACAATGTTTTTTTTGTTGTTTCTTTTAATTCTATTTAAAATTTCATTATAAAAATAATAGACTTCTCAGTAGATGTGTATATTTTAGGCATTTAGTACACACACACACACAAACATCCCCATATTCTTCATTCGTATTTCTTATAGGCTTTTAGAGCACACATACCCACCACAATCAACCCCATATTCTTTGTTGCGAGTCTACTGTATACTTAAACACTTTAAACACACTCCCAATTTATAAAAGCTACTAAAACATAGAAAACATAAAAAAAGATAATTTGTAACAGTAATTAAAGTACATCACCAGCATTTGCATCAGATTTTTATTTAGCAGCCATGATAGGGGTTTGCACATTATCAGAAATTGAATATGAATTCACACAAATGTCTTCACGAGTACAAAATCTTGACTTAAAATGGTGGCGGCGTAAGTAGTGCACCAATTCGTTACTACAAACCATTGTAGGTAACTCAGATTTTTAAAATAATAGACTTTACAGCAGTCTGTTCATATGTACGGAATGTCATAAGTCAGACATTCATAACCCAGAGACTGCCTGTAGACAAATTTTATTTTTATAAAATAAAGAAGCCAAAAAGAAAATACAAAATTAAGGTAACTAGAGAATCAAAGGTAAATCCCAAAAGATGAAAAATACAACTTTTTACTATATGGCTGGGGAACAATCCCCTGTAAAATAGCCAATGACTACTTGGCCGGGTCTCAGTCAAATAACCCATGGTTATTTGGTTGGGAATCTCAAAAGTTTGAAATTACTATAGCAATATTAATAATGTCATGACATGCACATTCCTCCCACAGTGAGTTTGGTGCATACCCTGAAAACTGTTGCAAATCAACGTAAACCAACATCCCTCACTCCCCCTTACTGAGTTCTGAGGATTCTAAATATATTACTTCCATTGCTGCAAAACAAAGTTTTGACCTTTTAATGGTCATAAAGGTCAACTGATCTCCAAGGAATTTGTTCTCAAAACAATAGTTTACCTAAGTAAAATGTTGCCCTATCCTTACTACTATAATAGAGAAAATTTTATGTACTTATATTCTGGGAAAAATTTGAGCTCTCTACATTTTAATAATTTTTCTTCTATTACTATCTATGGTTTGGCAGGTATAAAGACTAATTTGTACCTATATTAAAAAAAAGAAACATTTGATTTTAATATAATTTATTGAAATAGGCATATAAACCTACCTGTGGCACAATTTCATCAACACAATGAAATAGGACTGTAAAATAGTGAGGGAGGGGGTACATGAATAGTAGGTCAATATTTAATGGGTACCGTACACAGCCCAAAAATCTCAAAAGACACTTCTCTAGGGACCTGCCTAACATTAATTAATATAAAATATTTTATAATTTTTACATGCTGGATATTTTTCTTTATTTGTATAATATTTAGTGAGTATGTTACTGACTATACACACATCTAGATATTTTATTCGAAATATAAAAGCTGAGTTCAATTAAAATAAAAACTTTTATACATTTAAACTACACATGCAGAATATTCCTTAATTTTTACAAATACTAATTTACTGAAACTACAGCCATCCCTCGCTTAATGAAGGCGTTATATGTTCCTAAAAAGCCTTTGTCATGTGAAAATTCATTAAGTGGGACCTAATTTTCTGTTGTTTTATATGGGAAAAATTCAGTTTGGTTCCTAGCACACTCCTCTCTCCCCTTTATTTTTTTGTTCTCTTTATAAATTATTGTGTTTAAATAAAAGGTTTGAATTGAACAGTTTCTTCCTGATGTTTTTCCTGTATAATTTGTAGCACAATCATTTCAAGAAACCCAGATTTTCAGTGGTCATTAATCAAGTTTTTTAATTTATATAGATCAAACACACTGATTCTTTTCTTTTGCTTGCTCCTGCTGTACTCCTCTCCTTTTGTATCTGATGTCTGCCAATGTAAGGCATTCCTTAAAACCAACGCATCATCCTATTCTAGCTGTTTTCTCATCCTCATAGAAAGCATAGTCTTCTGTCATTTTGAGTTAATACAAATGTTCCAAATTCCAAACTTGTCACCATGTTTCATTTTTGGATATCTATCAAACCTAAAAAATTACCAAAACTTTAATGCTGTGAATGCAAATTTCAATAAACCCTAAGTTAAGTTCTAGTCAAAACAGAATTTATTACTGATCATATGACTTACAAATCACTAAATCACATGATTATGTTAATAAAATTACTGTCACAAACAAATAAATATAACTACAAAATTTACAAAAGTATGACACGTTTTAAATCTTTTTATAAGGGACTGAAAATTTGAGTCTTACCTCAAAAATTCTTTGACTAGATCCTGAATCTTGCAGGTGACACTGGGGCGTGAAATTGGATAGACATTGCACCAAATCCAGTGTTCAATCAGACTTAGTGCAACTGTATCAGGTGCTTGTCTGATTGTCCAGTTCTCCTCTTCCATTACATGTTGGATGACATCTTTACCAAGAGGAAGCTTTCCATTGGGGAATGTGTGTGCTTGAAAATCTGTGACCTCCATCAAGAATTTTAACCATGTCACTGCGTCTTAACATCCTACTATGCAGTATGTATTTTTTGGCAATAAGGTTATCAAAATACATGTATTTATCAATTCTATAAATTCAACCTGAAAAGAAAAATATAAAATATAATTAAAAAAAATATAAAATATTTGGAGAAAAAGGGCCAAAATATTTTTTTTTAGCAAAAATGACAAAAATATGGATTTTTTGATGCATTATTGAGCCTGCAGCCCTCTGCAAATATCTTAATCTGCTTCAGAAGTAAAAAATACATCATAAACAGCAGTTATCAGGAGATAATTCATTGTGCAAAATTTTATTCGTATTGCTCAATATTTAGAGGTCACCCTCATTGTCTATATTTTGACACTATTGGCCCCAGGGCATGCAGGTCCCCCCTACTCAAAAGTAGGTATTAGCCACTCAAAGGCGGGGGTATCATGGTTGCCAGCCACTCATTGTTACCTGCCTTTGTTCAAAAGTGTCACTTTCTTGCAGTCTGGGAACTTCTTTCGGTGGTCTGCAATGGCTTGAAGGAGGAATTGGAGCAGCTCCTCATCACTGGTCAGCTTCTTGTTAGTGTTGAATAAGGGCAACTCCTCTCTCTGCTCTGTCATTGACCACAGACAGGGACTGGACCAGATTTGTGGCAGCCTGGAAGCTTTGGGACTGGGGCCATTCGCCAGGGTCTTGGCGAAGGAAATCATCCAGAAGGGCCAACCTCGTAAAAAGAGCCTTGGAGTTTGCGGACACCAGTTGCTCAAGACCCTTTCCATCATCATCCAAGAAGATCCTTGCATCCATCTTCTGTCTTTTGGGAGGATCTTCTTCTCCCTCACCTTCCATGGCTTCCACCATCAACTGCTTTGTTCCCCAGGACACCCTTTCATCGAAGAGAGAGAAACTGACCAGTTCCTCAGAAAGATACCACAGATGGTGTGAGAGCTTCTTGGCAGTCACCTTGCTGATGGCCTTGTGCGGGTACTTCAACGAGGACTTCATGAGGAGGAAGTCATTGAGAGGAGCCTGGTGAGGAAGTGGAGTCAGTGTCCAGGCTTTCGTGTACACAATGACAGTGAACAAGGCGAGTTCTTTGATGCCCTTCTCCACTGCGGTCAACTTGAACTGGTCTCAAAAAAGCCAGATCTTTATGGCATAGAGGACCTTGGCCATCCAGCGAGCTCGGTGCATTGCTCCAGGAGCACCTGAGTCATCCCCCGTCTCCTCTTTGGATGTGTAAGAATAAGACAACTCAAAAACTGCTCAGCTGGTAGATGCTTCGCAGTCCTCAGCGGCTTTCCTCTTCTGGAGCTTCTCCTGAACATTCCTCTTCACCACTGCTTCATTCCTTCTCATTTGCTCCAAGTCCAGTCCTGTCCTTCTGCCTCTGTATCTGGAGGAAGGCCTTGTCTTCAGGGTTCTTGATCAACTTCATGGCATCTGCATGCGCAATGTCAAACAAATCGTTCAACTTCTTAAAATCTTTTCTTCTTGTGCGCATCGCTGGTCCTGGTATTGTTTTTTTTTCAGCCCTTTCCACTCGTCAAAGGTCCATTCAAGTTTGGCAGTGCAGTGCTGTTCAGCCCGAGTGGGAATGCTTGCCAAATGCCAGAGTGCCATTACGGCCCTGACGGTATTGCGGCTTGCCTCATGGACAGGCTGCTGCTTCTCCTCATGAAGGAAGTTTCCTCCCCCTGATTTCTTCTACAAAATAAACACCAAGCTAATGCTTCTGTCGCGTATCCATCATATATCAATCCCGCAAATGAGAACAAAAGTATGAATATTAGTATGAGTAATTGAGTATACCAAAAACCTAATAGTTCTAAGGAAAACTTTGACATGCCAGGGCAACCTCTAAATATTTCTCAAAAACTGTCATATTTCGCACAGTGCAGTTAGACGAGTAACAGAACAAATTGAGTAGGTGAGAGGATACAAAATCGACACTTCAGTTTTAAGGGCCACTCTACCGTACACCTTATGATCTGTAAAGCATATGTATCAAATTTGAAGCAAACTGAACACCATTTAGAGGTTGCACACTTATGTCACATCTGATACCTTAGTCCTTTGTAACCAAATCTCGAGAACATCCCAACTTCCAACATATTGTAATGTTTCCTTTTCTTTCACAGGTGCAAAAAGTGTTGAAAATGGAAAGAAAAAAGATCTGGCTGATTGAAAAGACCCCAGTTGAAGAGCTCTTAGGAGCAAGTCCTCCTCTGCTTTATGTACCATTACCTGGAGCTGAAGGAAACAATCCCCCTTGCCATCAAGTCTACGAGTATCAAGCTTCAAGAAGTTTGGAAGAAGGTGAATATCCCCGTGAAGACAGAGGAGAACATTAGAGCTGCTATACTAAAGCTGTACAAAGAGTACCAAAACTTGAAGTCAAGAGAGATGGACAAAGCCATTATGAAGTGTCAGGTGTGGAAGGGAGACCTTGCTGACCTTTTCAACATCACTTGTCAAGGTGTGATGAGCATGAGCTCAGTTCCAGAGGAGGACAAGGTTTTCTTGTCCTCCCAGAGGGAGGACAGAATGAATTCTTCAATGGCTGGGGTGGATAGGAAACACACCATGGCTGTCAAATGGAAAGCAGCAGCAACTAAGAAACTTGAACTTTGAAAATGAAAGCATGCTGAAGAAGCTGAAAAGATCTCCGAGAAAATGAAGCTGGATAGCACATCCTCTAGCTCAACAGCAACAACAGATGATGAAGATTTTGCTGCTCCATTGGCCTCTAAGTCACTTTGTCATTCCAAGAACACACTTGATCTAACACTCATGGCTACTTGGGATAGAGAACAACTCTCTATTCGACAAGCAAGCACTTCCTTCATTGCAACTGCTAAAAGTCTCAGACAAGATGTATCGCAGATTATTATTTCACCATCAACTGTTCATCGAGCATGTGCCAAGTATCGAGAGAAAATGGCCAAACAACTTGAGGAGTCTCTTCAAAGATCCACCTCTCTTAGTTCTGCACTGGGACAGTAGGGCATATCATACTCTGGGTTCAGGGTTGAAATTTTGGAAAAACAGTGGCTAATATGTATTCCTATGTAAAAATTAATTCCGACATGGGTTTATTATTTGCAACTTTTCCAAAAAATCTCATTTTCATGGTCAAAATCACAATTTTCTGATTTGAAGGCTGCCTAACAACCTCAGGGCACCCAAACCAAAGCACACAGCTGTTCCACATATGATTTAGTCTGAAAGCTGCTTTTCTGACCTCATCCTTGCTGTTTCAACACCTCTGGGTGCTGAAAAAAATTTTAGATTTCACGTAAAACTTAAGACTTAAGTTTTTCTTCAAAGAATAGGCGTGGTTCACAAGCTCTACTCTGATCAAGTAGCAGGAGACTTGCCACCTCCACGTGTAGGTTTACACTCCTGTTCTTCCTGGATCCCTGAAAAGCATGGCCTCATAAGATCTTATATTATGATCTTATGAGGACTTTCAGCTCTTATGAGCATTAACAATGGGTTCAGCCTCTTTATCAGCCACTCGAACCTGAAAAGCTCTTATGTATGTCCTGCTTCAATCTGAACACTCGGAGCATTTCTCAATGGTCTATCCTGGCTCTCACCCACCCATCTCTCCTCTCGTGACCGTACACAGCTTGGGAAGCAGTTGAGACTTCCTGTACAGCTCTCTCGCAGGACTGAGTATGAACAGAGAAAGCACCCACTTTGAGTGGAGTTTTCCCCAAGATCCTCAGGCTCATTCAAGGTCATCTTGCAAGTGAAAATAGGCTCATAAATATTCTCTGATTCCCAGTTGATGAGATCCTCAGGTGAAGTGGCTTGCAGATTGCAATTTTTATGGGGCCTCACTGTCATTATCACCAAAGTCTCTTCCTTCTCTGATCTTCTCTATCTGGCTCACAGCAAAAGCTCTCTGATGCTCATCCTCACTGCACAGGAATGAATTCAGGCTTGAAAAAATGTGTGCAGGACCAAATTTGAGGTGGTGCTTCACTTTGATGTAGAAGTTAAAGCAGAACTTCACAAGGACCTAAAGCCTCCTCGATACCTCCCCCTTCAGTCCATGCTCCCTCATCCACAACAGCAAGATGGCCTGTGCAGTAGTGAGCCACCTGGATTGGTTCAGAGGTCCACACTTGAAACCAGCCAACTGTGGACTGAGACTTCCAGACTTGATGGCTTTGATCAGAATAGCAGTTGTGCTGGTCTGTGGAGAGAGATTTGACTATCTCTACTAGCAGCTCTATGATATCTTCAGTTCCTTCCATTGGTTTGAAGTTGAAGAAGTTCATTCACTTTCTCAAGAAGTTTTCCAATAGGCCCACTGAAGCCTGACCAGGGAGTTACAGGGCCATCCAGCTTGATGATTAAGTGCCTCAGGGGGAGCTCATTCACATGGAGCTGACAGATCATCCAGTGGCACTTGCGACCCAGCATCTTCTCCAATAGGGCTATGGTGCCTCCAGACCACCCCATGTTGGTGGTCTCCTCCAATCATTACAAGGCTCTCATCAGCTCTGTGATCCAGAAGCCACTCATGCAGGCCCTGAGTGATCTTATGAGCAGGCTTTTCTCCTTCCTCAGGAGTGAAATGGAAGAGGTACTTTCCTTGAGGCTCCCACGTGATAGTGTAATGCTCCTCGATCACTTTGCCAGGATGAAATCTCCATGTCACTTCATCATATTTCAACACCTGTGTGTTCCTATCCTGCTTGCCATCAAAGAATATCCCAGAGATCTTCTCCTCTGACCTCTGCATGAGAGCTTCAACTGATGAGGCCATTACTTCCTCCTTGGCCCTCCACTTTCATGCCATCTATGGCCAAGTAAGCCTTGTCTTTGGAAAGATGACCGGCCTTACCAAAAAAAATGGCATCCACTCACTTCTACTTCACAATTATAACTGGTGTAATTGCTCAGAGCCATCTATTGAGAGAATGTTGAACTTCGCCTTCTGCGTCCAAATCAGGGATGGGGAGTCGGAGTCGGGAGTCGGAGCTTTTTTGAAGAGTCGGGAGTCGGTAAAAACAACCGACTCCTGACTCTTTGATTCAATTTCTATATGCCAACAATTTACCAGAATATTACTCTGCCCTAAATAAATATCTTCCTGAACTAATTCTAGATTCACATTTCCACATTTGATTTATTGTTCTGGTAAATCTTAGCAAATGAATTTCATATTTCTATTTCAGGATACTAGGTACCATATAAAAATTAGCAATATATTAATTATTAATTTAATTAGCCCCTATTAGTAATGAGTCGTGGGCCTAGTAGAAAATCAGCAGTCTTTCAATATTTTAAGCTAAATGAGGATGAAAATATTTTTATTTGTCAAGTAGAAAAGGATGGTAAAGAGTGTAATGCAAAAATTAGTGCTTACACTGGGAAATATGCTAATGCTCCAACTAGAGCCTCAAACTTGAAACGCCATCTACGAAACAAACATCCCAATATTTATAAGGTTGTAGATCAGCATAAGGAAATCCAGAAACCTACTTCTAGTCAGGCCAGTACCTCTATTTCAAAAAGCAAACAAGTCTCTGTTACAAAATTTTTCCACAGTGAGAGAATTACAATATCAATGACAAAGAAAAATTTAAAAAAATACCTTATAGATTTAGTTGTAAAGAATGGGGTTGCACTTACATTATTTTCCTCCCCAGCTTTCCGTGGATTAAATGGAGAAATGGCGGCAAAACTAGGAGTGTCATTAGAGAGACATGATATTCGAAACATGATTTTAAAGGAAGCAGAAAGCCAGAAAACTTTATTGAAAACAATGCTGCAAGGAAAATCCTTCTTTCTTAAGATGGATGCCTGCACGAGACAAAGAATTAATTATATGGCAATAAATGTTCAGTTCATTGATGATGAAGGAAAACTAGTTATACGTACTCTGGCAGTGAAGGACACTGAAGCTCAACATTCAAGCGAATACCTGACCAAGCTAATTGAAACCATCTTGACAGAATATGAAATCACTAAAGAGCAAATATTATCAACTGTTACTGATAATGCTTCAAATATGACAAGTACAGTACAGAAACTTAATGATGGTGAAGTAAAAGGAGATCTTTTTGAAGACAGTAGTGAAGAAGATACGGATGAAACTGCTGACAAACTTGACAGTGTTGACACTGTAGACAATGATTTTGCTGGATTCTCAAATATCCCCCATATGTGATGTGCAGTCCACACATTGCAACTGGCAATTCGTGATGGGTTAAAAGAAAGGAATGCTGCTGATGTAGTAGGTAGGTTACGCAACATAGTAGTGGCTGCAAGAATGCCTAAACTTGATGCAATATTAAAACGTCGATCCGGAAAAGGTGCAGTTATAGATCAAGCTACACATTGGGGGAGTACCTATGAAATGATTAAGCGCCTTCTTGAATTGAAGCCATACCTTATCGATATGGCAAACCCAGATGTAACAATGACTGATATCCAGTGGCAGCAGGCAAGTCAACTTGAGGCATTACTTAAGTACCCATATGTGGTTACAAAGAAGTTTCAAGCAGCTGAATTGACACCTGGCACATTTTACAAGGAATGGAAAAATATTAATTATAAACTATCTCAAATTGGCGGCATTGTTGCAGATGGTATAAGAATGTGTGTGCAGCGTAGGGAAGAAAATTTACTGAATAATGACATACTATTGGCTGCAGTTTATATAGATCCTATGCACAGGGTACTTTTAACTGAAGAACAGATTGCTAGAGGAAAGTCAGCTCTGTGTGATGTAGCTGTGCGAATGAAAATGTTAAATGAAACAGATGCCGCAAGTAATTCAGAATTTGAAAGCTGCTCTAGTCCTGCCATTATGCAAAGCTCCTGCTCAAACTCTGAAGAAGAAATGGATTTTGAAAAATCTCGATAATGAAGAAAAATCAAAAAAAGTTAAGCAATGCCATTTGAGTCAAGATGATAAACCTATAAAAATAACCCCATTGACCAAATTCAGAGAAGACTTTAATGCAGCTTTAACAAAAATAGAGAAATTTGATCATTCATTAAAACTTGATGTGATGAATACCATACCAAAGTATCCTGAATTAGTGCAAGATGTAGCCAGAACTGTTACTGCATTGCCACCAACACAAGTCAGCGTTGAAAGATTATTTTCAGCTCTTTGGTTAATTAAATCCCACCTACGGGCTAAGTTGAAGGAGGACATAATTGATGCTATACTTTTCTTAAGAACAAATTCTCCTTAGAGAGTTAAATTATTAAGTGTTTTTTTAGCCTTTTTTTAATATTTAGCTTCAATATTAGCATATCATAATATATAATGGAAACGTGCGCCCTCCCGGCCCTAGCACCCAAGGATGATGGGGCTCGACCCTGCAGTCCTTGGTCTTTTTCCACTTTGACTGTCCCCTCCACCCTTTCTTTTTCCTCTGTCTTTCCTCTCACTTTTTCTTTGTTTTTCCACCGAGATATGCCCTTTTAAATAGAGGCGAATCGGTTCTTCCCGAACTTAAAAAAAAAAAAAATATAATGGAAACAAAATATTCTTTACCAACTTTTTTTTATTTAGCTACGGTACCGTATGCAACATTAAAATTTTAAAATTGTTAACCTAATGAGGTTATAAATATTTTATACGAGATCAATTTCTTTTTCTGTTAATTTTTATTTTTGTGTAATACAACATTAAAATTGTATTAAATTACTAAACTATTATTATCGTACCTACTTTATTACATTTATTTATACTTATATATTTGAAAGAGTCAGGAGTCGGTTGTTTTTGGCCGACTCCCCATCCCTGGTCCAAATTGTTACAAAGATTCAAATGGAGTAGATTTTTTCCTTATGTATGTATGTATGTATTTATTAAGCCTGTGTAAGAGTTAAGCAAAGTTAATGTGTCTAAATGGCAACAAATTATGACAAAGGGTTAAAAATATGAGGTGTTCAACTGAATATTCAGGATTTCAACAGAGAACAGAAAACTACAATTTTGAACATGATAATGCGATTTTTGGGAAAAGTTGCAGAAAAGAAACCCCCCTTAGAATTAAATTTTACATAAAAATACATATTAGCCAGAGTGAAATTCAGACTCGGAAAAGTATGATATGCCCTACTGGGACAGCAAGCTACTACCCCAAGCTGCTGGCAAAAGCTCTACAAGCTTGGAAGACAGAGTAGCTGTTGTGGTAACAGGGAAGGAGTTCAAGCATTTTCTTGGAGTGCCTGTTGCCCAGGATGGTACTGGTGAACAAATGGCTCGAGCCATCATCCAGGAGCTGCAATGATTTGGAATTCAGGGCTGCATCATTGGCCTCTCGTTTGACACTACAGTGTCCAATACCAGACTTCTGCAAGGGGCCTGTATGAGGATTGAACAATTCCTTGGTCAGTTGGTCTTGTGGTTGCCTTGCTGTCACCACATTTATGAGCTCATTTTGAAGGAAGTCTTTCATAAGTCCCTGGGGCCAACAAATGGTCCTGAAATCCTGTTGTTTCGACAATTTCAGCAGCATTTAGTGATGTGAGTCGTTTTTTATTGTCATTTTTTTGTCATTTTTTTTGTTTAAAACGAAGATAGTCTGTTTTTTTGTTTATTATTGTTTTAAACTTATTCCATATTTTTCTTCCTTTAATCTAATAAGTATATTAGTATTACCTATAATTTACTATACTACCATGCTTATACAGTTATACCTAGTATATATAGTCATCTTTTAGAAAAACTGAATCACACAAAAAGTATATAATAGAAAGGAAAAACAAACCCTCATTTTTTATATGTATATATATTTTTTAACTAGAACATAAAACATTCTTCCTCGTTTCAAACAATATACATAATTGTGATTGGCAAGAGTACCAGTATATATATTCCAGATAAGAAAAAAAAATATTTACCTTTTTTTGAACCTTTTTGTTAACCTGTTGTTTAACCTTCATTTCCATGGAAGAATCATCACTAGATTGGGTAGAGCATATATGCTAGTTTCAATATCACAGGTACGGGTATAATATACATAATAAAAAATACATAATACTGGTATAAAACAATATATATAATTGTGATTGGCAAGAATACCAGTGGGTATATATATATATATTCCAAATAGAAAAATAAAAAAAATATTCATCTCTTTCTTTAACCTTTGTGTTAACCTAATACTGTTTAACTTTCATTATCTGATTCTATTTCCATTGAAGAATCATTATCACTAGATTGATTAGAGCATATAGTTTCAATATCACAGGTACTGGTACTTATTGCAGATTTGATGTTGACAAAGCCAATGTAGCACCATGTTTTACTTCACTTTCTTGGATTTTTACATTTTGGGATATAAATACTAGCTTTGCTGCTCTGTCTGTGCTTAATCAGTTTCTTTTGGCTGTATGGATATTACTGTATTTGCTAAATGATCTCGGAGGTAATGAAAGGGCGAAATAGAGGTGTATAAGTTTGTGTAGGTATATATGTGAGTATGCGTGCATATGTATCTGGAATTCTGTATGTATGCGTGTGTATAAGTCATAATATAGGTCATAATAGATATAAATGTGTATATA
The DNA here is from genome assembly GCA_023014485.1 of Bathynomus jamesi. Lineage (NCBI taxonomy): Eukaryota > Metazoa > Arthropoda > Malacostraca > Isopoda > Cirolanidae > Bathynomus > Bathynomus jamesi. The sequence continues at coordinate 895,578 of JAJOZX010000150.1, forward strand.
AGTATTTATATATATATTGGTATATATGTATATGGGTGTATGTGTATGTATATATATGGATGGTCTTGGGGGGGGAAAATATGTCATCGTGGGTCTAAAGGATAGTTAAGTGGGAGATTCAAAATCCGAGGCATGGATGGGAGAGTCCTGGAAAGGTTGGACAATGGGCAGTCAGCTCCCAGCCAGTGTTCTCGCAAGTTTAATGGATCTCAAGATACAAGACTTTCAGTGCAAGAAAGAGGCCAGTTTTTTCTGTAAATAGGCTGAAAAGGACATTCTATACTGGTACCATATGGCCTATTTTATTATTTATTTATTTATTTTTATAATATATATATCATTGCAAAAGTATACCTTATAATTAAATTGGCAATATCTATATTAATTATTAAAAAAAACAAAAAAACAAGAACAAAAAAAAAAAACATGGACATAAAAAAAACCATTTTTTAACATCACTAGCAGCATTGCGACTTTATTAACAAAAATTGTTTCAAAACCATGATTGATGAAGAGCCAGCCACTAGGTACTTGGAAGATGAACGAATTAGGATGGTGAGTTATCTTCATGGAGTCATTGAAAGTTCATGTCACCTGAGAGAAGATTATGAGGAACTCAAGCTGTTGCTCCTTTTTCTTGGAGGCTGGGGTGGAGCCGAGTTCTCCTTCATGACTCCAGGAGCCCATCATCAAGCCAGGTGGATGGCGAAAGCTATCTATGTGCTGAAAATGGTTTTGTTCCAGGAGCAACTGGAACTCACTGACTGAGGTGAAGGGATTGCATGACATGGCCCTTTTTACGGGTTTCATTTATGTCCGGTTCGGGCACGAGGCAGTGGTCAGTAGGTGGGCCCTGAAAAATGACCTAGACATGATTCAATTGTTGAATTTCATATCCGAATAAGGACCTGGGCCAGGCTGCCTTGAGAGTTGCCAAAAGGCATCTATGGTATCTCTCAGAGACTCTAGTTGGCTTGGCTTTCCTTAATGAGCAGATATCGCCAAATGAGAAAAAAAGATGTTCCAGGCCTTGAACAAACCTGCATCGAGGAAGGACCTCAAATGACTTGAGTGGAAAAACCTGACTTTTGAAGGCAAGGATCTGAGCAACTTCATCACTCAAAGGACGAAGACATTCTTCAACAACTTCGGCATCAGGGATGTCAACAACGTAGAGGAGTACACCAAAAATGACAGCTTGAGAGAGTCAGTCAACGCGTTGAAAGTCATGACACAGCGGAGGGGAATTGCATTAATCAAGCAATTCAATGAATCAGTCAAGGACGAAAAGCAAAAACAATTCTTGTTGCGGATTGTTGAACATCATCGAAAGGAGGTGCTGAAAAAAACCAAGGTGGGAACGTCCTTGTACCAATTCAAAAATTGATTCAGATTTTATGATTTTAATACTGGAGTTTTTTATTTTCTGTGCTTCCAAGGGAGAATTCTTTTGTAACACTGAAGAAAATTTTGTATTATTAAATTGTATTGTGTAATGTGTATTGATTTGAATTTTCCAATTTTATTATTAGAGTTTTTCATTTTCCATGGTTCCAAGGAAGAATTTTTTCGTAACACTGAAGAAGATTGTTTATTATAAAAGATTCAAATGTGTGCAACCCCTAAATACACTTAATCATTTTCAAAATTGGTGCACATCTTTCTTACATGAAAAGAAATAAAAGCACAAGCAAAGTGGAGAAAAATATTGAGTTTATTGACCTTTGATATTTTCCTCTGTATGATTGAAACACCCTAATAAACAGTTTTTAAATTGTCTTTCTATCATGTCCAGAACCTGAGATAGGTCACTGGGTTAAAATTTTAGTCACACACACACAATTTGTATAAATTGGCCAGTAGCAGTCAGTTTTGTATACAACCACCCAAAATCAGTTTTAAAGTTTAATCCTGGACAAAAGACAACTATCTAGACCCCCTCAATTTTGATCCTGGCACTTGATTTTTTTCACTACTCCACCCTAATCAAGAGGAGCATGAGAAAGATGACTCAATATAAACTAGCTGTCATACAAGGAACACACTACTGGGGATGTTGCTGCCAGCTACAAATGTTAAAGTATCACATGTACTGCACTTATATAGCAAATTTATTTCAATATTAAATCAATAATTAAAGTTTCCATAGCAGTGTTACATTAATTACAATAATACTTTATTACATTCCCCAAAATAGAAAAATTACCTAGCTTATTATTCATTGACTTCAGTTTTTTTTTTTTTATGTTTACAGTGATTTATTCTTTGGGAAATTACCTTTCAGATGTACTTTGTATATTCTATCTGAATTAGGGACTGAGATAGGACAATTTTAAATTTAGTAATATGTGGATCCCCAAAATAGGTGGCAGCCATAAATTTTGAACCATAACTCCAATTAAGCTATAATTTTATATTTTGAGTTTGTTGGTTTAGACCAGGGGTTCTCAACCAGTGGGTAATTACACGCAAAGGGGTAATTTGAGATATCCATGGGGGTAATGGAAGTCATACAATATGGCATACATATTTTATTTAAGAGTGGTGTTTGAAGACAACTGTATGATTATAAACTACTACTTTAACTTTTGGTTAATTTACGTGTCATTAGGGGTAACAGGGTGAGTGCCAATGCTTAAGTGGGTTGAGAACCCTTGGTTTAGACCAGTGATGCACAAGCACTGGACCATGGGCCAAATGTGTCCCCCACGGGTCTTTTCAGTGGCTCCATGGGTCTTTTCAATTCAATGAAAAAGTTAGAATATAAAAGTGACCCAATTTATGACTTAGATGGAAAGTAAGTAGGCTAATACATTTAGTTATTTTCTTCGCTTGGCCCTCACATCAAAAAAGTTTGTGCACCACTGGTTTAGACAATATATACTATCTACCAAATCTTGGGAAAACTGAAGATGGTGTGGTGTCATGATTTGGCTGGAATGCCCCTATTGAGTACTACACACAAATGTAAGAATAATTAAAGTTTTATTAAAATATAAATGTCTATTACTTAAATGACTTACAAAAATTCAACTTTTTCTAAAGTAAAGCAACAAATATTTTAAAAACTCCATCATCACAATAGTTTAAAAAAGTTTTAACCAAACAAAACTTCACTGCATAGTGCAGACTCACTATGTCAATGTACCAACCAATACTTTAAATTTTGCCCCAACATGAAATTCTTGTTTGCTAGGTCTATTTAATATCTAAATAGTGAGTACAGAGCAAAATTTCAATAAGAGAAACAGTCTTAGAAAAAATAGATACAATAGTAAAAAGTGTTAACTACATTAAATGAAAAAGATAGTCCCAAATTATTTGGTACTGTACTATTATCTCCCCACCAAATTTGTTGGTTTAGACCAGGGGTTCTCAACCAGTGGGTTTTTAGTAAAAACTGCTTAAAAATCAAAACAAGAAAATTATCGAATGACCAGTTAGGTCAATATGTTTTAAATGACATGGGCTGGACCTGTAAATCAAAATAACTTTTTATGAGGTATTTTAGTCACTTTATTCAAATTTGTCACTCATTTTTTGTGCAAATACATATTAATGGTGAACTTATGATACTAATAATATATATAAATACACTCATTTTTGGTCCAACAAGTATAATCTTGGGCTATTTTTTTCTCTACTCTGCGACTTAATTAGTTTGTTTTTCTGTTCTGACTATTTTTTTTCTAATTGGATTCAGTTTCGTGGTGTTTGTGATAGAATTATGATGCGCCATTTGTGTGGTTTGACTTTGAGAACTTGATTCATCATGTGCCCTAGATGAAGACAAAGCATTGAATGTTTTTATCAATTACGGCATTATTCTCTCATCCTTAACTTGCCTGAAATGTGACAGTGTGCCTAATACTTTTTTGAAAAGATCAAAGATATTTAGGTCAATGGAATCAGTTAGGTCAACTGTACAGTGTACACCCTTGATGATTGTTAGGTTGTCATGATATTTTTGTTAGTTTAAACAAAAATGACAAGAGTAAACTTTTCTGGTTAATTTTGAAGCATTTTGAACATTTCTTGTAGTAATGCGTCATTTATGAGATCTCGTAACATGAACATGTTAGTTTATGCTTTATTGTATAAAGTGTAGTCAAAAATATATTTTTTCAAGTGTATTTTGGTGTGTTTTGTTCGAATATGACCTTCATTTCTTGTGCAAATGAACAGAAATAGTTGTCATTGCATGGCCCAAACATGTATTTCTGTTCATTTGCACAAGAAATGAAAGTTATATTTGAACAGAGCACACCAAAATACACTAGAAAAATATATTTTTTAATTCAACTTCAGGCCATGTCATTTTCTGCATAATGACCAAAAGTACAAGTAATATTTGGTAATTGTTACTTTTCAGCCCAGACTGCTATTTCCTATGAAACCTAGGTTTTTCTCATGGTTTTTGATATGATTCATGTGAATCTGACCTTCATTTCCGTCGGAAATGACCAGTTTTTAAGATATACCCCATCCCCTACCCCATCAATATCGGGGAACCTGTGGGGAATCATTTTTTTAAGAGGTGAAAAACTCAGTCATTTCCAACGAAAATGAAGGTAAGAATGTCATGAAACACATCAAAAACCATGAGAAAAACCTAGGTTTCATGGAAAACCAAACCTAACACCATGCGAGCAAAGAAAATTGAGGCTTGCTTCGTTATTCTCAAAGCAGTGTGAAAATGCGAGCTGGAACAGGAGGGCACTAGTTACACTGGATAGCCATGTCAATTCTGAATTTGAACTAAAAACAGGAGATGAAGGAGGAAGCAGATCGGTCAATGATTTGCTGGATTAGGTTACGTGACAAAATAGAAGCCTGTGATTGGCTATCTCAAAAATGTTAACATAGTTCATCGCTAGATGGTGCCACCTCCTGTTATGGCAGCGATAGAATGCCCCTTCAAAAATAATTTTTTTTCCAACAAAATAACTATCTTGTAAACTAAACATTTGCGACGGAAATGTTATTGATAAATGTTTTGTACCTGTTGAGACATTAATGTAGAACCCCTCAAAATTATCAGGAAACATTCTGGGCTGAAAAGTAACTAATACCTAATAGTTTATCATCATAAATAGGATCATAGACAAGATAGTACCAATTATTTTTCAAAATTATGAAAACACAAATGGGTTAGGGTGAGTATCACAATTTGAAAAATGAGAATTTTGCCAAAAATGTATGTCACACAAGACTTTTGCAAATTATATACAGTCTGGTCGGTATTATTATAGTATTACACCCGTCTAACATCCAGTAATTATTATATGTTCATTAAGTAGATTTTTTAATTCTAAGACACTTTCCAAAATATAGCGTTTCTGTCGCAAATGCTTCATTTTCGAGATAAACATTTTTTGGGTATGTATCTAGTGTGTGTTCGTTACATGTCTGCCCAATCACTGCGCTCCATCCATTTCGAATTACTTTCGTACCAGAATGGAACACTCATTCCACTCATTCAGAAGTACATTAGGCCTGGCTCTGTGATTTATAGTGATTCCTGGACTGCCTACAAGACTATAAGTGATTTAGGTTAGGTTAGGTCAGGTCAATTTTGAAGGTGAATTTGTTTTTCCTATGGTTTTTGATGTTTTAAACGAATCTGACCTTCAAAACCATTGGAAATGACTCGTTTTCGATTGCCGGCTGGGGGGAGGGGGGTTATCTCAAAAACGAGTTATTTCGACAGTTTTGAAGGTCAGATTCGTTCAAAGCACATCAAAAACAATAGATAAAACATAAATTTCACCTCCAAAAGGAGATGGGTGTAATACTATAAATTTACCATCTGGTCTAGGTCTAGGCCACAGTTCATTTCAACCTCAAAGATTTATACTACCAGGACAAGATAGAGAAATAAATGAATTAAGGGTAACAAAACTAGATATCTTAAAAGCAATAGATAAATTAAAAATGGAAAAATCTCCAGGGCCAGATGAAATGCATCCAATAGTCATAAAAGCTGCCAAAAAGAATATAGCACAGGCACTAGAAATTATTTTTAATAAATCATTGATATGTACTGAAATTCCAGAGGATTGGAAGAAAGCAAATGTGGCTCCAATCTTTAAAAAGGGAAATAGAAAATTAGCAAAAAACTACAGACCCATCAGCCTCACCTCCATTATTTGCAAATTGCTTGAAAGTATCATCAGAGTTAAAGTTACTGAGTTCCTTGAAGAGTGCAACCTTATAAATGATAGCCAGCATGGCTTTCGAAATGGAAGGTCCTGTCTAACCAACTTGATTGAATTTTATGATGGAGTCCTATTGCATTTGGACAAGAGAGAGCCAGTAGATATAGTATACTTAGATTTTGCAAAGGCATTTGATACTGTTCCTCATGCAAGATTGTTGGTAAAAGTTAGAGCCCATGGTATAAGAGGTCATATAGCTGATTGGATAGAAGAATGGCTGAGAAATAGAAAACAGAGTTCATCTAAATGGAAATAAGTCTACTTGGAGACCCGTATTGAGCGGAGTCCCACGGGGGTCTGTTCTGGGACCTCTGCTTTTTGTTGTCTATATAAATGATCTAGAGAAGGGCCTATCATGTAAAACCTCAAAATTTGCTGATGATACAAAATTAGGCCATAATGTTAAGTCAGTACTTAGCAGGAGCAATGACAATACAAAAAGACTTAGAGTAACAGCCTGGGCAGATAAGTGGGAGATGAAATTTAATATTGATAAGTGCAAGGTTATGCATATTGGGCCAAAAAATCCAGAATTTGAATACAATATGAATGGAATTTGGATTAAAAATGATGATAAAGAGAAAGACTTGGGTGTCACTGTGACAAATGAACTTAAACCCTCAAATCACTGTATGGTAATCAGAAATAAAGCAAATGCTAGACTCAATCTCATGCACACACATAGTGATGTGAGTCATTTTTTATTGTCATTTTTTTTTATTGTTTTTTTTTTGTTTAAAACGAAGATAGTCTGTTTTTTTTGTTTTTTATTGTTTTAAACTTATTCCATATTTTTCTTCCTTTAATCTAATAAGTATATTAGTATTACCTATAATTTACTATACTACCATGCTTATACGGTTATACCTAGTATATGTATATAGTCATCTTTTAGAAAAACTGAATCACACAAAAAGTATATAATAGAAAGGAAAAACAAACCCTCATTTTTTATATGTATATACCTATATTTTTTAACGAACATAAAACATTCTTCCTCATTTCAAACAATATACATAATTGTGATTTCAAACAATATACATAATTGTGATTGGCAAGAGTACCAGTATATATATTCCAGATCGAAAAAAAAAATATTCACCTTTTTGTTAACCTAATGTTGGTTAACCTTCATTTCCATGGAAGAATCATCACTAGATTGGGTAGAGCATATATGCTAGTTTCAATATCACAGGTACTGGTATAATATCCATAATACTGGTATAAAACAATAGATATAATTGTGATTGGCAAGAATACCAGTGTGTATATATATCAGGGTTGGCACTAGTGGGCCCAGCCCGAAAAAACCCACCCGGGTTTTTTCAAAAAAACCCCACTTGAAAAAACCCACTATTTTACCCACTTGTGGGTTTTTTCATGAAACTTAAGAAGTGCATATGCAATTATTTTTAAAAATTGTCATATAGGCGCCTATAATGATTTTACATGCAAAGCAAGCAAACATGAGTCAACAAATAGACCTACAGGTATAACTCTTTGGGTGAGGTAGCAGGTTATAGAGTGTAGACATCAGCCAATCAGGGTGTTATACATCCTGATTCTTCAGTCAACTGCATCTTCAAGGAATTTTCTACTTCTTCATGGATTGTATTTAAAAGTGGACCAGACAAATTTCGACGGGAAGGTGGAGTGTAGCCTGGTCTTAGAGTCTCTATCATTTCAATAAAATACTTAGACTCTGCACATAGAAATGAAATATTATTTGCATAAAAGAATTTGGCTATTTTGTTATCAATGACATTTTTCTGCAAAGTTGTTGTTGTCATGCCAAAATCGCTTACTTTCTTTTGAATTTTTCTTTTTTTCATCTGTAATTGTGTCAGTGGTGGTGAGGATGAGTCTGGATCATCTGAGAGGTCTATGTCATGGCAGTATGAAGATGATGTACTGGCAGTATTGTCAGTCTTGTTTCTTGATTCCATGTGTTTCAAACATTTCATTAAATGCATTTTTATTCGCTCTATTTTATTACTTATTTCATTACTGCAATGTTTGCATCTAACTTTACTAGTCCCATCAATAATATTGACTTACTCCATTCATGCCCTGATTTTCTTCCTGATCCAAAGGTCTTTGGCATTATTTAATGCAGTTATAACTTCAAACAGACTAATTCTATAGGCTAGCAGTAAAGATAAATATGCTGTTGCCAGTTTGTTTTATTTAACTGTGAAATAAAAGAAAAAATATTCAGTAATATGAATTAAATAGATATAACTAGCTGAATTAAGTTCCCTTTGGGAGCTGTAATTCATCTACTTCCAGCAGAAGACACAGGGGCCTGTCTTCCATAGGAAGTATAGCCTAACAAATAGGATAATTTACCACACCAAATTTAGTTCAAATTGGTCCATGTTTTCCAAATTTTGTTGTGAAGCTCAATCTGAGAAAATAATAACTTTTTATGCTTAATTGCCTGGAAGGCAACCTTTTTGCTAAAAACAAGACAAATGTTATATTAATAGTGTACGGTACAGTACAGTATTATTATAAAAATAAGAATAGGTAGGTCTAATATGAACTACCATATGGACATATGAAAAAACCCAATTTTACCCGGGTTTTTTCGGGTTTTAGGTGAAAAAACCCAAAAAAAAACCACCTGGGTGGGCTTTTTCAAAAAAGTGGGTTTCTTGCCAACCCTGATATATATATATATATATATATATATATATATATATATATATATATCCCCGCAAGGGGTTCTAAGCTCGTGCTCTTGAGTGCTCGTTTGTACGTGCGCCCTCCCGGCCCTAGCACCCAAGGATGATGGGGCTCAACCCTGCAGTCCTTGGTCTTTTTCCACTTCGACTGTCCCCTCCACCCTTTCTTTTTCCTCTGTCTTTCCTCTCACTTTTTCTTTGTTTTTCCACTGAGATATGCCCTTTAAATAGAGGCGAATCGGTTCTTCCTGAACTAAAAAAAAAAAAAAATATATATACAGTGGAACCTTGCTTAACGAGCATAATTCGTTCCCGAATTGTGCTCGTTATGCAAAATGCTCGTTAAGCAAGGCAATTTTTTCCATAGGAATCAATGTAAAATATGATAATGCGTTCCATGCTTAAAAAATACTTAAAATAATATTTATAATGATATTTAAAGGCGTTTTTTAAATTATTATTGCATGAAATGAAAAGATTATTAATAAAAATTAACCCAAAAGAGAATGTAAATAATTAGTAAACGGTGAAATTTATAAATAACTTACGAAGAGAGAAGGTGCTCCTGACGCACGCAAAGGAAATGAAGAGACAGGGAGGAGGAGAGGGTTATTGAGGGGAAGGAGGAGAATCGTCTTCGTTCAATGCAATAACATTCTCGACGAGCTCACAGTCACTAGCTTTAAATTTTTTAGAGGCACTTTCACTTTCTTTTGGATCCTTTTTCACGAGGAAACTGTCTAGACACATTTGTTTTTGTCTACGCTTTAAATTTTGCCGAAATATTTTGCTCGTTAAGCAAAGTGTCGCTCGTTATGCAAGGTAATTTTCCCCCATTCTTTTTGCTCGTTATACGAATTTCTCGTTATACGAGGCACTCGTTAAGCAAGGTTCCTCTGTATTATATATATATATATATATATATATATATATATTTATTCCAAATAGAAAAATAAAAAAAATATAAATATTCATCTCTTTCTTTAACCTTTGTGTTAACCTAATGCTGTTTAACTTTCATTATCTGATTCTATTTCCACTGAAGAATCATTATCACTAGATTGATTAAAGCAAATAGTTTCAATATCACAGGTACTGGTATTTACTGCAGATTTGGATGTTGATGAAGCCAATGTAGCACCATGTTTTACTTGACACTTTCTTGGAATTTTGCATTTTGGGATATAAATACTAGCTTTGCTGCTCTGTCTGTGCTTAATTGGTTTCTTTTGGCTGTATGGATATTACTGTATGTGCTAAATGATCTCGGAGGTAATGAAAAAGCGAAATAGAGGTGTATGAGTTTGTGTAGGTATATATGTGAGTATGCATGCGTATGTATCTGGAATTCTGGATGTATGCATGTGTATGGGGTATACAATAGATATCCCCGCAAGGGGGTTCTAAGCTCGTGCTCTTGAGTGCTCTTTGTGCTCGTTTGTACATGCTTGTTCCTGGAGGTTTCACGTGCGCCCTCCCGGCCCTAGCACCCAAGGATGATGGGGCTCGACCCTGCAGTCCTTGGTCTTTTTCCACTTCGACTGTCCCCTCCACCCTTTCTTTTTCCTCTGTCTTTCCTCTCACTTTTTCTTTGTTTTTCCGCTGAGATATGCCCTTTAAATAGAGGCGAATCGGTTCTTCCTGAACAAAAAAAAAAATACAATAGATATAAATGTGTATATAAGTATTTATATATATATTGGTATATATGTATATGGGTGTATGTGTATGTATATATATATGGATGGTCTCGTGGGGGGGGGGGGGAATATGTCATCGCGGGTCTAAAGGATAGTTAAGTGGGAGATTCAAAATCCGAGGCATGGATGGGAGAGTCCTGGGAAGGTTGGACAATGGGCAGTCAGCTCCCAGCCAGTGTTCTCGCAAGTTTAATGGATCTCAAGATACAAGACTTTCAGTGCAAGAAAGAGGCCAGTTTTTTCTGTAAATAGGCTGAAAAGGACATTCTATACTGGTACCATATGGCCTATTTTATTATTTATTTATTTATTTTTATAATATATATCATTGCAAAAGTATACCTTATAATTAAATTGGCAATATCTATATTAAAAAAAAAAAAAAAAACGGTTTTTTTTACATCACTACACACACACATTGAATACAAATCACCCAATATTATAAAGCAACTATACATTTCATATGTGAGACCCCTCCTCGAATACTGCATTCAATTTAATAGTCCCTATTTGATACAAGATATTGAAAAACTAGAAAAAGTACAGAAACGAGCAACAAGAATGATCCCATCTCTAAGACAATTGACATATAAGGAAAGACTGGCGTATCTAAGCATGTTCTCATTAAAAAGGAGGAGGTTAAGGGGTGATATATGATAGAGGTGTATAAAATGATAAAAGGGTTGGATAAGATAGATTTTGAGTCTCTTTTCATTAAAGATCACAATAATCAGACTAGAGGTCATAGTATGAAATTATTTAAGCCAAGATGTAGAACAAATTTAAGAAAACATAGTTTTACAAACAGAGTAATTAAGTTTTGGAACAGTCTGACAGAAGAAGTGGTGACTTCAGATACGCTTTATTCTTTCAAAAGAAGGTTGGATAGTTTGATGTCTGCAAGGGACATCTGGTGATGATGTTTAAGCCAGGGCTGTGGAGTCAGCACATAAAAAACCGACTCCGACTCCTTAATTTTTTGTCTATCCGACTCCGACTCTGAAGGTATATTAATTCTAAATCTGCTATGATGATAATTACACAAGAGGCATTTCATCACCACCACGTGAAGCATCATCATCTGTGGTCATTGTTACAGTAACTTTGTCTGTAGTAGAGAATCTTGTAAATGGTGCTTGTCATTCAGTAGATTTCTGATCTTTTGTTAACTTTGAAGTAGTTGGAAGGTTTTTATTACTATCTTTCTCAATGACAACTTCTAAAATTTTAGGATGGAAACACTGCAAATGTCTTTTCAAATTTGATACTCTGGTTGGTGCATTTTTATCAGAGCCAGTAAAACCACTGATTTTTGCTTCACATAATTTTTCATCATCATCATCTTCTATCATACACTGACACACGAAATGTTTCCCATCTGTGGTTATTGTAAAATATTAAAAAACTACAGACTTTGTTGGAAGTGTCTTTGCCATTGTGAAAGGGGTTTTAGACTTGAAAGTTAAAAACTTATGAAATTTAGAAAGAACTCGAAATTAAATAAGCATTAAAAATAAAAAATATCTGAAAAGAAAAAATGAATTAATGGCATTAGTGTCTGAAATGGAAAACATTGTGTTTATTATTTAAGTGGTTTAACCACCATAGCTGCCAGTGATATCACACACAAAAACATATTTTATTAAAATTTATATTGAGGTCGGAGTCGGTACATTTTTACCGACTCTGACTCCAGTACCACCAAAATTACTTCCGACTCCGACTCCACAGCCCTGGTTTAAGCCCATTTTTATTGCATGAATGGTACTAGTTTATTTCATATATATTATGTGCATTTGGGTGATAGATCCCACAGCTCAACACAGGTGTTGTGGGATATAGGGAGGCAGCATCTTGGGTTAAGGGATACTCTCTAACCTTACACAGCCTATTTAAAGAGATTCCTCTGCCGAGTGGTGCCCCCCATAGTACTGTGAGGTATTGAAAAACTCATGATCTTCACTTGCCCCACAAACACCTTTAAATGGGAGACCCAAAATAGGTGCACACACATTTCTACATTACTGTACAGTCTTTACAGCCACACCTACACTTTTCCTCTATATTATAATGTATGTGGATATAAATTGTGACTTGGTCCGCAATTGATATGGAACGTGACTTATTTTTGGTTGGCATGGTACTGGTATTGATGGGTACCATAATGAAATTGACTGGATTCTTTGGATCTGATATATTTGCATGTCAGTTATAAATAGATATAGTGTGCAACATATTTGTGGATAGTAGCCTATTATGACTGATCCTCTGGATCCAGAGATTCTATCTTTAGTTTTAAATTGATACTTAATTAGTTTTAAATTGATACTTAATTAGTTTTAAATTGATACTTAATTAGTTTTAAATTGATACTTAATTAGTTTTAAATTGATACTTAATTAGTTTTGTAAAAATTGGTTATTGCCAATGTACAGGCAGTTTTTACATAGTGGAGCCACCTCGATGGGCCGAAGTGGCCCCTAGTGTGCCCACTATAAAAATTTCTTATGGTCTTATCTACCCTAAATCACTCAACTTAGGTCTGATTTAAGAGACTAGCCTACTTAGGTTTAACAGTAAAATTCAAGAAAACCGACAGTTCACAGGACCTAATTACTAACCTAACCTCACTTAATTTACATATTACCAATCTGTTATTGACTAAACTGCGTCCGAATTCTTAAAATTCACTGGTTTAACTTACCGTACACGTACAAAAACTTTTATATTTTGACCTCCGGAAGTGCTCCCAGATACACCTTTCTTATTGGCTTTTCGTTGAGGAGCGGGGCTACACGACAACATTTTGAAGTCTAGGTTTTCTGGTTCCTCAAGTTACACAAATAGGCTACCAGTAGCCTTTATATTTAGGCCTATTTGCTAAATAAGTCTAGGCCCCCCAATACGTTAATAAAAAGGCTCGCCAACTGTGGGGAAAATGTATCACGTAATTAACTTGGAACTCGGCTATCTCTGGACAGTTAACTTACGTCAACTTTATGGTAGGTAGGCTACCTTAGCCTTTGTCAAAATGTAACTAGGCTCAGACCTAGCCTATAAACTTTAAAGATTACAAATAATGGGCCTGGTCCCCTTTGACGCCCAAATTTTAAGCGTCACATATTCTCAAAAAGAAAAGCCTTTTTAAGTTTTAACTTTATTCCAAAAGTGTTTATATCACACTTTATGCACAGATAAAATTTACTTATTTTACTTCAAAAACAGTTTCTACCTTTGTCAAAATTTAAAATTTGTCCCTAAAATGAAAGAGCCAATCAGCCTTCAGAACACTGAGCAGTGTTGCCAGATTTCAAAGTTCATAAATAGTCTTATTTTGAAAATGAAAATGAAAAGGTTTATTGGCAGACTGTAGTCCATATGACAAATATTATTAATACAATGACAGTTCACATACTAAAGATAGAAATATATACAGTTGATTAGAAATAATATAGTAATGTCAAAGTTAAGTGGAGCTACAGACAGACGTTTTCGTACAAAGAATTCCACAGCTTAGAGGATAAACGGCAGAACTCATGGATAGCTTGGATAATCGGGTTGGTTGATTTTTTAATTCTTTACATCATACTGTATTGAACACGTCTTGTTACCTCCGGGAAAGTCGGGACACTGCAGGTAGCAAACATTTGCGAAGCTGAGCATCTCGGGGGTAATTTATATAAGAGTCTAAAACAGTGTTCTTCAAAGTACGGGTCCCGACCCAATACTGGGTTGCGAGATGCTTTTCACCGGGTCGCAAGGTAAAAATACAAAGGGGAAAAAAAATATATATATATATTTGCAAAGTACACCATGATATCAAGTTTTTGTCAATAGTTCACTCAATTAAATATTAAATATTAGTTACCGTACTTATTAAGCATAATATTATTTACAATTATCATTTTGATACTGTATTAATTGTACTTAGTGCCATTTATGTATTTTGATTATTAGGTATTTATGGAAAAAAGTGTTTTTAGTGTTTTTAAGTTAACAAGAATGATATCAGGCAACAAGAAATGCATCTCAAAGAGAGAGAGTGTGCAGTGGCGGTTCCTCATATGGGCAATATGGGCAGCCGCACAGGGCGGCATTTGTGGAGGGGCGGCATGAGCGCCTGCAAAAAAAATAAAAATAAAATAAAAATAATATATAAATAAAGAAATAAATAAAAATAAAAAATAAATAAATAATAATAAAAGATCAATGACTTTGCATCAAGGAAGGTAAGAAGAGTCAGGCTTTAGATGGCAGTTGTTGCTGTGGTGCAATTTATTTGTTTCTTGTTCAAAGTGTACATAATAATTACCCTCTCTTAAGTGTCTTATTCTATTTATGTGATAGAGCATTTGTACAATTTAGAAATTTGATTCTCTAGTTTTTTTATGGCAGTTTGTGCAATTTAATTTGTATTTTTCCTGTTCATAGTATCATAATTACATTCTCTTAAGTGAGTTATTCCTATTTACGTGATGAAGGATTTGTAAAATTCAGAAATTTGAGTCTTGTTTTGGTTCTGAAGTTCCAACAATTAGTCCATAAAAAGTTATTTTTGAAAAGTTATGTCTGTCCTTTATTTTGGGGGATTCGAATGTGTGTGTGTTGGCGAACAGGGGGGGGGGGCGCTGAAGGTGAGGTTCGCCCAGGGCGTCATGTAAGCTAGGACCGCCACTGAGAGTGTGTGTGCGTATGTGTGTTCTCATGAGTCGCTCACCGCCTCACACGACCCGAACGTGTCCAGGCAGGAAATCTCTCAGTTGTGTTTATGCTGTAGGCGTGAGAGTATATTGCTATCCTTTAGTAGGAACACTTTCACCCCACCTAGGAAACGAATGGATCGTTTTGTTATCAGAAAAAGCAAAACAGATGCTCAGTCATCAGTCTCATCTGCATCTGAAAAAGAAGCACAATCGGGCAGGCCTACAACAGAAAATGTTTGTAACAAGGGAGAGACCTCTGCCATGTCAGCCTCCTATGAAGCCCCTGCCAAAAAAAAAATTAAGTCGTGGACAAGGCAGTATAGTGACGATTTTTTGGAGTATGGCTTTATCAACTGTGAAAAAGGAAACAAAGATCCAGGCGACATTGTGTTATTTGTAATGAAATTCTTGCAAATGAAAGTTTGAAACCTTCAAAACTAAAAAGACACTTAGAAACAAAACATGTAGAACTCGTTGACAAGCCACTTGAATATTTCCAAAGAAGAAAGTATGAATTAAAGTTATCAGCACAAGTTCTTATTAAATCAACCACTCTTAATGATAAAGCACAACTGGCATCATATTTAGTTGCATATCGCATTGCAAAAGAGAAACTGCCCTATACATTTAGAATTCCAACTGGTTTCACGTCTACAATCTGCTAGAGAATTTGCTATCCAACTTGATGAGAGCACTGATATTTCTAATTGTGCAACACTATCGGTTTATGTGAGATACATGTGGAAAGAGGAATTTTTTGAAGACTTACTGTGTTGTTCGACCTTACCAACAAACACAACAGGGTCAGACATATACAGAGTGGTGCATGATTGTGCAGTTGGAAAATACAGATTGGACTGGGCTAATTGCAAAGGAATTACAAGTGATGGTGCGGCAAATATGACTGGAAGAAATAGTGGGGTTGTGAGAAAAATATCAGATGCAGCAGGTAACAATATTACTTGGAATCACTGTTTTATTCATCGTGAAGCTTTGGCTTCCAAGAGTATTCCTGATAGTTTTAGTGTGGTTCTGAAAGAAATGATTAAAGTGATTAATATCATTAAAGGAAGCTCACTGAACACTCGGCTGTTTGAAGTGCTGTGCTTATAAATGGGGGCTGATCATTCCCACTTACTGCATCACACTGAAGTTCGGTGGCTTTCACGGGACAGAGTCCTAACAAGGGTTAATGAGCTAAGGATGGAGATTCATTTTTTTCTTCTGGAAAAAATCTGATTTGACAGATTTGTTTTGTAATGACAATTGGACAATGAAGCTATCATATTTAGCAGACATTTTTTCATGTCTAAATGAACTTAATTTGAAGCTACAGGGAAAAGAAAATTATTTGTTCCGACACTGTGAAGAAATCAAAGCATTTAAAAAATCATTACTACTGTGGCCAGCCAAACTTCAAGTTGAACGCCCGAACTACTACATGTTCCCAACTCTGTTGTAACACAGTGAAGAAAACATCATCACTGAAGAAGGTTTGAACAAAATGAAAGGTGCTATACAGTTACATCTCTCTGCTTTGTCTGCCAGTTTTGATCACTATTTTCCGGAAGAAAAGTTTGAAGTTTTAAAGGAAAAGCACTGGGTAAAAGATCCTTTTGCTTTTGAGACGCCCGAATCTATCGTAGGGTTGAACTTGACACCTGAACAAGAAAATGAGCTGTTCCATCTCACATATGACAATACATTAAGAATCAGGCACAAATCATCAACTTTGTCATCATTTTGGATCAGTGTTTCAAATGAATATCCCCTCTTAAGTAAGATGAGTGTTTTGCTGTTGCTTCCTTTTACGACAAGTTACATGTGTGAAGTTGGGTTTTCCACTCTGACAAGGTTAAAAACCAAAGAGAGAAACCGACTCAACAGTGCAGCCAATATGCGTGTAGCACTATCATCGTATGAACCAGATTGGGCCAAAATAACAAGCACCAGGCAGGTCCACCAGTCACACTGAGCAGGTAAATTTTAAATTGATTTGTTTTATTTGTTATATATTTGATTAATATAAAGAATCTCCTTAAATTAATGCAGTACGTCCTGACTATAATGAGTTAAAAGCTTTAAATTAGCTTACCTGTTATTTTGTTTTGGATTCCATGTCAGACTTTTTTAGACTAAACACAGGAATAGGGTCGTGAGGGTATGTGATATTATTGCACTGGGCCGTGGAAAAATAAGTTTGAAGAACACTGCTCTAAACCACAGTTTCCAGTGCTTAGAACTCTGCGGTGTGTTAGGGGCGACATCGAATTTATCTGGACGAATTATATTCTCCATGGTTGTAGTATTGACGTTGATAATTTAAGCTGAATAAATTGTAGAGCCAATAAGCAATAAATTCAGAATTCGTTTTAGGCTTTATTCAGATTAAAACAACATGAAAAGACATTAACATTTGTAAAGAACAAAAACAATAATATAAATATCATATATACATTACAATGGCAAGTACACAAAAACAATAGGTAGGTGTACAAATAAATACCACATTTCAAATATGATAAACAAGTATACAAATAAACACAATACATATTTCCAATGCTAATATAATAAAATCTTGTTGCTTATTCATTAAATCGCAATTAATCAATTTGAAACAAATGGCCTTTCTTCGATAGGCTCCACTGGCTTCATGTTTTTCAAATGAAATGAAATTAACAATTGTGGCAGGTATCACTTTTCAAGGAAAGTACTTTTATCACGATAAAATGCTTGCTAAAACCAGGAAAAATGTCGAAAGTAACTTTTGAAGTAATTAGTAACTAGTTACTTTTTTGAAACACCAACTAACAACTAGTTACCTTTTTAAACCGTACTTAGTAACTGCAACTAGTCACTTATTTGAGGCAGTAACTAGTAACTGTAATTAGTCAAAAAAGTACGTCACAACACTGTATATACGAGGGCCACTCAATATATTTTTCCCCACCTTTTTTCTTCTTTCCAAGTTTCCTTGTAAGTTCCAAAAAATTTGTACACAAGTAGTTACATACCTTTTTTACAAGTTTTTATTTTCCACATAGTCTCCATCTTTTTCTACGGCTTTCCTCCACCTCAAAACAAGGGCCTTTATTCCTTGCTGCTAAAAGTCCGCTGGGTTCCGCTCAAGCCACCTCTTAACCTACTCAACAACCTCATCGTCACTCTGAAACTTTCTTCCACGAATAGCATCCTTCATTGGCCCAAACAAATGGAAGTCTGAAGGTGCCAGATCCGGGTTGTATGGAGGGTGGGGTAACACAGTCAAGCACATTTTTGTGATGGCCTCTCTTGTTTGCAAACTGTTGTTATTGTTGTTGTTGTTTAGCCGATCAGCCCACCCTGATCGAGCAAGCCGGCGGCACGCAGGTAACCGATCGCCTTCTCCGGAGTGGACCAGAGATTCAGCGCACTAGTAATGTTCTGTTTTGTTCGTTGTTGTGCTAGAGCGGTACAGTCTGTCATAATGTATTCAATTGTTTGTGGTGTCTAGTCTGTGTTTATATGTCCGTAAGTTGGGGTGATGTCCACATCGGAATCGTACTAAGTTAACTCGATCCGATCTGCTCAGGCTGATCTCTGACCTGTTAATGGGTGGCGGCTTCGCACCTAGGACCGCATTCGGAACAAGTCGTGTCAGTGCTTTGTGGGTTAGGTGTGTGTGTATGTGTTTTCTGTACTGTGTGATGGCTGTGGGGCGTGGTATGGAATGGAGTATTTGGTTATAATGTCTCTCTGGTGTTACCTTAATGGTGCGAGGTGTCGGTGCATGATTGTACATGTAGTGGCAAGGGTGTTGTGGGTTAGTTGTCGCTGCTGCCATGAATTGTGTTCCTCTCATGTCTAAATGTTCCCTAACTTTCAGTACTGTTGTTTCTGTGTGCAGGTGTTCTATTGGTGTTGTTTGAGTGCATCCTGTAATGATACGAAGTGCGTTGTTTTGTATTGTTTGTAAGGTGTTTATGTGTGTGTTTTAGATAATGGGTGCCCAGCATGGTCTAGCATAGTCCATAACTGAGCGAATATATTGTTTGTATATGAGTGATGATGTTTCCTGCTGGTGTCCAAAGTTTGTGCCTGTTAGTACCCGAAGCGTGTTAAGTCTTGGCGTACATTTGTTTTTAATGTCCTGAATGTGGTTTCCAAAGATAATGATGTGTTGTATGTGGCCCCAAGTATTTTGGTCCTGTGAGTGTGTGGAATGTTGGTGTTACTTAGTGTAAGCTGTGGAGTTATCTGGTGTTCTTTTGTATTGCTTGTAAGCAAGGTGATGGTTGATTTTGTGGGCGCTACTTTGAGTCTATTGTGTGTGAGCCAGTCTTGTATACTGTTTATGTATGTTTGTAGGTTATTTGTAGCGGTGTCGATGTTGTTGTGGGTGGATGTTAGAGTGATGTCATCTGCATATGATGATAAGGTAAGCTTGTTATCTATGGGTGTTGGAATGTCATGCATGTATAAGTTGAACAGTGTTGGTGAGAGAACAGAGCTTTGAGGGACCCCATTCGGAAAAAGCTTGTTTTTGGATGACTTGCCATTAAATGTGACATGTGAATATCTTCCTGAAAGATAGTTGCTCAGCCATCTTTTAATGTTATTGTGCATGTTTGTGTTGAGTATTTTGTTTATGAGAGGGAAGCGTGGTATAGCATCAAATACTTTACTAATGTCTATTGTTGCTAATAGTGTACGTTGAGCTGGTCATTGGAATTGATGCCATCCATGATATGCTGCGTGAATTAGTGAGTAATGTCGTGGTTGAGTGGTGAGGTCTGAATCCATGTTGAATAGGCGATAATGGTATGTGTGGGTTGGTGATTTGTAAGAGTAGTCTTTCTGTTACTTTGGAAGGTGTGCATAGTAAAGTAATGGGTCTATAGAAAGCTGGTTCTGTTGGATTTTTGTTTGGTTTGAGTAGTGTAATAATTTTACCTTGTTTCCATTGTCAGGAAAAATACAGTGTTGGTATGAATAAGTGCTGGTATTTGTGAGAGCTAGTATTCCCTTTGGGCCCAAGTGTTTAAGGTGTATGGTAGATATGTTGTCTGGTCCAGTAGCCTTCGAATTCTTAATGTTTTTGATGATCTTGGTGGTCTGGTCTGTATTGAAAGGTGTAATGATCGTGTCGAGTCTGTAGGTTTTCTTGTGCCTGGCTGTTTGTCTGTCTGCGTGTTTCTGGTTGTTGTCTCTGTTTAAGTAACTTATCTTTGCGTAGTGATTAACTAGAATGTTAGCTTGTGTATATGTTGGGATATTATTTTGGCTGCGACAGATAGCCGCGTGTGAGGTGTGAATGCCGCTGTTAGAGTGGGTAATGCTGTTCATAGTTTTGTATAGCCTGGATGTATCTGTGGAGTGGTTTAGTGTTGTTATGAATTCCCTAAATGTTTCTGTTTGTTTTTCTTTGAGTTTGTTGTTTATTTCTGTGTTGAGCTGTTGTATCTGCTGTTTTATGGTTTCTGTGTGTGGTGTTTGTGTTATGTTTGAGGTTGTTACGTTGCCTTATGAGGTGGGCCGTGGGCTATTTCTCTAGTGTAATTTGGGTTGTATTTCCTAATGTTGCCCTCGGGTATGTATTTGTTTGCATTATTGATGATCTGATTAAATGTCTTGAGTGTTGTATTGATGTTTATGATGGGCAGAGCTGGGCAGTATTTAAATACATTTGTATTTAAATACGTATTTAAATACATTTGTGTATTTAGAACTGTATTTATAAATACATTGTTTTTCATGTATTTAAATATAGTATTTAAATACTTTAATGAGTATTTAAATACAATGTATTTAAATACTCAAAATATAAAAAATGTAAATACTTTTACTGGTTTAATACACGTTCTGTACTAGCACAGTACGACGCGTCGACAGTGCGGTTCATGTTTCAACAGTTTGGGAAAACATCCTCTCATAAAAAGACTGTTCCTCCGCTATAACACGACATTACCATCTTCGGCACCGGTAGAGCGAATATTCTCATTCGCGGGAATCACTGACTCCCAAAAGAAACTCTCTTTCAGACAAAACTTTTGAAAGATTGGTTTTGATCCGCAGCAACCGTGAAATAAAAGAGAATTCGTAAGGTGCCTTATGTTTATGTTTACGTCTTATGTTTACGTTTATGTCTCATCTACTCATTAATTGTTACTCATTTCCTTCAGAATGGATTTAAACAAAAAGGGCAGGTTGTTAAATCTTTGGTAAAAATTTGTTTTTGTCTTTTTTTTCCTTATAAATCTGTAGGTTTCTCTTACAATTTTATTTTTCAATTTTTTGCTGTATGCGTGTATGTGTATGTATGTATGTGTATGTGAGTATGTTTGTGGTCATTGCAGTTAAATGTGTGTGTATGTATATGTGTGTATATGTATGTATGTATGTGTGTATATGTATGTTTGTATGTATGTGTATATATATGTGTATATATATGTATATATATATGTGTATGTACCTTACCTTACCTTACAACCTCACAAATGTTCTGCGCGATGATTTCTCATTTCGCGAAGGTCATGCTTGTATGTGTATATATTATATGTGTGTGTGTGTGCGTTTGTATATATGTGTGTATATGTATATATATTTGGTTACGCGGGTATACATGTGTAGATGTATTATTTGTAATTTTTTCAATTTATATTTATTTATTTATCTTTATTCTTTTGCGACCTACCGTTTTTTCAGACAATAATTATAAAAACAAATCTTGGTAATTTTTTTCCCTTATGCATATATATATATATATATATATATATATATTCTGTATATATTGCGTTATATTTCGTATATACCGTATATATGTTGTATATATTTATGGTTCTTTATATATCATCTAGGCATCATTTGTTTTCCAATTTATATTTACTTGTACTTTTTATTCGTTTGTGACTATAATATGCATGATTCAGACAATAACTAAAAAACCTGTGGTAATTTTCCCTTATAAATTGGTGTGCCTCTCTTAAAATTTATCTTTCAATTTATTATTATTATTTTTTATTATTTTTAATTTTTTTTTATTGTTATTTCTTTATTTCTTTGTGACATATATATCAATTTGGCATCATCTATTAAATTGATTGTAAACTTTCTTTATGGTTATTGTGGCTGGGACATATATATCACTATGGCACTTTTTATATTTATAATTATAATTATTTTATTTTTATTTCTTTATTCTTTTGTGACCTGTTCCATAAACAAGCCATTTGAATTTATATTGAAGGTCGGCCAAAGTGCATATATATATATATACAGTATATGTATGTATATATATTTGTGGTTTTTTTATTTGCCGGTTTATTTCTTTATAGTTATTTAGGCTGTGACATATATTTCACTAAGACACTATTTTGTAATTAATTTTTTCTCAATTTATATTTATATTTATTTTTATTTCTTTATTCTTTTGTGACCTGTTTCATAAACAAGCCATTTGAATTTATATTGAATGTCGGCTGAAGTGCTATAAGTGTCAATCTCCCATATAAATGTTTGCTCCTCCCACAATTTTTTCTATGCTTACTATATATATGTATATGTATATATATGAAAATTATTTCACGAAGGTAACACGTGAAAAATATTTATGATGAATAAAACCACGAAGGAAAGGAAACACAAAATGGTGCTCAAGCGCTTTCGTCTAATGACATCCTCAGGAACACTGAAGTATATAAAAAGGTTAAGCCTATATATAGGTTACAGAAGAAAAAAGAAAAAATAAATAACATACATACACACAAACACACATATATATATATATATATATATATACATACATATCTATATATACAAATACATACTACTACACACATACATACATATATATACAATAAACAGAGAAGTAAAAATAATAAAAAATTAAAAATTAAAACCTTAAAGGATTACCAATGAGGCGTACAGATTGTAAGAAAAATATCGATTTTTAGCACAAGATCAAATGGATTATAAAAATACAAATTTATACTGGAACTCTGCCGGGTTTTAGCACAATGCTGCCTATGGTCAGGTTTCGATATAAAAAAAAAAAAAAAAAAAAAAAAAACATGCAATTAAAGTTAAGCGATTTTTAGCACAAGATCAAATATGGATTATAAAAATACAAATTTATACTAGAACTCTGTCCGGGTTTTAACATATTGCTGCCTATGGTCAGGTTTCGATATATATAAAAAAATAAAATGCAATTATAAAAGTTTATGTTGAATTCCTTTCAAGCAGATTTAGATAAGAAGTGTAAAACATTAAATCTTTGGTAAACTTTGTCTTCTACTTTATTAACTTTTAATTTGCATTTTATTTTTTATATATATCGAAACCTGACCATAGGCAGCAATATGTTAAAACCCGGACAGAGTTCTAGTATAAATTTGTATTTTTATAATCCATTTGATCTTGTGCTAAAAATCGATTAACTTTTAATTGCTGTATTTTTTTTTTTTTTTTTTTTTTTTTATCGAAACCTGACATAGGCAGCATTGGTGCTAAAACCCGGCAGAGTTCAGTATAAATTTGTATTTTTATAATCCATTTGATCTTGTGCTAAAAATCGATATTTTCCTTCAATCTGTACGCCTCATTGTAATCCTTTAAGGTTTTAATTTTTTATTTTTTATTATTTTTACTTCTCTGTTTATTGTATTATATGTATGTATGTATGTATGTATGTATGTATGTATTTGTATATATAGATATGTATGTATATATATATATATATATATGTGTGTGTTTGTGTGTATGTATGTTATTTATTTTTCTTTTTTTTCTTTCTGTAACCTATATATAGGCTTAACCTTTTTTATATACTTCAGTGTTCCTGAGGATGTCATTAGACGAAAGCGCTTGAGCACCATTTGTGTTTCCTTTCCTTCGTGGTTTTATTCATCATGTATATATATATATATATATATGTGTAGATATATATGAATATGTATGTATGTTTGTTTATTTTTTGTAACCTATATATTGCCTTGATCTGTCCTTTCACTCCAGTGTTCCTGAGATGTCATTAGACGAAAGCGCTTGAGCACCCCTTGTGTTTCTTTTTCTTCGTGGTTTATTCATCATTATATATATATATATATATGTTAGGGGTAGGCTTGGCCAAACTCTGGAGGCAAATGCATAGCCTAGTTAGTATCTTGTAACTAGGCCTAATTATTATTAAGATATTATATAAGTTGCTTACACATAATTTTTTAAATTTCTAGTATGACGTAGACTACATAATTACTTAAATACGCTAGGCCTGTTCAATATTTGGGCAGACTAACACAAATTACTTATGTATGTATACGGTACGATCTGCAGATTTTATATATACAGTAGTATATACTATATAGCAACAATGACGTAAAAAGAAAACGGAAGAGCGGTGACTCTGCTTTGGGGAATGAAGTTAAGAGTCACTGAGTGACTGAGCGTCTGCTCGCTGACTCAGTCATATTTTTCTATCAGGCTGGAAGTGCTTGAAACCCAATACAGTATTATATATAGGATATACCTTCACTGTGATACAATAAAATAAATGAAAAGGTGCTTTTTAAACTATACCCAGTGCGTATAATACGTATTCCCAGTGGTGTAGTGCTAAATAAAGAAGTGAGGGAACGCATTTTGAAAGTGTTACTCAGATGCGGGGGAGACAATGGCGAGCCCATACAGCTGGGGGTCCGGGGGCACTGTAAGCCTCCAGGGAAATCTTTTGAAATCTGACCAATTTCAGGGATATTTTGAGGTCATATGCACTGGATATTAGGATATATTCCAAGGTTGAAGATGCAGTATTTCCAGTGTCATTAGATATATGACATCCAGTACGATCAATAAAAATAGCTAACAACTGGAATGATTAACTAAAAAAAAAGTTAACAACTGGTACGCCGTGGTGACTGTTTCACCAGATCTTTATAGGCTAGCATTGCCTCAGTCGAAGCTAAAAGAAATGAAGCAGTTAATGATTCTTTCTCATATTTCTTCTAGGGGTGGGAATTAAAATTTCATGACGTTAGAGATTTGTAAGTTCGGATTTATTTGAAATAGTGAGGGAACGCCGTTCCGTCTACCAAAAAAAGTAAGGGAACGCCGTTCCGTCTACCAAAAAAAGTAAGGGAACGCCGTTCCAACGCGTTCCCACAGCACTACACCACTGCGTATTCCAACTAACACTGTTACGCCACTATAATTAATAATAATTATCGGTTTTGTTTAATCTCCTTCGCAACATCTAAAGTCATATGACGGAGGGGACATACAGCCAGTGATGGGCATCAATACATGAAAATCGCTAAAGCGATACCGATACATCGATACATGAAGAACGTCTTAGGCGATACCGATACGCCGATACTTTCTAGATGTCTTAAGCGATACCGATACCGATACATGCATCGCCGATACATGTATCGCCGGTACATTTTTATAATTATTCACTTAATATGTAGGTATTAGATATTATTGTTTATACTAGTAATTTGTACGCACTGTAAGTAAAATCAACGACATTTTAATGGGTTTTATAGATGTAAATAAAAACATTGCTTTATTTAATGAAAGTGTGTTTTAATTTTGTAGGATACATGAATGACTGAAAATATTACACTAACAATTAAAAGTAATTACTATTACCCTTCAAAAATACCAGCTGGCTAAACATCTGGTCAGACAGTCCATTCCTTTTTGGAGCGTGAATGTGACCAGCCAAACTAAACAACCGTTCTACAGGAGCAGAGGATGGTAGTGGTGTTGCAACACCAATGAGCGTTTCTATATTATGAGCGTTTCTATATTATGGTTAATTAATCTCAATAACACAAGTACAAACGTGTTTAAACGTTGCGCCGTACTGTGTGACGTGACCAGTAGAGTAGTACTGTCATTAAATAAATATTTAATAATATTATTATTTATGTATATTCATAAATATAACTCAGTAGTGTCATATTATAACATCTATTTAAATATTTAAAAATTCTTATTAATGTATCGATGTATCGAAGTATCGATTTTTTCGATACATTTAAGAAAATTGACCTTAACGATACCGATAAATCGATACTTTTGTCAAGTAGCTAAAGCGATACCGATACCGATACAAAAGTAGCGATCGATACGTATCGGCGATACATGTATCTAGATACTGCCCATCACTGCATACAGCTTTACGTGGGATCCGAACCACGGGTCGCTACATAGTCTGGACGTAGCGGACAGTCTCCCATCCAACTACTACCCAGACCCAATGTCGCTTAACTTCGCTTCGTATAATCTGTGATTCTGTCTGTGAAGCTTAAGATTTACATGGGGTAAATTATTGACTTCTTAGTAATTGGGAGGCCGCAGGGCCCCTAATTACTGCAGCTTTATTAACTTTATTTTATGAATCACTTGCCTGAGCCAAGCTTAGTGGCGTAACTGGGCTACGTCGTAGCCAATGTCGTAACACCGCTTCCCGTCGATCAGCGAAGTTAAACGACAAGTTAAGCGGCATTGGGTTTGGGTAGTAGTTGGATGGGAGACTGTCCGCTACGTCCAGACTATGTAGCGACCCGTGGTTCCCACGTAAAGCTGTATGTTTTGAGGTTTATATATTTGTTTGTTCATTAATAATTAATACTTTACATGAAATGTGCATGACTGGGCCTTATAAACTAATTTAATTGTAAATTGCATAATTTATTAGAGGTAATATCCGCAGTCAGAAGTGCGGATGCGGATCATCAATAATGCAAACAAATACATACCCGAGGGCAACATTAGGAAATACAACCCAAATTACACTAGAGAAATAGCCCACCTCATAAGGCAACGTAACAACCTCAAACATAACACACAAACACCACACACAGAAACCATAAAACAGCAAATACAACAGCTCAACACAGAAATAAACAACAAACTCAAAGAAAAAAAACAGAAACATTTAGGGAATTCATAACAACACTAAAGCACTCCACACATACATCCAGACTATACAAGACTATAAACAGCATTATCCACTCTAACAGCGGCATTCACACCTCGCACGCGGCTATCAGTCGCAGCCAAAATAATATTCCAACATATACACAACAAGCTAACATTCTAGTTAATTACTACGCAAAGATAAGTCACTTAAACAGAGACAACTTGGAATTACAGGTAGTGAGATGGTTGATACGTTGGCCAGGGCTGCTCATTCCCTCCCTGCTATAACTTCGCTATATTTCCACCCAGGCGAGGGTTTTGCAGTAGCTAAAGTGGCAGTGCAAAATGATTACAAAACCCAATGGGAGAGATTATGGCACTCAACTCTCTATGGAATGTTTAAGCCTTCCTGGGGCACAAGAAATTGGCCTGTACCATCTTCCCACTATAAAGCTTCTATAATATTTAGATTCCGTTCTGGCCATGTAGGCCTTCAGGCTTACTTACACTGGATTGGACTAGCCTTCTCCCCATTATGTGTTAGTTGTAATTTACCAGAGACACTGTCCCATTTCTTTCTTTTTTGTCCATGTTATACTAGGCAAAGGAAAAAATTAAGATTCTTTTGCAATATGGTGTCAGGGACTTTACTTTATCAGTCATATTAGGTGGGGATAGTTTTTCTCCCCCATTGATACACTTCACTATGGACCAAGTATTCAAGTTTGTAGTGGCATCTGGGTGGTTGAAAGAGTTTTAAATCTTGCATTGTATACCGATTTTCATTCCCACAGGTTTATTCATCGGTTACCTCCTAGTTACTCCATCTGGCTGTTACTGTTGACTTAGTACTTGGTTCCATTTTTCAGTTCATGTTTCATAGAACTAACAGGCCTCATGTTCATCCCTTTCTGAGTGTTCTGGAATTGGCCCCAGAACTGAAGAGGGTAATGGTGTGCTTTCTCTATTGCTGTCTCATCCCAGTAATAATAGACCCAGCACTTGCTGTAGGAACAGTGGAAGTTCTTCTGGAACAAGGTGTTTTGGTCTTGGAGGATGTAAATAGCCTTATTGGCTGAGCTTCTCCATATAAAACTTCAATCAATCAAATCAGAGACAATAACCAGAAACACGCAGACAGACAAACAGCTAGGCACAAGAAAATATACAGACTCGACACGACTATTACACCCAGCATTGCCATCCAAAAATAATGAAAATCTGAAGATTGGTGTCAAAATATCTGTAGAAATCTGTAGTTTCAATAAAAATATCTGTAAACAAAATCTGTAGTTTCAATAAAAATATCTGTAGACAAAATCTGTAAATTACCATTTGATTTTAAAGTTTATTTTTGTAAGTAACATATACAATAATATTCATAATTCCAAACAGAAATACAAAAATGGTCAATTAAACATAAAATTTAGTGAATGAAAGGTAGATAAACTGAATATTTTAAACCAGAATACTATTCAAGCTACGTCTATAGGCCAGTTTAAGAATGATCTAGACAAAAAGCAGCAAATAGAAAGAACAAGTATACAGCAACAAAATAAGGATGCATATATACAAAATGGAAAAAGGAATTCAATAAAATACATAATTTTGTGCTGTACTGGAATTATGGAATGAACATTATCATTAACAATAACAGGGCTATTTATCTGTACTGTAGATTCCACCCTTTGCTTTCTTTAGCAGTGTGTTTTGTTGATGACTTAGTAAGAACTGACGGACAGTCAGCTGAGTGTGGCATGTTTATCAATTTATTTACACTCTTCAATACGGACCAGACCACCAAGATCATCAAAAACATTAAGAATTCGAAGGCTACTGGACCAGAAAACATATCTACCATACACCTTAAACACTTGGGCCCACAGGGAATACTAGCTCTCACAAATACCAGCACATATTCATACCAACACTGTATTATTCCTTACATATGGAAACAAGGTAAAATTAGAACATAAGAAATTTTGGTTAATATTCGTTTTAATGCTCCTTTCGTTTTCGATAGAAGGAGACATTCTATGACAATTTAACATACAAATTCGTATTCAGGACACCTTGAAACCTCAGGTTGCTATTTAAGGTAAGAAATTGCGAAAAAATGCGGGTTAGGTGAGGTGAGGTTAAGTTAAATAAAATATTTTTCTGGTGTTTTTTTGTTTAAATTTAGCCTTCATTTCTTTGGAATATGAGTGTTTTTGAGAGATTTTAAAATTGAAAATTTCTCAAAAATGGCTCATTTCCCAAAGAAACGAAGTTCAGATTTGAACAAATCACACCAAAAAACACCCGAAAAATGTGTTTTGGTCCAGAAAGGAGAGGGAGCACTAAAATAAATAATTACCAAAATTTTTATAGTGGGCACACTAGGGGCCACTTCGGCCCATCAAGGTGGCTCTACTATGTAAAAACTGCCTGTACATTGGCAACAACCAATTTTTACAAAACTAATTAATTATCAATTTAAAACTAATTAATTATCAATTTAAAACTAGAGATAGAATCTCTGGATCCAGAGGATCAAAGTCATAATAGGCTACTATCCGCAAATATGTTACACTCTATATCTATTTATAACTGACATGCAAATATATCAGATCCAAAGAATCGAGTCAATTTCATTAAGGGTACCTATCAATACCAGTACCTTGCCAACCAAAAATAAGTCATGGTCCCTATCAATTGCAGACCAAGTCACAATTTACAACCATATACATTACAATATATATACTTAGGAGGAAAAGTGTAGGTGTGGCTGTGAAGACTGTACAGTAATGTAGAAATGTGTGTGCACCCATTTTGGGTCTCCCATTTAAAGGTGTTTGTGAGGCAAGTGAAGATCATGAGTTTTTCAATACCTCACAGTACTATGGGGGCACCGCTCAGCAGAGGAATCTCTTTAAATGGGGTGTGTAAGGACAGAGAGTATCCCCTAACCTGAGATGCTGCCTCCCTATATCCCACAACACTTGTGTTGAGCTGTGGGATTTATCACCTAAATGCACATAATATATATGAAATAAACTAGTACCATTCATGCAATAAAAATGGGCTTAAACACTATCACCAGATGTCCCTTGCAGACATCAAACTATCCAACCTTTTGAAAGAATCAAGTGTATCTGAAGTCACCACTTCTCCACTTCTTCTGTCAGACTTTTCCAAAACTTAATTACTGTTTGTAAAACTATATTTTCTTAAATTTGTTCTACATCTTGGCTTAAATAATTTCATACTATGACCTCTAGTCTGGTTATTGTGATCTTCAATGAAAAGAGAATCAAAATCTATCTTATCCAACCCTTTTGTCATTTTATACACCTCTATCATTATCACCCCCTTAACCACCTCCTTTTAATGAGAACATGTTTAGATATGCCAGTCTTTCCTTATATATCAATTGTCTTAGAGATGGGGTCATTCTTGCTACTCATTTCTGTACTTTTTCCAGTTTTTCAATATCTTGTATCAAATAGGGACTATTAAATTGAATACAGTATTCAATGTGTCTCTGCATGAGATTGAGTCTAGCATTTGCTTTATTTCTGATTTCTATACAGTGATTTGAGGGTTTAAGTTCATTAGTCATAGTGACACCCAAGTCTTTCTTTTTATCATTATTTTTAATCCAAATTCCATTCATATTGTATTCAAATTCTGGATTTTTTGGCCCAATATGCATAACCTTGCACTTATCAACATTAAATCTCATCTCCGACTTATCTGCCCAGGCTGTTACTCTAAGTCTTTTTGTATTGTCATTTTTGGGCAAATTTTGAAGTTTTACATGATAGGCCTTTCTCTAGATCATTTATATAGACAACAAAAAGCAGAGGTCCCAGCACAGACCCCTGTGGGACTCCGCTCAATATGGGTCTCCGCTCAATATGGGTCTCCAAGTAGACTTATTTCCATTTAGATGAACTCTCTGTTTTCTGTTTCTCAGCCATTCTTCTATCCAGTCAGCTATATGACCTCTTATACCGTGGGTGCTCTAACTTTTACCAACAATCTTGCATGAGGAACAGTATCAAATGCCTTTGCAAAATCTAAGTATACTATATCTACTGGCTCTTTATTGTCCAAATGCAATAGGACTCCCTCATAAAATTCAATCAAATTGGTTAGACAGGACTTTCCATTTCGAAAGCCATGCTGGCTATCATTTATAAGGTTACACCCTTCAAGGAACTCAGTAACTTTACCTCTAATGATACTTTCGAGTAATTTGCAAATAATGGAGGTGAGGCTGATGGGTCTGTAGTTTTTTGCCAAGTTTCTATTTCCTTTTTTAAAAATTGGAGCCACATTTGCTTTCTTCCAATCCTCTGGAATTTCATTACATATCAATGATTTATTAAAAATAATTTCTAGTGCCTGTGCTATATTCTTTTTGGCTGCTTTTATGACTATTGGATGCATTTCATCTGGCCCTGGAGATTTTTCCATTTTTAATTTATCTATTGCTTTTAGGATATCTAGTTTTGTTACCCTTAACCCTCTAATGCCGACTGAGTCAAATACTTAGCATTTCAAATACACGCATTTAGACTTAACCCTACAAAAACGTTCGGCATTAAAGGGTTAATTCATTTATTTCTCTATCTTGTCCTGGTAGTATAAGATCAGGAATATTATTTAAATTTTCATTTGTGAATACTGATGAGAAGTATTTGTTTAGTTCAGTTATTTCAAGATCATCATCTATAGTTTTATCATTATATAGAAGGGGCCAATTTTCTTTTTCACTCTACTTTTCAAATTGAAGTGACTGAAAAACTTCTTAGGATTGTTTTTTGAATTCTTGGCTAGGCTTTTTTCCAGGTCTCGTTTGCTATCTCTGATTGCTTTCTTGCAAATGCTTCTTTTACTTTTATATATTTCGGAGTCTGTGCCATTTTTAGTTCTTTTGAATTTATGAAATGCTTTTGTTTTTTCTCTGATTGCTCTTTTTACATTGCAGTTTATCCAAGGTTGTTTTTTATTTTTTTCAGTTCTGATTTTACACTCTGGGATATGCTTCCTTTGTATGTTCATTAATTTATTATACTTTTAAAATTTTTCCCACATACTAGTTACTGTCTGTTCAGGCTGTAGAATATCTGTCCAATTTATTAGACACAGATCATTTACTAGTCCATTTATATTCCCTCTTTTAAAATCTGGGATTTCTACTTTATTTTCACTAGGTCTTGAATTACAAACAATATTAAACTGAAGGATACAATGATCACCTGAACCTAGTGTTTCTGAAACTGAGATATCCTTGAAGGTATCTGGATTATTTGTTAGAATTAAATCTAGAATGGCATTGGCCCTGGTTGGCTCCTTTACTAACTGGGTTAAACCATTCTCATTTATACAGTCTAAGAATCTCTCATTACTTTCTGGTGTTTGTAATATTTCCCAGTCTATATGCCTATAATTGAAATCTCCAACAATAATAATATTGCTTGTCATTGCTTTATTTATTTCATCAATAAGTTTATTTTCTACATACTTATTTTCTTCTCTACTTTTGGGGATTCCTCCAACTGAACATCCCTCAGGTGGTCTATAGATACCCCCTATCCTGATTTTCATGGCATTTTTTATGCCCAATATCTATCCATACAGATTCAATTATTTCTTCTTTAACACTACTCAAACCAAACAAAAATCCAACAGAACCAGCTTCCTATAGACCCATTACTTTACTATGCACACCTTCCAAAGTAACAGAAAGACTATTCTTACAAATCACCAACCCACACACCACTATCGCCTACTCAACATGGATTCAGACCTCACCACTCAACCACGACATTACTCACCAACCTCATGCAGCATATCATGGATGGCATCAATTCCAGATGACCAGCTCAACGTACACTATTAGCAACAATAGACATTAGTAAAGCATTTGATGCTATCCCACACTTCCCTCTCATAAACAAAATACTCAACACCTAAATCCATTTAGAAAAAAAAAATATCCAGAACAGAAACCAACAAACTAATTAAGTTGCAGAATAACATGACATCATACCACCCCCAACTACAAATACACTAAATATATATATATTTATATTATTATTATTATTATTTTCTACAATAGTTTGCACAAAAAATGTGACAAATTTGAATAAAGCGACTAAAACTACCTCATAAAAAGTTATTTTGATTTACAGGTCCAGCCCATGTCATTTAAAACATATATATATTAACTGTATCATCTGCAAATTTAGATATTCACCAGACCTCATCTTTAAGGACATGAATATGCACAAATCATTTTGTCTTGATTTTATTTGCTTAATTTGGTACCACTTCAATTAAGTGTCTTTAACAGACCCATAATTGCTAGTGACTTTTGAATCACTTTATAAAGGTCTAGCCAAATGCTATTAACCCTTTAACTGCTCCTATTGAGTACCGTGTTGGTATACTCAATTCTCATATAACTTTCTGTGGTGCTCTGAGTATACTCAGTTTAGGTTTTCTGTCAGTCACTGAAACCCAGTATACATTACTGAGTCAATGATAGCATTGAAATGGAGCAGTTAAAAGGTTAAATAAAAATCCAATAACCTATTCCAGTGATGATCTACACCTGGATAGTAATAATTACAATATTTCTCAAAATTAGAAAAGATTATTTGTAAATTTTAATTTACAGTAAAACTCCTCAACACTGGAATAACAGGGGGAAAATTTTTTCTGTTATTGAAAACTTTGTTATTTGGGGTATATTAAGGTTCCAATAATATCAGAAAATATCTCAAAGACTGGAAAGGTTTTCCATTATTTTCCAAAGCATTTTCTAGAAAGTATTGCACTACATGGTTTTCTGAAGTACATCAGAATTTACCACTATGATATTTTCTATTGGAAAAAATGTGTTCTGTTATATCCAGTTCCATTGTTGTGGAGTTTTACTGTAGTTTCCTACTAAATGTATTTGGTGGAACTATTGTAAGTCTTCACCCATTCTTTAAAATTTGGGCCAAGAGCATGATTGCTTTAGTCAACAAGCTAATTTGCTGTTGCATCAGCTTTTATGCAGTCCAAAATAGGGATGTTGAATAAATTATCTACACCTGCTGTACCAGGATTAATAAATCCCTGTTGATAATTTGTGGAACCTACTTGTGGTGTTGATGTAATTAAAGTCTTTGGCACTGTTAGAGTAGTAGAGGTAGTCACTGTTACTGTTGTCAAGGATGAAGTAGGCCAAGCAACAATAGGTATGGTACTAAAGTTATGTCCAAACTTTGATTTCCCACTTCAGTGGTTGGTTTCAAAGGCAACATTTGGCATACATGGTGTCAAACTTGCATTTCTATCAGTACTAGAGAGAGAAGGTTGAGAAATACATCCTAATCTACACCTGGAAAATTCTAGAAGGGCTTTTAGTTGCCCCCAATACTGAACCAATTGTGCCCACCTTAACAAGAACTGGCAAAATGTGTCAAAAATATCACCTCCCACCAAACAATCTGAGAAAGATTCAAACCTTTCAGTATAATAGTATCTCTAGGCAGGGTTCTCACCTGTTTAACTCCTTGCCTTGCCTCAGTACCTTAGAGATATAAATGCAGTCCCAGTAGATACCTACTTTTAAAAAACACTTGGACATGCTTTTAGCCAACATACCCAACCAACCCACAGTGCCAGGGTATTCCTCTGCCAGACCAGCCCCCACAAATTCAATAGGGGACCAAATTGTATGGCAGGAGCAAGAGAAAAGAAGGGTGGTGACCCCATTGTGGCCCTGCCTCAGGAGGTGCTGAGCAGACTTCATGGGAGCAGCACACCCTTGAGGCAGAAGCGCTTCAAGGTAAATTCAAGGTAAACTAACAGACAAGAATAAACCCATACTTACTTCATTCACTACTAACAGGCAATAGAATGTTCATTAGTCAAAACATCTCTCGTCTTACATCAAGTGCAGCTGACAGTTTGGAAAAAACTTGCTGATTAGCAGCTTGCAGTACATCAAACATTATTCAGGTTGAGTCTGTCAGGTCTGTCATTTTAGATTTCAAGTCCTGGTTCAACCTCAGCAATAGCTGAATTAAAGGGTCCCTATAAATATTCTCTTAAATATAGTGACACAGGAATATCCTCAAAACCTGCATCAGTAACAGCTTCAGCACTAGATTCTCTTGCAGGAACAGTTGCCATTAATTTATAAGTAATCCAGTGGCATATGCCCCATGTTATTGCATTAACCAGCAGTAAACCAACCTCAGAGAATTCAAAAATTGTTTTTAGTAAATATTAAAACATTACTCACCAAACAATAATTACTGCAGTTTTGAGAGTGCAATGAAATAATGATGTTATTAGATGAGCTACAGCCATGGTTAATTGCAGTAATTATGCGAGTATCAAAGGCTCTAATGGGACTATGAGATGATGATGCAGTGGCATGATGCAGGGGATATCAGCCAATCAGTGAGCACCTACAGCTGGCTTGTTTATCACTCATTTCTGTGAGTGCTCTGTGCTGGTAGCCATGTATACATTCATTTAATTGTCTATTTCATTTGTGTTCTTTACTAATTTGTTTAATTATATATATATATTAGAGACTGACTGAAAGTACTTCGACACTTTCAGAACCGAAACTGAAAGCTGGCTTAACTTTTGGCTGAAACCAAAACCAAAAGTAAAGTACTTTATATGAAAGTATTATAATATAAAATGGAATACTAATACTTTATATGTAATATAATTCAATCGCTTTATTATTCCTTTTCACGCAAAATGTAGCACATAACATAATTAAAGAAAACTCAAAAAACATTCCAAAAATATTAATGTTCATTAATGCAAATTAATAAGAAAACTAAGACATTTCATTTCATTCAATATTCAAAGTTCAAATATTTCAAGTTTTTTGAAAGGAGGATGACATATTCAGCATTTACTGGGGTCAAATTCGCCCATTTGGTGTTGATAACATTGCTTGCAGTAGAAAAGAGTCACTCTGATTCCACTGAACCCAAAAGGCAGTTTGGTCAAGTTTACTTTTGGTTTCAGGCCCAAAACTGATCTTCAGTCAGTCCCTAATATATATATATATACACATAGATATGGTTTATATATATATAATGTTATAATGTTTCAGACCAACAAAGACCCTAGGATCCACTCATGCCCCTCTCAAGGCATTGGTTTCTGTCCTATGTAGGAGAATTGCGACTTCTGACTGATCGAGGCCCATGGTGTAGTGGTAGCATATCTGACCGGCAATCGGAAGATCCTGGGTTCGATTCCCGGGTGGTCACCTCATTTTTCATTTGTTCGTTATTTCTCTTCCTCGTGTGCAGAACACTCCTCTATACTTACGTCATTTCTATACATTAATATACTGCGTGGTCATTGCAGTTAAATGTACATATTCACGATTTGCGATGGTGCCCTCTCAAGGCATTGGTTTCTGCCCTATGTAGGAGAATTGCGACTTCTGACTGATCGAGGCCCGTGGTGTAGTGGTAGCATATCTGACCGGCAATCGGAAGATCCTGGGTTTGATTCCCGGGTGGTCACCTCATTTTTCATTTGTTCGTTATTTCTCTTCCTCGTGTGCAGAACACTCCTCTATACTTACGTCATTCTATATATATATATATATATATATATATATATATATATATATATACATACAGTGGTCCCTCGCATTGCGTTATTAATTCGTTCCAGAAACACCAACATTATGTGAAAATAACGCAATGCAAACCCTAAAATACATGTATTTAGCTTAATTTGTTCTACAGCCTTGGAACTATGACTTTTTGGGTAAAAATCAGTTTTCTATGGTTAAAACACATAAAAATTATAAATAATGCACAAAATAGTAAATTAAAAGCATATTAATATCACATAATTATAATAGCTAAATAAAATTAAAATAAAAACACAAAATGAGCATTTACCTTAAGCTGGAGGCTCTTCTGCCTAAGTGGATTTGATGGTGGTATAGTGGGTGGATGTAGGTGGTGAGATTACTGCTTTGAAGGTGAGTCACCTTCCATTATGATGTCTGATAGTTCTTCTGACTCTGCTCTTTTTGTAACCTCTCGTTCTGGCAGTTTTTCAACCCTTGGCTTCTTGCTGGCTTTGGTGAAGAAAGCATCAAGAGTTGTCTGCTTCTTCCTTTTTCTCTGGAGGTTTATGAAGGAGGACATAACCTTATCTTCAAACTGCCACTTTAAAAGCTCTGATTCATCATGGAAGGGATGCCTGTGGATGTGTTTGTTAACTGCTTCCCATCCATTAATCATTTCTTTAAGATCAGCATTTGTCATGTGATCATCAGACTCTTTTTCTTCCTCTCCACTCTCTCTTCACTTCCCTCCATCTCCTTTAAATCTTCTTTTGTCAGCTCTCTCCTATGCTCCTCAACAAGGTCATCAATATCTTCCTCATTAACCTCCAGACCCATTGATGTGCCCAGAGAGACAATCTTCTCATTCAAAACTTCTTCAGTTTCAGGCTCAAAACCTTCAAAGTCATGTATGATGGAAGGCCACAACTTCTGCCATGCAGAGTTCATGGTGCAGGTGGAGACCTCTTTTCATCTTTATTTGCTTTTAAATTTCAATTAAAATTACACCACAGTGTGTATTAAGGTGCACTGTAAATTATCATCACAGTAGATAGTTATATTTATTAAAATATAAACTATATTACATAGATAATTTCTAAATGAAATCACAGTGTCCACCCACTACAGCATACAATAATAAACTGACCATCCGTGGTTGCTGCATCACGTGGGTTCAAAAGGTGTTTGGAACAATAATGCAGCGCATAACGCACTGCAAATTTTTGACGCAATGTGAATACATTATGCTCTATGGGAGCTGCAACGCAATATGAAATAACAGTGTGAATACACCGTACTGCGGGGGTCCACTGTGTATATATATATAGTAGTGTGGACCAAAATGGGGGGTAAATTATAAAGTTGAAGAAATCCTTGTTCCACATTAATGCCCTTGTTCCTTTGGACCAGATAGACATGTCAGCAAAATTTTGGTCAAATATGAGAATATTTAGGGGTCCCGAGATTTAATGACTTATAAAAATTTTCCAATGAATAGGCACGCTTAGAACATCAATGATCAACTCAACTCTTGAGTTGCAACTTATGCAAAAATTTCTTCTTATTTAAGAAATTTTTGGTGTTAATAGAGTACAAAAACAATCTTAGATCATTATTTCAGAGAAAATTATTAATAAGGAAAACAAAAATTTTGGATAAAATATATTATCCTTAATTGGTCAACTCTAAATTAAAGGCTTTGCCTAATTGGCTTGAACCTTTTAGTTATCCTTTTTATCTCCTAATTTAACTGGTTTATTTTACTATTTCAGAAATTTAATTTTTTAAACTAAAAATGGCTACTCATTCTAAAACTAAAGTTTGGCTCATTGGCCATTTAAATAAAGATATACTTTGTTGCCGCTTACCTACAAAACTGCAAGTTTTGCAAACATATTTCTTCCATCAAAAAGAGGAAAAATTGGGACGAAGAAGATCCATTAATCTTTGCTTAGATGAAGTGATGACCTACTGGGAGAAAGCCAGGATTCCCACAATGCGTAGAGACAGTGCCATCCGAAAGATTGACTCTTTAATAAGCTGTTATGATAAATTGATGAAAAACAGAAAAAGGCCCGAGGAAAAATGCCGTATTGAAGAAGCTATGTTTAAAGATGAAATTAAGGCTGAAATTCTTGATATTGGTCACTCTAATGCCCTTTTGATGATGTCAAATGAAGAAGACAAGCTTTTCTACTTAAGCCAGCAAAGAATATCCTACACAAAGTAGCATATTTATGAGATTGTCCTATCTCAAGTCTTCCGGACTTCTATGGGCCATTCCTCTGAACCTGATATTCCAATCTTCAAAAGATTCAAAACTCAATGGGATTTTATGGATCATTCTCAAATCACAACTGCTGTTGATTCCCAAAGCTGCAGAATAATTGAAAGAGTTCAAGATTTAAAAAATCAAACAGTCTTAATCATGAAGGAGGCACTCAACTCTAAACAGCCAAGAGATGATTATAAAGAATTTTTTCAACTTGTTCTCTTGTTTTTTGGAGAAGAAAGCATTTCTAATACTCCCTTGAAGAGACCTGGAGCATACCATCATGCAAGATGGATGGCAAAAGGAATTTATGCATTTAAGCTTTTTCTTCTCCAAAATCAATTTAAGATGACTAAAAAAGAACTTGATGCAATAACAGAAATTTGTTTATTTTTGCATTGGTATACGCAAAATCTTGGGCAAAAGCTTCTCAACCAGAGGAAGCCCCAAATGTTGATCTTAAATTTTTGCAAGATCTTGCAATAATGGAGGAAAATTCTTTGATATCAAGTGTTATCAAGCAAGCCCAAAATGCCATTAAACGACATCTGTGGTACCTCTCAGAAACACTTGTTGGATTAAGCTTCTTTGACAAAAGCATATCCCTTGAAGAAAAGGAGCAAATGCGAAATAATATCAAAATGCCTCCAAGAAATAAGGGACTGAAACGTTTAGAAGCAAAGGTAACCCTAGCTTCTTTTAAAGAAAAAAGGATTTCTGATTTTGTTACTTCAAGGACTAAATCTCTTTTTGATGCTCTACATCTCAATTCTCTCTCCACTGAAAATTCTGCATCAACATGGGGAATAGATCCTGAGTACCAAAGAGGCTGTGCTAGAGTTCGTGCCCTTAGAGTGACAAATGACACAGCTGAGCTGGGTGTTGCATTGATTGAAAAATTTAATCAAGCAGTGACAACTAAAGAAGAGGACAAACAATACCTGCTCAAAACAGTTTTCAAGAATCGTAAAGAATTTCCAACAAAAATAAAGCAGAACTTATGAAAATGAGGAAAAACTAATTTTTTCAGCATTAAAAGGAAAAGTGCAATTTTCTTGGGACCCCTAAAACTTGACGTAGAGGTTTCAAATTTTGTAATTTGATTAAGGTAAGCAAAAGGAATAACATTACTCATGTGGAACAAAGATTTTTAAACCTTCATTTTTTTGGTCCACACTAATATATATATATATATATAATATATATATATATATATATATATATATATATATATATATATATATATATATATAATATTTAGGAGAAATCCAATGACAAGGAGAAATGTAAATGCCATGAAAAGTCTTCTTTAATGCGCAATGTTTCGAGCAATACGCTCATCTTCAGGCTGTATAATAACGTGAAATTAAAATCAATAATTGAATGAAAAACAAGACAAAGAAAATTTCTATAACCTATTCATAAAGGCAAATTTTAAAAGACTGAAAAAAGAGGGTTAAATTCTAAGTTATACAGATTTACATATAAAATTAAGAAGCTATTTTTAAATACATATAGTAAATGTGAAATTAATACACTGGAAAAATTAACAATAGTACACTGGAATAATGAAACTAACTAACCTTTCACTGCAATTTCCGAGGCTAGACTGATTTAAGCAGAGGCAAAACGAGAAAACATAAGATAAGATAAGATAAGATGGTGAGGGCGATTGGGGAAGGGGGGATTATAAGGAATTGGGGAAGGAGGAGGGATTATAAGAAATTTAAAGGGACAGCTGATGAGTCAACATTTAGCGTAGGGGTCAGGGTTTTAATGTAAAGCGATTCCAAAATTCTAAGTGAGTTGGGACAAGTATTACAGCCAAGAATTTTAAAATTGTCTAAAGTGACATCAGTTTTACATTTTATACTGTGTTCCCGAATACTAGAAACTTCTTTAGTTTTTAAAATTTTACCTGTTCGGCCACTTATTCCCATATGCGAATAAAATCTAGCCCTGAGAGAGCGAACAGTGCTGCCAATGTAATTCCCAAGGAGACACCTAGGGCAGGTAAATAAATATACAACACCGCTACGCAACGAGTCAGGGGTTCGATCCTTCGCTGAGAAAAAGCTACCTAAAGACGTTTTATTAATAAATATGATGCGGAAATCAGTATGATAAAAAAATTTCCTTAACAACTTTGTAAATATAAGATGTCTTGTATTAAAACTCTCCTGTTCAGAGGATATAATTTGACCTCTAGTTTTACTTTACTTAATGATGAATTTAATAATCTAAGATCATACTTTACCAATAATAGTTTTCCTGTTCAATATGTAGATAAACTAATTAGATCCTTCTTAAATAATGTTTATAGCCCTCAACTTCCTTGTATTACAGTGCCGAAGGATATAAAATATTTCTTGGTACCTGAAATGGGTCCTTTGAATAAGGAATTTAAGCTTAAATTTACAAAGTTGTTAAGGAAATTTTTTTATCATACTGATTTCCGCGTCATATTTATTAATAAAACGTCTTTAGGTAACTTTTTCTCAGCGAAGGATCGAACCCCTGACTCGTTGCGTAGCGGTGTTGTATATTTATTTACCTGCCCTAGGTGTCTCCTTGGGAATTACATTGGCAGCACTGTTCGCTCTCTCAGGGCTAGATTTTATTCGCATATGGGAATAAGTGGCCGAACAGGTAAAATTTTAAAAACTAAAGAAGTTTCTAGTATTCGGGAACACAGTATAAAATGTAAAACTGATGTCACTTTAGACAATTTTAAAATTCTTGGCTGTAATACTTGTCCCAACTCACTTAGAATTTTGGAATCGCTTTACATTAAAACCCTGACCCCTACGCTAAATGTTGACTCATCAGCTGTCCCTTTAAATTTCTTATAATCCCTCCTCCTTCCCCAATTCCTTATAATCCCCCCTTCCCCAATCGCCCTCACCATCTTACTTATCTTATCTTATCTTATCTTATCTTATGTTTTCTCGTTTTGCCTCTGCTTAAATCAGTCTAGCCTCGGAAATTGCAGTGAAAGGTTAGTTAGTTTCATTATTCCAGTGTACTATTGTTAATTTTTCCAGTGTATTAATTTCACATTTACTATATGTATTTAAAAATAGCTTCTTAATTTTATATGTAAATCTGTATAACTTAGAATTTAACCCTCTTTTTTCAGTCTTTTAAAATTTGCCTTTATGAATAGGTTATAGAAATTTTCTTTGTCTTGTTTTTCATTCAATTATTGATTTTAATTTCACGTTATTATACAGCCTGAAGATGAGCGTATTGCTCGAAACGTTGCGCATTAAAGAAGACTTTTCATGGCATTTACATTTCTCCTTGTCATTGGATTTCTCCTAAATATTAAATTGAAGCTCTGTAGAAGCAACCCGCATGATTATATATATATATATATATATTAGGCCGTTTCGAAAAATCGAAATTTATGATGGCTCAACGCACACATACTAAAAAGGTAATATGTCATGAATAAAGACTTCTTGCAAAATA
Source organism: Bathynomus jamesi (assembly GCA_023014485.1). Taxonomy (NCBI): domain Eukaryota; kingdom Metazoa; phylum Arthropoda; class Malacostraca; order Isopoda; family Cirolanidae; genus Bathynomus; species Bathynomus jamesi. The sequence goes on from JAJOZX010000150.1 coordinate 938,149, forward strand.
TTAAGACAAGAGCTTATTGTTATCCCACCCCTCAATGCATATCTATTTTACCCCTCATGAGAAAATTTTCATTTTTCTGGCAAATATATTTATTTATTTTGTGATGTCCTCTTAAATTTGGTATATAAAATTCATAAATAAAATTGGAAGATAAGTAGGTCATTTTCAGGAATGGTCCAGTAACCCCCCTATATTCTTTAGAGAGAATTCTAGAAAATTCTTCCTTCAGGATAACTATTCTAGAATTTCCATTTTTTCCCTTTATGGATTATATGTTTTATTTGCTTTTTCATCTATAATTACTGATATTTTCACAAGTTTACTGTTCTAGAAAGGTTACTTCATGTTACTTTACAACTTTCTTACAGTAATCAAGTCATAATATAATTTAGGTGAGTGATTAATGATTATATTATATTATTATTAAGACTAACAGGTGGTAAAACTTTTTCCCTCAGAATTATGGCAAAAACCAGAAACAAGTGTGAAGTCTGGTTGGTCGGACAAGTGCTGGAAGAGGGTTTTTCTGAGAAGCAGCTTCCAACTAACAGTGATGTCCTTAAACGTCTTTTTTATCACATTAAGGTGGGAAAGCAAAATGTGTCTGTAGCTTGCGCAACTGTAGCCAATGAAGTTATTGCTATGTGGGAAAAAGCCTCCTTAATTACATCCCACAAGCCTTATATTGTCTCAAAGCTTAAAAGGCTTTACAATAAGCATGAAGGGCTGGTCAAGAACCGAATTCGACGAACTCCTACCCAAGAGAAGAATGAAGCAGAATTTGTCACCAGCTTAAAGAAGCTTTTCGATGTAGCTCATTCAGAAGTGGAAACAGAAATAAAATTGCAGGAGGATAAAGATTTTCTTAAGGATCAAAGGAACGATCGGAAAATGATTATGGGTCCAGAAGACAAGAGTTTTCAAGAAAGGCAAAAGCACGACAGATAAGCATGGAAAGAATGGAAAAACTTCGCAGGAAATCAAAGGAAGAAATGAGGCAATTGACAAAGGTTGTGGATCTCAACCAATGTGAAAATTCCGGTTCAGGAGGAAGTGAAGAATCATCTGGTGATGAATTGTTCTACAGAGCACTCTCATCATCATCTTCAAAAAAGGAGAAGCTTGAACCAGGTGTAATTGTTAGGGATAAAAAGTTCTTGGCTGCTCTGGACCGCACTGGAACATCTGCAAGAGCTGCTATGCACATTGTGGCACCTGCCCTTTCAGCTGCTGGAGTGAAAATTGAAGAGATCACACTTTCATCATCCTCTATCTACAGGTCTCGGCGATCAACACGGATGCAGATGGGAGAAGACATTAAAGCCAGTTTCCAACCAAATACCACTTTAATAATTCATTTTGATGGAAAGCTTCTTCCATCCATGCATGGGGGTAAGATTGATGTAATGCCCATTGTTGTGACTGGTGCAGGCGAATTAGAAAAATTACTGTCTATTCCAAAGCTTATTTCTGGAACGGGAGAAGAAATGGGGAGAGCAGTTTTAGATGTCTTGAAGCAATGGCCACAAGTAAATGAGTGGGTAGCAGGCCTTTGTTTTGATACTACTGCAAGCAATACAGGTATCCATGCTGGGGCTTGTACCATCATCCAAAAGGCCCTTCAGAGATCACTCCTTTTTCTGGCATGCCACCACCATGTCCACGAGCTTCTTATCACTGCAGTTTTTGACATGTTTTTCTCTTCTTCGGGTCCACAAATTCTCTTATTCAATCGATTCAGAGATTGTTGGGATAACATTGATCAGCAGAATTACAAGCCCTATGAACCCAATGATCTCACCTCAGAATCTTTAGATCATTGGATCTTGAAGCACAGAGACAAGCTTATTTCTTTCATCAACTCCAAACTTCAAGAGGGCCACACTCAAGGTGACTACAGGGAATACTTAGAACTTGCACTTATCTTCCTTGGTTGTCCAATGCCTAAAACAAATAAAGGCTCTGATAGCAGATTCCACTACCCAGGAGCTTACAACAGAGCTAGATGGATGGGAAAGGGCATCTATTCCTTAAAAATTTACTTATTTAGGAACCAATTCCTTTTCACCCCTCATGAAAAACAAGCTCTGATACGAATAAACTCCTTTTCAGTGACAGTTTATCTTCAAGCTTGGTATACATCTCCAGTTGGAATTGATGCTCCAGCAAATGATTTGGCCCTCCTCAAGATGCTACATATCTACAAGATCCAGGTTGATAAGGAAGTGGGTGCTACAGCCCTCAAAAAAATTCAGAACCATGGTTGGTACTTGAGTGAGGATCTTGTAGGATTTGGCTTTTTCTCAAACCTCGTGACTGAAGATGATAAGGTTCTAATGCTCCACAACCTTCACCACGCGCCTCCTCGAAAAGTGAGGGCAAGAAAGGTGGACCCCCGAATGTTGCAAAACCCCAATGACTTAAAGATTACCAGTTTTGTCACAACTCAAACACAAGACTTCTTCAAGTGTTTGAAAATAGAAATTCCCAAGAAACTTGAAGACATTGAGGAGCACCGTAATCGGGTCATGGCAATCAAAGTAATCAACGACTGTGCTGAACGAGGAGTCAAACTGGCTACAGAGTTTAATGAGAAGCTCACAAAGAGTGAGGAAGAGAGACAACTGGCCTTTCAAATCATTGAAAATCAGAGAAAGGAGGTCCCTCAGCCACTGAAATCCGTATATTCTTAATCAATATATGTCTTAAATAGAATTTAAGTCGCTTTGTTTTAAAACATATTTTTCGTTCAGTCTTATATTTGCTCTAATTAATTATCCATTAATGTAAAAGAAGTGCCATCTGAGGGGTGCCTTTTTATCATTCAAATAAAATGATATTTTGTCTATTTGTTTTTCTTCCTTTATATAAAAAAATAAAAGTGTGTGCGTTTATCAAAATTCAATTTGAAAAATTACCATATAATCGTGAAATGGTCTAATATATATATATATATATATGATGAATAAAACCACGAAGGAAAGGAAACACAAAATGGTGCTCAAGCGCTTTCGTCTAATGACATCCTCAGGATGTCATTAGACGAAAGCGCTTGAGCACCATTTTGTGTTTCCTTTCCTTCGTGGTTTTATTCATCATAAATATTTTTCACGTGTTACCTTCGTGAAATAATTTTCATATATATATATATATATATATATATATATATAATATATGTGATAAACCAAAGCAGCTGATCAGGATATGCCACTGAAGTAATCTCAACTTTGATAATAATCTCCTTAAGCTCCCATTTCTCCGATTTTCATAAATTATACATCGGTAGCTTTGATTCTTCATTAGGAATGCGATTTAGACAGTCTCTAGTAAGGGAAATGCTTCAAAACCTAACCTAACCTAGCATTTTGAAGCATAGCTCGCCTTGCTATAATGCCAACTGTTTTGAGACAACTATTCAGACCCTCAGAAAAGGTTGCATGCCTTCCTCGTTTCAGCAGCCCAGCTCTACCCACCACACTAATTGTTACAAGGAGTTACAAGGAAAAGAAGTACCTCAAAAGGCCTTGCGGCCCATACCGAGGAGGTACCAATGGCAACGGGTGCCAGGGAAAATTTTGTCTTTCAACTATGCTAGCAGTAGTAGAAAACTGGATAGAAAAGTATATAAATAGCTCTATATTTACCTTGCTCACAGAGACACCGTGCAAGCGAACTCCTGCAGAGTTTTCTTATGTTTTAATCTTAAACTATCAACGTGTTAAAGTAATTCCCACATATACTAGTCCTAAATCGTTTCAAATCCAACTTCTAACCATTGTTGCGAGTTGGGTTATCATTTGAACTAAACATGCTTCTAAAATCGACATCTTTGAACCCGCGTCACGTAAGCGTCGATTGTAGCCCATATGCCTAACGAAAGGGATTAACTTTGTGGCATTTTCGCCAGTTTCCAATCCACCTACCTACTTCCCCACCAATACCCAGCGCGCGCACTTCGGCCATTAGCCGGCGGTGAGGTACCTTATCAAAGGCCTTCTAATCAATCGCCCTACTCTTATCATACTCACTCAACATGACGTAGAAAAACTCGAGCATGATGGTGAGACACGACCTATGCCATCTAAACCCATGTTGGAGTCCCCAAGTAGCTTGTAAGAATCCAAATGGTCAACAATCCTACTCGCTATTATCCCCTCTAAATATTTACCTACAACTGAAGTTAAATGGTGTTATTTATAATGCCAAAACAGTTGGCATTATAGTAAGGCGAGCTATGCTTCAAAATGCTAGGTTAGGTTAGGTTTTGAAGCATTTCCCTTACTAGAGACTGTCTAAATCACATTCCTAATGAAGAAACGAAGCTACAGATGTATAATTTATGAAAATTGGAGAGATGGGAGCTTAAGTAGATTATTAACTTAACTTCTCCAGTGAATAGTATTAGGATTGTTTAGGTAGCATTGGCATAGGCATACATTATACTTTGATTCAAAATTTTATATCTCTGTTTATCCATTTCAGAATTATACGAAATTTAAATAATGTCATTGTTCAAACGGGTTGTTCTTGGGATGTCTGGTGGTGTGGACAGTGCTGTAGCTGGGCTTTTGTTAAAGAAAAAAGGTAAAAATTAGGGCTGAATTAGTTTGGTAGGCAAAATTTCTAAAATATTGGTTACTGATTGATATGCTTTCGCACTGCACTTTAAGACCTATATCAATTTATTGAAAATGCTTCTATGAGTAACTTCTTAATTTTTGGCAACACGCACATTTATTTATTTTTATCAGAGTGAAAAAGATCAGTTTATGGATGTTTAATACCTTGTGTCTGAGAATTGTCAGAAGTGCAGTAGCTTATAGAACCCTAGTTAACCCTTTAATGCTGAATGTTTTTGTAGGGTTAATTCTAAATGCGTGTATTTGAAATGGTATGTATTCGACCCAGTCAGCATTAGAGGGTTAAGGATGTCTGAGGACATTGTAATTTAATTAGATACCATATATATTCTGTAGGATATGAAGTGATTGGTCTTTTTATGAGGAATTGGGACATAAAAGATGAGCGGGACTTTTGTTCTAGTGATCAAGATGCTGAAGATGCAGAATGGGTCTGTAAACAACTTCAAATCCCATTTCAGGAAGTGAACTTTGTCAGAGAATATTGGAATGAGGTTTTTAGGTAAATAAAGAGTAGTTAAACACTTTAGAATAATATTAAAAAATAGGTTAATTTAAAACTCAAATCAAACCACATGATAAAAACTTTATGGAATGTGTGTGAGTGGAGCAGAATAATTTAACAGGAAACCATTTTTTCTAATCCCATTGCAGTGGTAGGTCTTATCAAAATCATTTAAAACTTTACAAGATAGTTAATGGTGCCAATTCACATGGAGAGAATTATCTTGGTTGAAGTTTTGAGCAGGGTTGTGGAGTCGGAGTCGTGGAGTCGCACGTTTCAGGTCAGAGTCGGTAAAAAACTTCCGACTCCGACTCCAATTTCTGTGTCCTGTGTCACCCTTAATTTCTAAATCCTAAATACTAACATTTAGGTTATTTAGTTTTTTTGGTCAATAAACCTTATTCATTGATAGCCCCTAGATTAAGTTTTTTTAATATTTTTTTTTTACATTTTCAGAATATACAATTAATATTTATTTAAATATAAAATATAAAATTTCACACTTAGTGTGGTGGTGATGAAATGTCTTATTATTATGATAATTATAGAGTGAAACACTAGAGGAGTCGGAGTCGTATATTTAAAATGTGAGGAGTCGGAGTTGGATTTTTAGATTTTTTACAATGTGTGGAGTCGGAGTCGGAAAATTTTGGACTGACTCCACAACCCTGGTTTTGAGTAGCCTATAGTGTATAAAAGTATGCTAGAGTCTAGACTTCAAATATTCAATAGATATTAGTTTGATAACTGCCATTGGGCACAGGAACTTATAACTGAGGATGTAAACTGATTGTAGATCCATTTAAGGTATGGAAGAGTAACTGTGGTTTTAATTGTTGGTTGAAACTATTATAAACAATTAAGTAGTGTTTAGAGAGTTGTCATATATTTATTTATTTATTTATTTCTGAGCATAAAAATTTAACTGAGTTAAAGCTAATTTTTGTCCACAGGATACTTATAAAACTACCAATTTAATGACTTGTTTTTTCTTTATAGCTATCTTTTAGATGAATATCAGAATGGTCATACTCCAAACCCCGACATTTATTGCAACAAATATATAAAATTCAACCATTTTTTTAAATATTCTCAAGAGAAAGTTGAAGCTGACGCTATTTCCACTGGTCATTATGCGAGGTCATCCTTTGGAGATTATTTGGAATATTATAATCCCAATGGAGGTTAGTATGTACTATTAGAAGAAAATATTAAAAATGTATGGTTTTAACTACAGGATTTACACAGTGAAACTAGATGTATACTGAAGTCATTGTTTATATTTGACAAATATTATGGAAAAATGATACATGTTTACAATATGGTATCGTATGTGATACCTTTATTTCTTAATTAAATACAAATTATTAATTTATTGAATTAAATAACTTTAAAACTGCCTCAGGATTGGCAACATAGCCTATTGGGAATGAAATTAATTACCATACATAAAACCCCATATGTAGGCATTGGGCCTGCATGACAACAAGAAAACCAAATTTATTATTTTGTATTCAACATTTTCCATTGCTGACTCATGAAAATTACATCAAGGGAAGAGTCAATGAACTTTGTAAAATCAGCAGGTTCTTAAGTGAACGATTTATATTTTGCGGCATTCTGAGCTGCTTATGTTAGTGATGCTTTAAGTAAGGAAGATGTACTTTATCTTCCTATAAGTTCTGAGTGAAATCCTCATAATATAAAACCTAATAACTATAATTATGTCTTCATCTAGTGTGAGAATTTCTTGTTTGCAATGAGTAATAGAACTTAATGTTTCAAGATCATATCTTGTAGGTTCTTTCTATTTGTAATCATTGTACAGTTTGGTGATGACACCTTTACATGCTGATTTTTTTCTCATTAATTTTTTGTAGTTTTGAGATGGTGCCATAGCTCTAAGGTCTCTGTTTTTGTTTTCTTGATCTGGGTTTTTAACCCTTTTGTCCATGTCTTCCATAATTGTTAGTGTTAAAGTTCTGAGTTTAATTTTATGAGGGTAGAGAGTTTTATGAGTGAGTTAACCCTTTACTGCCCAAAAGGACAAATTTACAACCTTTCAAATACAAGCATTCATAACTTAACCCTACAAAATATTTGGGCATTAAAGGGTTAAATTGCTGTAATAAATTTTTATATAACCTACACCACAGGTTGAATTAAAAATTTACGATGGTTTTAGTTAGGATAGGCCTTGAGTATAAAGAGTAAGGCCTACTTTGAGAGGTAAAGTAAGGGCATACTAAGGAGGCTTATGTTGTGGGCATACTAAGTAGGCTTAGGGTGAAGTTAGGGTTAGGCCTAATCAGCTAAGCCTAGCCGCTGTTTGTGTCAGTGTAAATTTTAGAGGGGTCCATTCCCCACAGATGGGCCACCATATGAAAAAACTATATAGGGCTATGGGTTGATTGCCTGCTACCTCTCATCCATTGTAATCTGCTGGAAATTTCCAATGGATGAGAGGTAACAGGCAATCAACTCATAGCCCTATATAGTTTTTTCATAAATATGCTAACACCATAGAGAACTCTTAATAATAGCATCCTTAGCATGTTCCTCTCTGTTATAATCATTAGAGGCATTGTGTTAGTCCTTTCACCTGGTACTTGTAGCAAATTATACGTAGGTAACTTTTTCCCCCTCCTCTGCCATGTCTATTAGAATTTCATTGTTGGAGTGCCATTTTCAGATTGCCTATGACCAGATGTCTTGTGGGTGGATTTGCATAGTTTTACATTGTCAACCACAAAAGCCAGTGACATTCATTTTTGTTGAATTTGAGAGGTTCATCCCAAATTGGCTTTCATTATGGCTCTCTGGTCATGTGTATTGAGGAAACATGATTCTTTGGACTGATGTTGGATCAGTAGCTCCTTCATCTCCAAATCTGATTTTGAGCATCAGACATGCTGAGGAGTCCAACTCTCACTACTACATTGAGGCTTGCCAAGGTGCCAATGTATGGACCTGGCTTGATTGTAAGGGTAGCAAGCTACCACCTTGCTAAGAAGGCCCTTATTCTTATAGGGATTAATATGAGTAACATAGGGTAACACTCCAGTTCAGTGGGGCAGTAAATAAAAGCATCTTCTACTTAACCTATTTATTAACACACTAAATCAACAAATGTACAATTTCTGTATTTAAAAATATACAAGCACTCAATGAATAATGATAAACTGTTGTTGTAATTATAATACAATTATACAATGCAGTAATGCAAATGAGTAGTAATAAACTATTATAGTCCTGAGTGACTTTGGAATAATTCAGTCACTCAGACCATATGGCTTTGTTCTAAATACTAAATTCTGGGTTTGATTAATTGCAGATTTTAAGGCTCCAGAATGTGCAAATGAATTTTAAGATCTGGGTCTGGTTCCTATAATAAAAGAAGTACACATTCAAACAGGGATATAAGCTCATTACAAAAGATTACCGTAGCATTAGCTATATAAAAGATCATTATCCTCGTAATAATCACAGATTATACAAATAAGTAAATAAACTAATAAATATAAACTTACCCTTAATAGGGGATTTTGATGAATCAATAAAATAGTCTTTCACTATTTAAGATTTTAGTTCCTCTTATTTAGTGATGGGACGATACCAAAATTTTTAACGATTCCGATTCCGATTCCGATACCACTAAAAAGTCTCGATTCCGATACGATTCTCGATTCCGATTCCGATTCTCAATATTTTTAAATATAATTCTATACTTGTTTTTCTGGAAATTGTCATATTTTACTCTGGTAAGAGTAACTATTTACATTATGAGTCTGGTAATATAAATTATAAATTATAATAGATTGGTTTAAAAATAAAAATAAACTGTAAGTTGTAACAATTCATTTTAATCTTCTTGATTACACATCATGGATATAAATGTTTTAATGTATAGCTACAATACAATAAAAATAAAATTTGTTATCCTCTTTCATTTAAATTTTAAAGTTTACATTGCAAAACTGGTTCAATTAAAAGTTAAAGAATCGTTTTAAGAATCGGAAATCATGGTACAATTCTCTCGATTCCGATTCCTGAAAAATGCTCGATTCTTCCGATTCTCGATTCCGATTCCGATTAATCGTCCCATCACTACTCTTATTACAATGGTTACAGTGCATTACAATTTATTACACTGACTCTGAGTCGGTGTAATAAATTGTAACGCACTGTAACCATTGTAATAAGAGGAACTAAAATTATACATGAAACTAAGTTAAGTAGCAGAGTCTCTGTGACTGATGAGTAACAAATAAGTTTTTTTATGTAGAAAGGAGGGGCCAAGGGCGATTGCCCACAAAAATGACCCACCCAATAAAGGAAGAAGAGAGCCAAAATTAAGGTCCAGTCAGAAGTCTAGTGCTGTGTGCTCTCCTTAAAGGAGGAGGCATGTAGTTAGTGTGTTCAGAGAGTTCAGTCAGTGACTCCATCATATTATATTTTAATCTTCCAACAACTTTACAGTCTCTGTACAGGGGTCCTGTCTGCCCCTGTATGGAGTACGCTTCTCGCGTGTGGGATGGCTCAACCCCCACAGCTCTACTTGACTGGGTGGAGTCAAAGGTTTTTCATCTCATCAATTCCCTGCCTTTTACTGACTGTCTTCAACCCCTCTCCCTTTACTATTATAACGCTATTATAACAGATACTGCTCTTCTGAACTCTCTAACTACACGCCTCCTCCTTTTAAGGAGAGCACACAGCACTAGACTTTTGACTGGACCTTAATTTTGGCTCTCTTCTTCCTTTATGGGGTGGGTCATTTTTGTGGGCAATCGCCCTTGGCCCCTCCTTTCTACATAAGAACTTATTTGTTATTCGTCAGTCACAGAGACTCTGCTACTTAACTTAGTTTCATGTATAATATAAAGAGTAGGATAACATTTTTAGTGATGTTAGTGTCTCTATGTATTATTTTTTTTATAGCTGCTTCCATTTCAGTCAGTTTCCTTCTAAGTTTGATGAGTCACATCAATCCCACATTTGCATTAACTAATCAAATCTTGCATTCAATACTGCACTTACACTTTAAATTTTCTCAGTCAAAAATGTGTACACATTCACATTTATCAAATTACTTATTAACTGATTTTTGAAGAAGGCAAACCGTATAACTCACCAATGAACATGGAAACTAATATGAATGAGTCTTCATTGCATCACTGTTTCCATTTCTGAATTTGCCCATTCTTCTTTTATCATTCAAACCTTTTCATTTATTTACCTCAAATATTTTTCTCCACTGATGTATCACAAACTGATTCTCTCCCTTAACTGCTAGCAGAACTTAGGTGTATTACTTCACTTATTGCCTTTCATGCATCAGTAAAACTTATTTTCTTTGATTCATCCAGCACTGCCTCATCACAGACATAAGCTACATCAGAAAAAACTGCAGAATTCTCATCGCATTCAGCAACCATCCTTGAAGCACTTGCCACTAAGCCATTCCATTTACCTTCTATGCTTTATTGAAATTTATCCATATCATTTGAAACTTTTCTTTCTTCACGTCTTAACCAGATGTTTACTGCAAACACTTAAATTGAATAGATCTCTGAATCCTCATCCAGAATTATGGAGACTGATTCCCATTGAATGAGTGACTTTCTGAATGAAATGCTTAAAACTGCTTCTCTCTGTCATCCATGGTGCCTGTAGCTAATCACGAATTAATGGATTCAGCACTGTGAGGAGATATTTCCCCTCCTACTTTTGCTCATCAGTAGGAAATGGGTGAAAAGGAAACTTTGCGATAACCGAGAAGAGTGAAAGTCTGGCACTGGCACTGAGGAATGGTTGGTTCCTTTAACTGTATCTTTTGTTGGTTATTGCAGGTGCCAAATTGTTTCGACCCGTAGATCGCGTTAAAGATCAAACGTTTTTCTTAAGTCAAATCCCCCAGTCAGCTCTTCAGAGGACGATGTTTCCATTAGGTAAGATTGATTCCGTTCACCTTAACTTAGCTACGAAGGTGGTACAATTTGAAAACAAAATTTAGTTTCATGGTAAGTTTCATCGATTGTTTAAAAGTTTGATATTGTTTAGGAATCTTGTAAGAGTTTTGCCATATTCATATTTTTTGTATAACATAGGAACTATGAGCAAAGAAGTTGTACGGAAGATAGCCAAATCAAGTGGCCTGGACCGAGTTGCCACTAAGAAGGATTCAATGGGAATTTGTTTTATAGGAAAGAGAGATTTTCCATCATTCATATCGGAGGTTAGAGTTATTTTGCTTATAATCTGGCCTATAATCTGCTTATAATGTCTCTCTCTCTCATGAATAATGATAAAACTTTTTGTGCAGTATATAAAAGACAGAGTAGGAGATTTTGTGGACGTTGAAACAAAAGAGAAGGTTGGGGAGCACCGTGGTTTACATCACTGGACTTTAGGACAGCGTAGCAAACTTCAAGGATTTCCGTGGAAGTATTACACCATCTCAAAGGACGTGGAAAGTAACATAATCTATGTTGTAGGTAACCATTACAGATTTTTCAGTTTTGTACACAATAAAGGTTAGCATGGGTAGGCAACAGAAAAATTTAGGTCTTGTCCCAAATGTGGTTTTCAGTGTTGTTTATAAATATTTTAATAATAACAAATGTTTCTGGCACGAAAAAAAATCTACATTCGTTGTATCTGTACAATTTTGACGGCTTCATATTGTTAAAATGGCAAGAATTTCAATACCTGACTAACTAAAATTATATTTGTAGGCCACTCGAGTCAAGAGCTCATTATTATTATTAGAAATATAAAGAGAATGGTGGAAGACAGCTAAAGAGAGTATGGTCGATTGAAAATACTACTCGATCAAGATTAGCGCCACCGAAGATTACTTATTTTTCTGTTGATCCACTTTTCATCGACTGTCGATGATTACTCGAGGCCCTCTATATTGAGAAACCTAAGTTTCTGTCATTCGTTAGAAAAAGTTGTTATATTTTTCGTTTGCCGACCCAAGGTCGAAGCAAATGTTAACATTTTTTTCGTCGTCCTTGTCGTAAAGAAAAATAGCTACAATCGTAAATGTGTCCCTCTCATTATCTAATTGTAAAGTTGTTGTTTTTAAGAGAACTTTTTCTCCAATTTAAGCAAATTTCCTACAAGGAATATTTATCATCCTTTTTAAGTTTAGTTTCAGGGGCGGCTTTAGGCGGGTGTCGGAGATACACTGCCGCACCCGGCTCCGCGCTTGGGCTGGCCCACTGGCAACATTGAGAGATCACATGATACAGAGAGCATTGTAGCCTCGTGGGAACTAAAACGCACATTCCATTTTATATAAATTAATTATACAATAATCTTTATTATAATTTTCGTATGTTAATCATTATAAATCGAACAAATATTTAAATGGGTTTTAACATCAATAAAAAAAAAGAAGCCCATTCCGAATACTGAACGCCGACCCCGCAGTTATTTTGCACCTAGCGCCGCCCCTGTTTAGGTTTAAGAATCCGAATCATTGTATCTTCTGAAAACTTTATTACAGTACTGTAATTTTTATGCGTTTGTTAAGTCGGTGAACCCGTTTTGACCGCCGCCTACTTTATATCATGGTATAGAAAGCAGTTAAATTATCTTCTACTAAATTATTATGCATCATATTGTTCTAATTCTTTAAGAATCGTTGGTTGAAAGGAAACTTTTTTAATGTAGGAAATAAAAGTGATTGAATTAAGGAAAAATATAAAATCAAAACCAATCTTTTTTTTTTTTGCACGTAGAATCCAGTTGATTAAGATCACTTCTAAAATTGAAACTGTCATCTTAGATTACAAATAAATTAATGATACAAACTCGGATTTAAAAATTAAGAGGTCTGATATCCAATTGAAGATTTGTAGTGCATTCACTATAATCGTATGATCTTCATACCGTTCGGGCTTAATAATTTTATTAATAATTATTATAGAGAACTACAATAACCATATTTTATTATAAATAATTTATTCGCACAAGCATGCACCTAATAGCTTCATCTATCCTTAGATGGTGGCCACTTTAAACCAGGAATACCAGAAATTGTGAAATTAAAAAAAATAAATCACTAACAAATGCCTTACATAATTAGACTATTAAACATAATGTTACCTTTAATACTTAGAATTGAAGATGAAGAGTTTTGCACAAATGAAATTTCATAGGCTTGTGTTTGCTTTGTGTGTGTGCAATATATATATATATATATATATGCAGTGGTGGGCACGTGCAACGATTTTTGTAGCGCCGCAGCCGCAACCGCAACTCTGCTGAAATAGTTGCGCCGCACGCGCAAGCGCAACCCTTTTCAAAAATTTGCGGCGCAACTGCCCACCTTTGTATATATGTATTACCTTACCTTACCTTACAACCTTACAAAGTTTTCGCGCGATGATTTCTTATTTCGCGAAGGTCAAGCTTGTCGCCCCTCCTCTCGAGTTGGATTCTTATGTTCTCCACCTCATATAGTAGCCAGGTACGCCCGGCACATCGGGGATTGTTCTGAGCCAGGCTTCTAGTCTTCTTTCGAAGATGTCCACTGCAACTCCCATCGTGTTTCTTAGGTCTTTGGGCAACTGATTAAACAGTTTTGGTCCTCTCACTACAAAACTATTTTCTTTCAGGGTTAAGGATGTTCCCTGTCTCGCCTTCAATTTGGGAATACGACACAGTCTACCGTTTCTACCTTCCACCGTTGTTTGGGGAATTATAGGCTTTAGAGTAAGATTAGGGACTAGTTTCTCCATTATTTTCCAAGTGTAAATAATGGTGTATTTCTCTCTCCTCCTTTCCAGTGAATATAGGTCTAGTTTGCGTAACCTTTCCCAATAATTTAGTTCTTTGCACCCATTGATCTTGGCTGTGGAGCTTCTCTGGATCCCTTCCAGCTGTCTAATGTCTTTTTTATATGGGGATGTTAGGACCGAGCAGTATTCCAATTTGGGTATGATCAGGGTTTTCAGTAGAGGAATCATTACATTCCTATCCCTTCTTTTAAAGGTTCTCAGTATCTGTCCTGTTATTATCTTTGCTCTGTTTACTGTTATCTTATTTTGTGTTTCAAATTTCGCATCATCTGTCATTACAACCCCTAAATCTTTTGCTCTGGAAAAGATTTAGGTCTTCTCTTTTTCTGTACTGTAATAGCTGAAATTTCTCGGTGTTAAACTTCATATTGTTGTCTTCCGTCCATTTGTAGATTCTGTTTATGTCGGTTTGTAGAAATCCTATGTCTTCTGGGTTTCTTATTTTTCTACTGATCTTTGTGTCATCCGCAAAGGATGTTACTGTGCTGTCTCTGGTAACGTCCTCATATATGTCAGTTAGCATGATTATGAAGAGTAGTGGAGCTAATACTGTTCCTTGTGGTACTGAGCTGAGGACCTCTAATTCTGATGAAGATACTCCTTGTACTGTAACGACTTGCTGCCGCTCACTAAGGAAATTATATATCCATTTCCCTACTTTTCCTGTTATTCCCATATATTTCAGTTTATGTATTATGATTCCGTGGTCACACTTGTCGAACGCTTTAGCAAAGTCTGTGTATAGTACATCATAGTTTTCATTACTTTCAAGTGCATCAATAATGTTGTTGTAGTGTTCCATTAGTTGTGATAGACATGATCTGCCTGACCGAAACCCGTGTTGGCTATCGTTGAATTTTTTCTGAATTTCCAAAAAGTCATAGATTTTCTGTAACTATTCTTTCAAATATTTTAGTGAGATGAGATGTAAGCGACACTGGCCTATAGTTTTTGGCCTCGGATCGATCTCCTTTATATATTGGAACTATGTTTGCGCTCTTCAGGATGCCCGGTATTTCTCCCGTGTCTAGTGATCGTCTCCATATCCAGTATAGGCGCTCAGCGATTGCATTCTTGGAGTTTTTGATCAGTGTGGCATTCCATTTATCCGGTCCTGCCCCTGAGTGTGTTTTTACTTTCCCTATGGCTTGTGTTATATCATCCGTCGTAAAGTTGAAATCCGTTATACTTTCCCCTTGTGGTTGTTCTTCAAAGAACGCGTTTCTATCGCATATCAATTTGTTAGTTGGGATATGAAAGATAATTCGTACTGACCTCTTAATATTTCAGATACTTCTGTTAGATCATCAGATAAAGCAATGTTCTCATTTTTTAAAGGTCCGATAGTCGCATGGTTTTTCGACTTCCGTTTTGCAAAATTATAGAAGTACTTTGAGTTAGCCTTTATCGCTTCTATAGCGTCGTCGTCTTCTTTTTCTGTATGCTTCTCGATTAGTTCCTGTATGTCGGCATCTATACTTTGCAGTTTATCATTTAATATTTTTCTGATGTTGTTATCTTTACAATTACTTAATTTTGCAGTCACTCTTTTTCTCTTTCGAAACAATGGCCTCTTTTGTCTCTCGAACCTGCTTCTCTTTCCTCTTTGTTGTATCTTTGGGACATGTTTTTCCATAATTTTTAACGTCATTAGCATCTCCTCCGTTGTCTTGGCCTCGAAAATGGTTTTCCAATCTATTACTTCCATGCTGGATGTCACATCTTCCCAGTTTATAGCTTTGGAGTGAAAATTAAAAATTTCGAATTTGCTTCTTTCTGTTGTACGTGTTCTTCCCTTTTCTGTTGTCTTTATATTAGTTATTTCAATGATGTTGTGGTCCGATATCATAGTTGGGGATATCTCTACATAATCAATTAGATTACTGTTGTTTGTGAATACCAAATCTAGGCAGTTTTTTTTTCTTGTGTTTTCTGTTATTTCTTGCGTTAACATAAATTCATCAGCTAGAGCTAGTAGCATTTTTACCTGCTCCTGGTCTTCTCGTGTGCCCCCCTTGTCCTTGTGTATACATATATTTTTCCCTAACCTTTTATATTTCATGACTGGGAAATTAAAATCACCACAGAGAAAAATATTTGGGGTTGGAGAGTGTAAATCTTTTACCCAGTTTCTTATATCTGTAATGGAATCTGAAAATTTTGAGGTTGGCTTGTTTGGGGGTCTGTACATTACAATTAGTACCATATTTAATTTTTAAATTTTTGCTGCTACACATTCTACGTAGCTGTTTGAGGTACTTATAGCCATTCCTGCTATGTGCCTCGCGTGTGTAAATAGCACATCCTCCTTTACGTCTCACTGTTCTGTCGGCTCGGAGGATGTTATAGTTGTCAATTTGTATTTCTTTTTTGTCAATACAGGACTCACAATTTTCACAGTTCGCCTGGCAGTCCTTTAGATGAGTTTCCGTGAGGCATGCAAAGTCTGCTCCGGCTTCTTGCACGAGTCCTTTCAGGTATACAACTTTGTTCATGGAATGGTATCAGCATTTTTTTCCATATTTGCAACTCCCATATCTTGCATAAGTGTTGCAGACCGTAAGATGGTGGAACATGCATTTCTTATCAAATTTGCAGTATCCACTTGTGTAATGCGTTTTGCATAATGTGGGATGTGCATATATGCATTGCCCATCCCGATATCTGCAGTTCCCTTTCGCCTGGTATTTACATACGATATTTTCTACGCTTCTACTTCTTTTCTTATTATTTTCAAAGTTCTTAATTTTGGCATTATCATTATTTTTCTTTGGCTGTTTATTTTCGACGTTTTTAGTTATCTTTTTATCATTTCGCTCGTTGGACCGTTTGACCATTTCGCAACTTATTTATTTCTTTTCTGTCATCTATGTCTTCCTTCCGTATTATATTGTTTATATTGTTATTCGTTATTAAATTGTCGTTCATTATTATGCTGTTATTCGTTATTTCGTCTTCTCTCATATCCACCCGGTTTTTCGTTGGGACCAGTCCGGACCCATGCGTCCCCATTATTTCATTCTTTTTTGTAACTTTCGAGTTCGCTATCTCCATTTCTTTAAAGACCGCGAAAGAATTTACGGTCTGTGTACGTGCGCCACGTAAAAATTTGATCCCCACGACGTGTTTCGCGTTCGAGACAAGAGTTATTTCCCTATCATTCCAATTCATGCGGATAAAGTCATTCAGTCGTTGACAGAAATCACATCTAATCGCCAAGTTTTCTGTCGTTACCAAATTGCACAAATTACAGATTAAGTGAGAATTTGGACCCATTGCCATGCTATTCCTTAATTAGCGTAAAAAGAAATACATATATATATAATTTTTTTTTACAGAATTAATTTTTATTTTTTGTGTGAGTGGAATGCAAATTTCATTCAAGACACACACACACACACACACACATTATATATATATATATATATGTGTGTGTGTGTGTGGCTCTTGAATGGAATTTGCATTCCACTCACAAAAAATGAAAAATGAATTCTGTAAAAAAATAATAAACCACCCTTCATAAATGCAAACTTATGAGTTTTCCAGCCTGGTTCATTTATAAACAGGATCTACCAACTTTTAGTACGTGCATATTGCGAGTTGGTTTATATTGTGACCTCGTGTGAGTGTAAAGTTTGTCTTTATGAAAAAAATAAATTCACTCAAAAAGTTCTTTTTTTTTCTCTCCTTTGTTCAGTTATATAAAAATATTGAAAATTATTGTTATTTTCCCCACGTTTTGGATGTATTAATTCAGTGATTTCTTTATGAATTGATCCCGTATTATAAGAAGCGAATTAAATTTAACTTTCTGAACTATTTTAGGCGAGAGGAAGTGATCATCCTGCTTTGTTCTCCAGCGGGCTTTATGTTCAACCATTTTACTGGATCGATGAACCCCCGGAAGAGCTGTTAACCAATGGGCGGGTAAGACGAGTTTAATTCGGTGGTTTTTGCATTATTTAAAATTCATTATGAGTATTTAAGCTTATTTAATTTATAGTTTTTGTAAGTTATTATTTTTAAAAATCACTGTTTTATAACCCAAACGTCAAGGGGTGTAAAGGTTTATTGAAATTTGAAGCCCTACATTTTTGTAGGTGCAATACCATGATTGGTGTAAGAGGGCGTTATTATTATTTACTAATTTAGAGGGATATTTTTCCTATAGACGCAGTAAAATGTTTTGCGTTTTTCTTCGTTTCAAATACATTTTGCTCTTTCTTCGGGAGTCACTGGAGGGATTCAGTCTCCTCCCACTTGCTAATTTTTTCCTACTTCTCCATTCTTGTTTGCCAACCTTTCTCCGTTGGTTATAATGTACTTTTCGCAATCGAGGATTAACACTCCATGCGAGGGTGGAAATTCGGGTGTCATAATGTCTTTTATTAATAATTAAGGTGTACCATTGTTGGAGCAGAACGAAGAACGAGGCGAATTCTCTGTTGGGGTTTTGTGAGCTATGCAAAGATTTTGAATATTTGATCAACGATTCTAGTTTCGTATTTTGTGAAAGACACTAGTATAGAATGTATATGAAAACGGTTTAAGTACAATAACCGCACTTAAATAAGATTGAATGTAAAAAGGCAATAAAGTGGGAAACTAACAGCTACTGGGACTCGAATATGCTCAATAAAGGCGACGTCACCCAATATGGGTCATCACAAGACGATATATCGCAGGCAAGAATTAGGTCGTTGCATAGAAGGTCAAGGTCACAAGTAGAGGTCCGCGCCATAACTTTTGGACTGCTCAACATATATTGATGAAACTTCATCATACGGGTGATCACAAGATGATGTGTTTTGCGCAAACCTCGCATCCCAGCATTAAAGGTCAAAGGTCAAACAGAGGTCCACTCAACATAAATTGACGAAGCTTCACACACATATGGATGATCATGAGACGGTGTGGTTTTAGGAAGATTCAAGTCGCTGTATCAAAGGTCAAGATCACAGTGTGGTTAAAGGTCAAGTAGAGATCTGTGCCATAACTTTTGAACCGTTCTACATAAATTTGCGCAGAACTATGGAAAATTTTAAACATTTCTTTCCCGCCTTGAGTAAGTTCTGTCGATTTTTTTCCCCCCCAAATCAGCAAATGGGAGTTTTTCTTTTAATGTTTTCATTGGCGTCAGTGCACGGAAAATTTTATATGTATTTTGTTCTTTTTGTGCCTAGTCTCAAGTAAAGTGTCCAATGAAAGTAGGCCCAATGCCTACTTAATCTTTTGTTTTTGGTATTTTCCATGGTAACTTTCCCTACCTCCGATGGACTTTTACTCCAAAACCGAAGCAGTTCGTAGTTATACAATATAATAATTTAAATTATTATTTTGTATTGAAATACGAATTATAAGTTACTGTACTATAGGTTCGACCTAGCCGTAAGCTGTAATGTAAACTATAATAGGCGCGTATAGCTTTTCCATAAGAAACTCCCAATCAAAATATACCAAGAATCGATTTGCCCAACTCTCCCTTTCAAACACACTGAATTTTTTTCCCAAAATATTCTTAACCCCATTAGCGCTAATTGGAATTTCCTACCGCCAAAATTGTGTCATTATTGCATCACTTTATTCACGTGATCTTCGGTATGAGTAATTGATATGACGCACTCTAAAAGCTTGCGTCATATCAATGACATACCGAAGATCATTTAGATTAATCATTTAGATTTATTCGCGTGTAAAGATATATAGATTGGGGCTGCTGCTGCTCCTCATTCACTATTCAAATTAATAGTAATCTCCGATTGCAGATAGAGTGCAAGTTCTGCTTTCAGCATGTAGACAGTCCCGTGAACTGCGTTGTCACTTCTTGCAGTTCTAATCCTGGCCATTATTCCCCTTCGCAGGACACCTGTTTCATTAGTCTCGCTGAACCTGTAAGGGCTATCACTCCTGGACAGGTAAAGTGGGACATTTTTGTTAAGACTAGTTTAGGAATAGTGTCGTAATTTAAGGTATTCATTGCCATACTCGCTTTATAATTCATTTGTATGATAGGAGAATATGTCGTAATTAATAGTTTGCAAAGGGGATTAGCTAAACGAAATAAATTTTAATTTCTTGCATTACGAGTTACGAGTTAACTTTTAAAGTGAAGTTTCCCTCATAATTTTTAAAGACCTTTTTACTGGAAGGCAATTTCATTTATTTACTTAAAAACCTTCTATTAAAAAACAAACTTTCAGTAACTTAATTTCACATTCATAACAGCCATTAAGTGACTGAGCGAGTTTCGTGTTCTTTTAGTGGATTTTGAAATCTATTAATAAGAGTCAAAGTGCTGGGGAACCCTTCACGAAATTATTTCCTTAATGAAGCACTTCACTTTCATCAATCACACTCCCCCCCCCCCCCTCTTTCTGTCCGCCTTTTTTCACCTTCCAGCTACCAGTTCCCCTCAACCAAATGAACCTTGACAAAAAATTAATAGATTCGTTGCATTGATTTCGCAGTTCGCCGTTATTTACAAAGGGGACGAATGTTTGGGATCGGCCCAAATAATTCGTAGCGGACCTTCGTTATACGAATTCAACGTTAACAACTGCAGAGAGAAGATACAGTCAGGTGGAAAAGGAAAAACTTAATTTTTACAAATTCCTTTCACGATGACGTAGTAAGTTCTATAATATAAATACCTGTTCGTAAGAAAAATAATTTGAATCGAAAGAATTTTCTAGAACTGGGACCACAACTCAGTCACCAACCCTATTACACATAGGGAGACGGCAGATACAGCCTCATCCCCGGGGATTCCCGTACGATATGCATGAGAAAACAATTCTCGTACCCCTAAGGGGTCGTGTAAATAAAGTATTACGTCATTTGTTTTATAGCCTTTTGCTTAAATCAAAGGTCAAAGTTGTTTTCCGCTTCCTGTCGGTTAGCAGTTGGATGGGGGACCGTCCAGATAGTGTTGCGACCCGTAGTTCGATCTCACGTAAAGCTGTAGGTCCCTTTCGTCGTATGACTGTAGAAGGTGTGGAGGAAGTTAAACGCCACCATTACATTTGCTTTAAGAAATGAAAGCGTAGCTTTGCAGTTCGGCCGTTTGTAGCAGTCTTTCATCGCTGAGTTGTGCCCCGCTTAAAGCCGATTAGAATCGTTTGCACATTAATGCGCAAAATTTAGAGTT
Source organism: Bathynomus jamesi (assembly GCA_023014485.1). Classification (NCBI taxonomy): domain Eukaryota; kingdom Metazoa; phylum Arthropoda; class Malacostraca; order Isopoda; family Cirolanidae; genus Bathynomus; species Bathynomus jamesi. The sequence goes on from JAJOZX010000150.1 coordinate 959,254, forward strand.
TGGAACTCCGATTGTTTCCGATTCATATGTAAACGACCACAGTAGGTTTTAATCAGGGCACGACTCAGTGGTGAAAAACGGCCATGTGATGATGAGCTTTAGACACCTATTTTAAGTCAGAGTTTAGGAGAAACAAAAGACAGATTCGTAGCAACATTTATTAATATTGGGTGAGTAATGACTTTTTTTTTTTTTGTGCCGTGCGATGCTCCGGTTACCAGCCTTTGTCGTAGATCGTATGAGGCAATTTAGAGAGTATAGTTATCTATTGTTACCTCTTCTGTGTATTCACGTCCGTGTTCGCGCATTAGTCAAGTAGGTGATAATTTGTTCATTGTAGACTTAGTGGAAAGTTGTATTTATGAAGTAACCTATTTGAACCTGTCCTATTACTGTGATTTAGTAAATTGTGTAAAATGTATCTCTCTACACTAATGGAATATTCCACTCCAAGAAAATGAAAATGGTGTATCCAAGTGTAAACGTCATAAAGAAACACGGAAAGAAAATTCTGAAGATTGTATTTATTTTTGTAGGAGTCGGTAAAGATATTTTGGTCTTCTGTTCGTCGGCCGTGAACATTCCGTTGACCTTGAACGATAATGGTTGGACCACGGACGTAGGTCTGTTCTCGAGTACATAGTTTATCACGACCAATACGAGGATGATGATAAAGTTGAAAACCATGCAGAAGATGAACCAGACGTCGATTAGCTATGAAAAAAATTTATTGGAAGTAAAAAATTGTTACAGAAACTATTTCCAAAGAACTCCCGAAAAACTAAACGGAATTAAACTAGTTTATTAGAATCGCGGGCTTTTGGCCTCTTCTTGTCATCTGGTGCGAGTAGAAAGGAAGAGGAGAATCAATTGTATGTATGCACGCATTACTTTGTAATCTTGTAGTTCCGCTCCTCTCTCTCATTGCGCAAAAGTTAGCTCGTGGTCCTATCTCTAGAATTGGCTTGGTGGAGGGGGGTTGGTTTCTCGGCCTCCCATATCCAAGTATACTCGGATCATCTGGGATTTTCCGAGCCAGGTATCTAATCTTTTAAAGACTACCACATCGACAACTTGTTCCTCTTGGTTGAGGATGTTCTTTGTACAGAATTTAGTTTGGCAACACTACACTTTCGGAGTTTATTTTCTCATGATTGAATGGTTAGAAGCTCCCATTCGAGGATGGAAACTATATTCCCTATTCTTGTGCATATTATTGTCTTTTTCTTGTCTACCAAGGAACGTGGATTTAATGTTATCTTTTCGAGTAATTTAGTTTTCTCGGCTGTGACGTTTTTGAATTTTTTCTTCATACGGGGACGTCAAGAGGGAGCAGTATTGTAGTTTTGGTGATTTTTTTTTTGGGGGTCGAGAGAACCATTACATTATTATCCTTTCATTTAAAAGTTCTGGGTATCTCGTCCGTAAATTGTGGAAGGAATTAACTAAAACAGATGGAATAATATGCCCCAAATAAACAGGAAATTCGAAGAAACGCAAAAGGAAGCTTCAGTAGCTATAAGGATCGACAATGCGAAGTCTCGGATGCAAAAGGGATTATGGGACATACTGAAAACCTTTAAAAGAAGGGACAAGACTTATTAATTCTTTTGATGAAAAAATAAAAAATACTAAACCGGGAATACTGCTTAGTCTCGACGTCCCTATATAAAGAATTCATAGCCAAGATCAGTGGCTGCAAAGATAACGTACAGGGTGTCCACAATGTCTTGGCACCCCAATAAAATATTGGTTTTCCTTTCAGGCATATTTGAAATGTCATAGCAGTAACTATACGACTGAACAACGCATATTGGCTAGTACTTAGGTTCATGAGCGACCACGTGATGTCAAAACTATTAAAAATATTCGTGCAGCTCATCCAAAAAGCACTCCGTTGAAAAGGAAAAGCTATTTTCAATGGTTTTGCCATTATGTGGTCCGCTCATAGACCCAGGTACTAGCCAATATGCGTTGTTCACTCTTACACATTTCAAATGGGTTTGAAATAAAAACGCAAGCCGTAGCAGGCATTATACGTAATATACGAGAGGAAACCACGATAAACGGGGAAACAGGCCGTGCTTGAAAGCGGTAAGTAACCACAATCCAACAGTATTCCTAGCCGGCACACGGAGAAGTAGAGCCATTCTTGTCCTCACCTCTCTACCCGGCGGTAGGGTGTTTGTTTCCGCAGAAATCACTCCTAAGAAACAGTCTTGGAGAGGGTCATTCTCTGCTAGAAGAGCCCCAAAGTAGTGCGCCCTTGGAAGGTAAGATGGGTTTACAAGACAGACACAATCTTACTCTCACATACATTGAGTTGGGGCGAAACTATTAATGTTAAAGTTATTCTTTCGCAGGGTACAATGTCCTTTGTATACCCTAGTTTCACTTTCCAAGGGAGAACTATTTCGGGGCATGATACCTGCAGGAGCAAGCATTGCAACCACTGAGTAGAGAGGTGAGGACAAAGATGGTTCTAATTTACTCTGCTAGGTACGAACGCTGTTGGATTGTGGTGGTTTGCAGTTTTCAAGTAAATATATATAGGGTGGCACAAAAGTTGCGCATTAGGAATTTTGTGTCGATTATAAATTTTTTTTTTCCCTTTTTTAGGTAGGGCATGGCTGCAAAATTAGCGATGGACGAGAGGGTGAGCTTAGTTTTAATGCATGGGATACCAGGTACTACAAATAGATGAATTACAGAATTTAAATTCTGTAGCGATTCATCGATTTGTTGTACCTGTTATTCCATGCATTAAAAAACCAAGCTCACCCTCTCGCCTAGTGGTAATTTCGCAGCCATGCCCTACCTAAAATAATATAGTCAACACTGAAAATTCTTATGATGCGTGACTTTTGCGCCACCCTGTATATTGTGAAACGGGCATGTCTTAGAAGTTCAGATTAAATTTATTGGTTTTTTTTTTTGGCTCCTCTGAGGGAGGTACGGGCTCAGACCCTTCTCCAGACCGTTTTAACAGTTTTCATTTATGAGAAATTGATGCTTCAAATTACAGGCTGCTTCAGATAACTTCCCCCTCAGTCGACAACTGAGAAAAGTTTCCTTATTCGGGAAAAAAAATGTCACTCCCATTTTTGGTGAAGGCGCGAATGAGAATTAGGAAATATTAACCAAAGTAGGAAAGTGGATAAGAATAATATGGCATGAAATGGAAATTGATCGATTTCATAATTTCTTCCTTCAGAACTCATTTTTTATCAACGAATTAAATGGGAATGACTGAGTGGGATGTTACCTTTGTGGAGTTAGTTCCACCTGTTACTACAAAAGCCCATAAATGAACTCTTGAGGGTATCGTTTACTCTCATGAACTAAACTTTAACCTGCCTTCATATAAGCCGTCCTCGCTACTCCTTGGCTGGTTTGGAGGAACAGTGCAGCTAACACCATCAGTGCGGTCAGGGATATCATAACACGATTAGTGAAATCAGCGACGGAGAAGTAGAAAGTCATGTACGTAATGAAGACAATTAAGCTTGTCGGAACGTACCTGAAATGGTTATTAATTTCTTCAATGACTGCCCTAACGGGAAAAGCCAATAACCTACTAAAAAATATTAAAAACTGGTTCTAAAACTCGCTGCAACAACTACGGCTACTTTTAAAACTAAAGATGATCTGTTTCCCTTAGTTAACACACAGTTAAGATATCCCAAATTAAATCTCTACTGAAGAATTCTTATATCAAATAATGGTGAAATGCGTCTTTTCCGATATTATTTTGGGGAAATGCAGAATTGACGTCGACGTTTTCCTCCCAGTCGGCGGATTGCTCTCGGGTACCTCGCCACTGAAGCCTACTTTATAGAAGGAAAGGGCATTTAAGCAAAGTGCTTCACTTCATTTCTTAGAATAGAGACCGCTAAATATTTTTTGGTAATTATAAAGGGTGATCCAGAGAAATGGGACCCAAAAGAAACCCCTGTAACTCTTAAAGTATAAGTCCTTTTATAAAATCATACGCATCATTCGAAAGAGGATAGTTACAAGTAACTACACTTCTTCCATGCTCATAATATTGCTCAGTTATGAAACGCAGCTGTCCCACAGTCCATGCAGTCATCTTGAAGGGTTAGTTTTAACTAACACTTATTTTGTTTTGTATCTTGTCTTGTCTTGTATTGTCAAAACCTATACAAACAAACTTGTAACTATCCTCTTTCGAATGATGCGTATGATTTTATAAAAGGACTTATACTTTAAGAATTACAGGGGTTTCTTTTGGGTCCCATTTCTCTGGATCACCCTTTACAACCGATTCAAATTACTGAGTTCCATCACAGGAATATTTTTCTAACCAATTGTACCTGAACCATAGTCCAATAATTTAATACAATGTTATACTATGCTATAGTATCAAATTTACTTATATACTGAATTCCCATGAAGGGCTAACCTCAATAATGAGACCAAATTCTACACTCTACGTACTATCCTCTAATATCAGCAAAATTTAGGGACCTAGTATGTTTCATGGACTGCTCTCGATTTTCCTACAAAATTGCAAACAAGGGCAGTCGATGACCCTGATTTTGTTTCTGCAATTGGTTTTCTTGAGAAACCTAACCTATATCGACCCATCTACCGCAGGTCACACTCAGCAGGTGGAAAGCTTGTGGAATTCATTGAAACAAACTGCGATGCGGAACAGATCGCGACCAACTTGACTCGTACCTTTCTGAATTTGTATGGCGTAAGCGCCACACCAGCTCGGACTTATTAAAAAAGATGGAGTGTGTTGCGTCGTTTCAGTAAATAAATTTATTCAATATCCAATAACATTTTTCTTTATCATTTCTCGAGTAAACCGATTGCAGAAACAAAATCAGGGTCATCGACTGCCCTCGTTTGCAATTTTGTAGGAAAATCGAGAGCAGTCCATGAAACATACTAGTCCCAAATTTAGTGATGTTAAAAGATAAAGCTATGTACTCACGTGCCAAAAATGTAATATTTGTACAGATTGAAGAATGTTATAACAAAATTAACTTCACTGAATCCATTGACGATGTGCGCTTCCGAAAATATTTCGTTAACCTGATATTCTAACAGCCTCCTTTCACCCTGAAATTTCAGTACAATACGTTATTGGAGTTTAATACTGTTCATTCTAATTGTTGTTATTAAATATTATTAAAAGTTCCACGTAACCGTTTCATTTACTTTTTATTGTCTCTGCCATATGACTATCACGTACGTACAGTATATAGTACACTTAGTACAGCCACCTTTTCGTCTTACTGTTCTGTTCTGTTAGCTCGTAGTATGTTATAACCGATTTATAATCTTTTTTATCTATGCAGTATTTGCAGCCTTTGAGATGTGTTTCTGTGAGGCACGCAATGTCAGCCCTTGTTTCATCCATAAATTCTTTCAGATATGAAACTTTGTTTAGTGAGTGATTTAGTTTTAGCCCTTGAATATTTGCCAGGACTATGTTTTCAGTTTTGTGTTATCCCTCGTACCTTCCAAATTCATTATCCTTCGATGTTGCGTGTTTTATAACCCTATGGTCCTCTGAAAAAGATTTGTTTGCGTTTCTGTTCAGTAAATATGTGTTGCCCGAAGGGGCGAAAGGTAATAGCTTCCGCAGGAACTAGAAAAAATATCTCGCCCGTAAGGCTGTGTTTTGGTATGTGGGGGGTGGGGGGGTCTAGTAATGATAATCGAAGACTTGCAGTTTTAAAACGTTATATTTGCAAAAAACATTCTATAGGAAATACTGCACTCGTTTGAAACAACTCAAAAATTTTACGAACAACTCAAATGTTTACCATTTAAGTTCGTTACCAGAAAAATAAGGATGGTTAGTCATAGTATGGCTAAATTTGGTTAAATCAATCAAGTGATTATAACTAAGTACTTTTCCTCTATAATTTTCCTAAATCCATTGGAAATAATGAACTAACCAAGAATTCCGCCCCTCCTGACAAAAATGTGACACTTCTCTCTCCTTGCGCTGCTCGTAAAACCAATTTGCAACGCTGAACATCAAATGGGTAATTTGAAAGATCGAATTGGCAGAGGAAACTCAGCGTTAAAATTCTTTTCTGATTCAAAGGGTTCAAAGATCCTGGGAACAATTTATCTGTGAATAAGCGTTAAACGTAAGAAAAAACTAGTATATTGTTTAGCATAAATAGTTTTATACAATGCAGCAATATTCCGATTTTGTATGAAACAGAAAAAAGTACTGTACAGCGTTCTGAGGTTTCAATAGTGAATCATGGATGGCTGGAGTCGAATTTATGGAAAGTTCACAAGTTTATCGTGTGAAAAATTACAGGAAGTTTAATAATTTTTTCTAAATGGTTTTAATGAAAGAAAAACTGTATTTATATTGTATAATTTACTTTAACATGAAAGGAGAATAATATTAATATATCACTCTCCTGAAAACCTGGATTTTAACTTTTGAAAACTGCCTTTAACGAAAGTAAAAAAAAAAATTTAGTCTTATTTCCATATACAGTACTAAAATTGTAGATGTTCGTTTTAACGCCTCTTAACAGCTAATGAAAAATATATGAGAAGAACATTTTTATGGTTAACAAAGGGATGATACTATATGAGGAAAATGACCCCAGAATTTTAAATACTTTATACTTTGTAGATATTAACACATTCCCCACCAGCACTTTTTTAAAAAAGTAACCAGCCACCAGTGATTGGCACCGTTACAATAAATTGGGCGGCGTTACCGTTACATAGTTACTTTTGAAAATCCTTAAAGCGTTACCATTACTCAATACATGTAACGACGTTACAAGTAGCTAGTTACATTTGATATTTGTTTATGTGCCTTCACACGTATTTTGAAACTACAGATAAATTTACAAATGGCAGCCATACCACATAAATTCTAATAGCTACTATTATTGACTATATAAATGTTGTTCTCTTAAGAACGATATATTGCACAATAATTTGCACCCCAATGATTTTTGGGAAAGATGAAGAGACCTAGAAAATATAAATTTAGTTGTTGCCACTAACACGGAATAGTGAATTACATTTAATAGTCCTCGTGAATGGAATGGCAATGTTATCAAATTCAAGTATCGAGTAACGAAAACATCCGTTACATTGATAAAAAATTTGCAAAGCGTTACCGTTACTCGTTATTTTTGTAACGTTCGTTACGTAACGTCGTTACATGTAACGCGTTACTGCCCATCTCTGCCAGCCACCGCCAGCATTTAGGCAAGTTTATACTCAACTACAAGGTCTCGCCAAAAATTTAAAACTAGATATATCTCTAAACAAAATATATCAAAATAAAGCTTATAATATATTATATACGTTCAATACGAGATTTCTTGTCTTTGGTGGTGAATGTGTTAAAACCACAGACATATGTGGGATAGACCTGCCATTCAGCCTTAAACCTTGAGATTTCAAGCCCCATGTTTTTTACTTCACCCAAAGTTTATAATGTAGTTAGAACTAACTTTGAAAAATTTATTAGTGTTATTATTACTAGTTTCACGTGTAAATACTACTTTAATAAATGTTTATTATAAAAACAGCGAAACGATTTTTTATATTCTTGGACGAAATTGCGGTATGTGGCAATTCTTTTCCATAGAGACCCATTTTCCACATAGGTCTGTAATTAAAGCTATATAGTCTCTGCGACAATCTGTGTTACGCGTTAATGGTGTTGCCAACTTTTAAATTACAATTTAAAAAAAAGGTGAGAGATTTAGGTTCGACCAAAATTTACCTAATACTTAATCCGTTAACATTCTGGATTTTCATTCATAATTTTTCATACACCTAAGCGAGTTAAACAGCTGATAAGCTTATTTTTAGGGAATGCTTAACACCGGAGATTAGCAAAGCAGCGTGAAAAAATAACGTTCATCCCACAGTTTAAGTGCACATAAAAGCACATGCCTTCTTTCAGTCTCCTAACATCATCTGGGACGGGATCCGAAACTTTGTGAATGAAAGTCTGAGAACCATGATCAATAATGTTCACTTTACTTCCTGATTCGTCTTCTAAGAAAAAATTTGGAACCCAAATTTCCTCCACATTCGTAAGACTCACTTGATTCTGTTCAATATTTTTCTGAAAGAGTAAAAGAGAGAGTAACAAGATCGGAATAATTGTTGGTACTTGTGGGTTATCTGTCGCCACTTTTTAATATTTTTTTTATTTATTTATTTTTATATATTAAGAGAAGAGGATTCTTTATACTGTACGGCATTGACGATTGGTTAGGTTAAGTCGTGCTAGTTTGGTTAAATACCGTTTTATTTAACCAAACTAGCACGACTTAACCTAACCAATCGTCAATGCCGTACAGTATAAAGAATCCTCTTCTCTTAATATATAAAAATAACTAAATAAAAAAAATATTAAAAAGTTTTTTATTTAACCAAACTAGCACGACTTAACCTAACCAATCGTCAATGCCGTACAGTATAAAGAATCCTCTTCTCTTAATATATAAAAATAAATAAATAAAAAATATTAAAAAGTGGCGACAGATAACCCACAAGTACCTAATTGTTTCAGGACGTACACCTGCATTAACATCAAAAGATTTGTTTCTTAACGAATTTGTATAATATAACACAATATAAACAAGAACTATGCGGATCGATATCATGTACCCGCCTATATTTGTGACCTTAAAGTATTATGCTAGGATCCGATTCTTACTCCTGACACACAGTCTTGTGATGATTCATATGTGCGTGAAGTTTCATCAGTCTATGTTGAACGGCTCAAAAGTTATGGCGCGGACATCTATTTGACCTTTGACATTTATTTATGACCCTGACTTTTGATGCAGGGACCTGATTCTTGCTCATGACAATATCATCTCGTGATGATTCATGTGTATGTGAAGTTTCATCAATTTATGGACGGACAAGCGCAATCCAGTATAACCCCTCCAAATTTACTTCATTATTTAGATTATACTTAATTTATCTCCCTTCAAAATTAGTTATTATTTCCTTACCTTCAGATTCTGATAAATCAATCTTGGATCGTTCCATTCTAGGCTAATCGTAAGGTCGTATGACAAAGTGAGGTCGATGAGAGAAAAAGATCTGATAGAGGTTACCATTAGATCTACTTTTACTTTCAAAGAAGAACCATCTTCCTCAGGAGGAGGAAGAACTTTAATGTACGAAGGTGAGACCTGATACATAAAAAAAGGTTTTGTTATCAACTATAATTTGTAAACAGTGTCCCAAATCACTACTAGAACAAGTACGAGCGAGACGTCAGTGGTAGAGGACAGGGTTTGCAGTCCCGAAGGTCTTGGATTAATCCTCGTAAACTACACGAATCCCTGAGCAGTTTCTCAAACAAGACTACTTTTTGTCAACCGAAAATACAAATGAATAAGTGATCAGATCGACTCACCGGTAGTTTTGCTTAACATGAAGTAACGAAGTATTTTTGGGTTATGCGTGTCACTTCGCTGTATAGAAAATCTAATTAAAAGTTGTATTTTATTATTTACGTTACATTCGAGGAATGTAGAGGAGCAAACTGAAAGTATCCACCAGTAATCATTGTCGTTACAGACTACTGTATCCTACTGAGCTCCTACTGTAGAAATAAATCTGGATTTTATAAAGTTCGACAGACCACCAGGGCCGGATTAAGACCTTTAGAGGCCCTAAGCACTTAAAAGATTTTGGTGCCCCATATATATGTAATTCAAAATATAAACAAAAATAAACCATAAAATAAAATTTTATTTTTTGAAATGAAACAAAACTTACAGTAAGATGGAAAATAATGTTTATTTTTGCATACTTCCACTTCATTTATATTTGAAAAGTTTTCTCCTACTTTTTTTAATTGCAAAGTCTTTGATCAGATCCTCAAAACTAATCTTACGTAACACATCTGCTTCTATACTTAGTAGAGATAAGGCATCCAGCCTGCCTTGTTGCATAGTTGTTCTGTTGGTATTTTTAATATACTTCAACTGAGAAAATGAACGCTCAGCTGAGCAATTTGTGACCATTAATGTTAAAAATATACGAAAGGCAATTTCTACATTTGGGAAGGCACACTCAATATTGTCTTCTACAATTATTTTATAAAGTTCAGCATGACTGAATCTTGTTTTTACATTTTTTTTTGCACTGAAAATTTCTGTGGTGCCCCCCTTCCCTTGATGCCCTAAGCACGGGCTTATTTTGCTTAATGGTTAATCCGGCCCTGCAGACCACACACAATGCAAAATGACATTATAAATGCTACGACATGTCATTAATATGTCAACAGCACGCACGAATAATTTAAATTTGTAGTTTTCAGTTGAAGGAGTCTCCCTTTCGGGTTACGAGCGATAGAGTTTATGGCATGAAGAAGGAATTAATAGAAATGGTTAGTCATTGCTCCTTAACTTTAAAAGGAATAAAAGAGAAATGCTCTAAACGCGAACGAGAGCAATTCGTGGCACGCCAGATCGTGAATAAAAGCAATTTTCATTACAAGAATCAGGGAAGCACCAAACATGAAAGAAAAACGGCTATAGCGCTCGCTTCAAATCAAATCATTAATTAATTAATTACAAACCTTAGTTCTCTGAAAAAAAATTACCCGTCAAATGTCATACACAATTTTAATTCTTTTCAGTATTTAACTGCATACTTAAAAATGTGTTGATACTTTCCTGATTTTAAAAAAGTGTAAAGTTTATATTTCCGTCTTGATGTAACCGTCTGTATTGAATAATTTTGAAAGTTTTTTTTGTTTTTTTACTGAACTTAATTATGTTTAATTAAAAACAGTAGTCATGGAAAATTACCAAAGTACAAACTAGTGTACATTAATTATGCAAGCCATCTTTAGTACTCTTTTGTATTATTAGTTTGCGCAATATTCGGAAATCTTATCTTTTAGAAAGTCAAGCAAGTCACCCACAAAGACTTTAGCTGAATCCTATATTGTAAATAGCATAGAGCTTATTAACAAACTAAAGTTTCTTAATGATTTCAGTTTCAAATTGGTTAGTTTTGTTTTAAGTTCTTTACTTAATAAAGTTCTTGTGGATGACGTGTTTGACTTTTTAAAAGATAAAATTTCCAAATATTCTTTCCTCGAACTTGAACTCAAAAACTCTTATTGAATTAATTAACCTTTGCGTCAAAGTGTAAAAATTTCATTTTGAAGACAAATTTCACGCTAAGTCATTTGGACTGGCAATAGGGAAACCCCTATCACCTATGTTAGCTAATTTATATGAAGTTTTTTTAAATAAGAATCTTGTCCTCTATAGTAAATTTCAACAATGATGTCTTATGCCTTTGGCATAAGTGTGTAATTTGGATGTTGATGAATTCTGATAAGCTCAGTAACTTAGTTCTATATATAAAATTCAGTGTTAAAAGAAAAATGACAAATGCTTATCACTTCTGGATTTAAAATTTCGAAAATGCTTAAATCAATCCAAAATTAAAGCTTTTCGCGAGCCTTTTAATAACAATTTATACTGATGACTACCCTTAGATAAAGTTTCGATTTTCTCCTATTTTTCTCAGAGGATTACGAGTCGTTATTCCCCAATTTTTAGATTCTGAATTATGCAATATTATGAATGCTGGTATTAAACTGTTATCCTGTTCCATTTCTAGAAAAAAAAGGGGGGGGGGTTATAATAGAATATAGTTCACGAGGAGTTTGATCATGCATAAAAATTTTCGACTCCTTCCGACTTTATTTATCATAAAACAAATGGCGTTAACGTATTTTTTAAGTATAAAAATACTATTAAATCTTTCCTTATAAAAAACAGCTCAGATAATGCAGTCGGCTGTGCCTATTCTATCAAGATATCAGCAGTGCGATTCATATTACAAAGGTGAAACGGGAAAAACTTCAGATGTCAGTAAAACGCCATAAATGCGTTTGTAGAACCGCCAATAATTCTAATGCTGCATTATTCAACCATATATGAGGCCCTCCTAGGAACGAGTAGCTCGTGCGTTGGTCTCTCTTCACACGAAGGTCAAGCTGGTGACCCCGTCTCTAGGCCTGGCTTGGTGAAGGAGTGAGTTGATCACTCGCGCTCTCCACTACGCATGCCAGGTACACCCGGCTCATCTGGTACTGTCCTGGGCCAGGCACCTAGTCTTCTTTTGAAGACTTCAACTTTGACCCCTGTAACGTTTCTGAGGTCCTTTGGAAGCTGGTTAAAAAGTCTTGGCCCCCTGACAACCAAACTATTTTCCTTCAGTGTTGAGGAGATCCTTGTCGGGCTTTTAATTTGGGAGCACTACACATTCTACCTTTCCCATTTTCCACCGTTGTTTGGATGGTAATTCGGTTTAGTACCAGCTTTCGATCATTTTCCATATGTAGATTATGGTGTGCCTCTCTTTCCTTCTTTCCAGGGAGTACAGACAGGGGGTGTAGTGGCAAATTTTAAGGTGCAGGAGCTCTAAGGAAATATCGGCATGTTGATACATAATTTTAAATTGTGCTATTCTTTCTTTTTACCGGTACATCAGTTAATCAGGTTACTTCCCAGAATAAGCGAAAAGGTGAATACACGAATTTTACGGTAGTACACCGAGGCGTAATAATTAACTCATCCAATTTTTGCAATTACAAATCATATTTAAGGGGAAAATTTGGCTCCCTATTTCAATAAAAATATACCTTTCAACTAAGCAAACCAAATTTGAAATCACAATTGGAAGCCAGTGCTTTCATTTCAGTCTGTTTGTTTGTTCCCAACTTCCAAGTATCAACTAAAAAAAACTAAAATTTGGATGAATGGAGGTGCGCGAGAGGGCGCTCCCGCAGCACTACACTCCTGAGTATAGATTTACTAGGGGCACTCAATATATTTTGCCCCACCCTTTTTTCTTAGCTAAATAATAGGCCATGGGGCTGAAATGTCTTTTGGGCCGTAAGTTTGAATTTTTTGCGCTTCACATAACCGAATTTTCCCAGTTTGAACCTCCCCTCCTTGTATAAAACTTATGGTTAACGCAGTTTCGAAAATGGCGTCTGACAGTGATGTGCATCGTAAACAGAGTTGTTATCGGGTTCTTAATGGCAGAGAAGGAAACAGTTGGAAATATTCACAAACGTCTACAAAACGTTTAGGAGATGCTGTTGTTGATCGAAGCACAGTTGGACGCTGGTCTAAACGTGCGAGATCATCGGAGAGAGGGAGAGCCAGCGTCGATGATGAGCCACGCAGCGGTCGCCCAGCATCGGCTGTGACATCTCACACTGTGCAACGGGCTAACAGCATCACTCGATCAAATCGGCGCGTCACATACAAGGAGCTATCACTGGAGCTAGGAATTAGTGAAGGGTGTGTGAATATGATAATTCAGCAAATGGGATACTCAAAAGTGTGTTCACGGTTTGTTCCTCGCGAATTGACTGAAGATCACAAAGCCTAAAGAAAAGAAATTGCTTCCGAGTCGTTGGTTCGATACGAGAGAGACGGGGATGACTTCCTTTCACGAATTGTGACTGAGGATGAGACTTTGGTACACCACTTTGAACCTGAAACAAAACGCCAATCCATGGAGTGGCATCACGCAGACTCCCCACGCAACAAAAATTTCAAAATGGCTCCCTCTGCAGGAAAGGTTATGGCCACCATCTTCTGGGACATGAAAGGGGTGATTCTGGTGGACATTATGAAGAAAGGACAATCAATCAACTCAGAGGCATATATTGCTACCCTACAGAGGCTCCAGAGACATATAAAGCGAGTTCGATCGGAGAGAAAACTGGAAGACGTCCTTCTTTTGCACGATAACGCAAGACCACAGAACAGTTTGCAAACAAGAGAGACCATCACAAAAATGCGTTTGACTGTGTTACCCTACCCTCCATACAGCCCGGATCTGGCACCTTCAGACTTCCATTTGTTTGGGCCAATGAAGGATGCTGTTCGTGGAAGAAAGTTTCAGTGACGATGAGGTTGTTTAGGAAGTTAAGAGGTGGTTCCAGCGGAACCGGCGGGCTTTTACCAGTAAGGAATAGAGGCCCTTGTTTCGAGGTGGAGGAAAGCCGTAGAAAAGGATGGAGATTATGTGGAAAAATAAAAACTTGTAAAAAAGGTATGTAACTACTCTTGTACAAAATTTCTGGAACTTACAAGGAAACTTGGAAAGAAAAAAAAGGGTGGGACAAAATATATTGAGTGGCCCTCGTAGTTTACGTGGTATTTCCCAGTAACAGTTCTTTGCAGCCATCAATATTAGCTGTGAAATGGCCGTTTCTCTTCTAGTTTATTAGTTTCTTCTTTTTTATATGGGGACGTCAAGACTCAGCAGTATTCAAGTTTTGGTACGATCAGTGTTCTCAGCAGGGGAATCATTACTGTCCTGTCCCTTCTTTTGAACGTTCGTAGTTACCTGCCCCGCGACTCTTTTTCTTTGTTTATCGCTATCCGATTTTGTGTCTCGAATTTCGCATCATCGGTCATTATAACCCCCAAATCGATCGTTTTCGTGCTTCTCCTAATTTCCTGTCTATCTGGAGCATAATATGCAATCTGTTTAAGTTCCTCATTTCTACCATATCTCAAGAGCTGAAAATATTATATATATACACCTTGAAAATAGAATTGCGATACAGTCAGCTGATTAATTTTAAAAAAGTTTTGCAGCATGATTTGAATGGCAGTCACGCATTTGTGCTCACAGTAATAATGGTTCAGTCGCCCTTGACCGTAGACGGTACTGAACGATCTAATTAAACCCCTTAAGAATGATTTTCTCCCTCACACACTTAAAATAATTTCTTTAAAAATAGTACGAGTAAAATATAATTATTTAAATATCTAGTTTCGATTCGCATTTTACACTTTTGTGTATATAAAGAATGTCCAATTGTTTACTTTGTAATTAATCGAAATTATTATTCCGAAGTAAATTTTAATTCATTAAAAATTGTCTTCAGAATAAAAATAACGAAGTGTAAGACTTAGATTAACTTTTTCCTACGACTTCTGTGTACAATAGTTAGTCAAATTCACCTGTATAATATCGCAGTCCACTTCATCACTCTTATCTGGGCAGTTTTGAAGCAAATCGCACCTGTTTTCTAATAGCACGCAAGTACCATCGTCACAAGTGTATTCATTCTCCTGTAATTAAACCAAATTGTATTATATTATGTAATTTAAACTCATTACCTCTGTTTAAATGAACCTTATACTTACATCATTACAGCTTTGATTTTAAAGTTATTTTTAATCTTTACATTTTATAATTTCCATAAAAAGAAATCTTATAAAAACCTACCCCACAAGTAGTAAAGACAATGGGAGACTTCACTTCTGGATCTGAAGAACACTGGTCTCCGTAAATCAGCCATTCGTGCTTCCCAAGTGGATAATCAACTAGACCATGTAAGAATATTGTAGGTTAAAATAATAACCTCTAACTAATAACTGATTTTTAACATCATAGCATGATAACACCCTTGGAATTTGGGGTCTATAATTAAGAGTGATTAAAAAATAAACTACTTCATTCTGAAGGAGATGAAAATCACACTAAATTAGATTTGGGTCGTTGAAGATGATCGAGCTTCTTTCGATCAACATTAACCTCCTTCAGGTGCGAATAATACTGTAGAAGAGCGAGAAGGTACATATATACGAAGAGAAAGAGTTACAAGTTACAAGGCGTTATACAAGGACAAGAGAACGCCTCAAAAACTTTCGGTCCATTCGTGGAGGTTCCAATTATTAAAGTAGCGCATTTTTTAATTATTCTAGCATTAGTAGAAAACTGGATAGAAAGGCATAAGGCTCTCTCTCTCCCCACCCTCCGTTTCCTCCCTGCCAGAGGTGGGTACGGAAAAAGGTTGAAGAAAATACCTTGACCCTGAAAAAGTAGCAAAGGAAATTTTATAGGAAAGAGGAGACTATAAACTATTTCGACAATTAAGTTGTGCGCACACAGAAATCCTACACTATAGAGTATAGAGCATGGTTGTATAAACTAACATAATACATTTGTGCTAATTATATATTAACTACTTGGTATCGTCACAAAAACCTCGAACATAAGTTTTGATTTGATATAATATTTTTACAGCTCTATTTACCTAGGTATCGGGCCAACGAAGACCATATGGCCCAATCCAGGTTAGCCCCCAAAAGGATTAATCAACTCTCCATGTCTACACCCATGTACGCGCAAAGCCATCACGCTGGCAAAGTGATGAAATTCTTCTACAGTAAAGGGGTTGAAACAGGAATTGAGAAAGGAAATCAGATTTTCCACACCATGCCCTCACCCCTTACACGCACCCAGCCACATAATAGAAGGAAAAGAAAAAAAATGGGTCGGCTGAAACACTTTACCTCACCTAATCCTTGCCATGCAATTTTTCCTTTGGTTTTTGTTCATTAGGAAATTATATATTTCTACAAAATACTAATGTAGCCTATTAACAAGGTAAGCTGTCTGAACGTGTTTTCTGTAATTGGATGTCTGTGATGGGAATGCGTCTGCCAACACATTGAATGTCGCCGATTTCCAACTTGGGCGTTCCGTCGTGAAAGGGGTTTATGCGGCAAGCGATATAATGAGTAGTTCATATTTCGTGGTGTTGTGCCACCACGAGAGTAGAGAAAATTTTTTTCCGGAGAAGAATATTATTGGGAGGTTCCTGCATCTATCCCCGCGTACTTGTCATTTCTGATAAATAAAAGCGTTCGTTTCGTGAGTGATTGATTACCCGTTGTTGCTACGGCGAATTCAAGTCTCCCACTGAGAGAGAGAGAGAGAGAAACTATTAGATTGAGAACGACAGTAAATAATAAATGGAATAATTATTATTATTTTGTCGTTCTCAACCTAATTATATATATATATATATATAGGTGCTACTGTAGTATGCGGTCTACCTACGATTCGGCGGTCTACCTTTTAATTATAGCTTCTTATCTTGTTTACTAATTGTTTGTTTACATCCCATTGTCAATCGCCCTTGATGATTGGTTAGGTTTAGTCATGATATTTTCGTCAGTTTTAACGAAAATATCATGATTAAACCTAACCAATCGTAGGTAGACCGCATACTACAGTAGCACCTATATATATATATATATATATATATTACTTCTGTTACCCGACCTTAATTTCTTCCGGTCACTTCTAGCCGTGTCTGACCTGTTTCCCCTTCTCGCTCTTCTTCTAAACAGTATTATTCGCGCCTGAAGGAGGTCAAAGCTGATCGAAAACTGGATCACCTTTAAACGATCCAAATCTATTTTACTGTGGCCTTCATCCCCTTTTGATTTATACGTTTCTCGTTACAGAGAAACACATTCGTTACACTCGTCGTAAATTTAAACTTTCTTTGAAAGAAATAAAATTTCTATTATTTCCACCTGAAACTAACATTGCGTCTTCATAATCATTTTGGCGCGAGTCTTGTTATCGACCATATATTGCATGAACCAAGTGTTTTCATCCCAATGCAAATCGGAGTAAAAAAATCCGCGTAGATTAATTTTCCGGTTTTTGTATCCAGCCACCAAGAAAATAGGATCAAATAAACTTCTTTCGCACAACCCTCTCGTCTAAAGAAGAGAAATAGAACGGGTTTAATTAGTTTTTATTTACAATTTGTGTTCAAATACAGATAATGAAGTACAATAATGCTTTTACCAAAAAAAAATATTTATAATCAGTTCTAATTAAGTGGTTCAACCTAAGATAATTACTGCCAGCGCCTGTATTTCAGTGGAGACACTGGGTAGGGGGTTAGGGGGTTCGACTCCCGATGGTGGTAGTAATAACAATTCGGGAGTTAGCACAATGGGGCGCATTAGTTGGCCCGAGCTTTGTGCCAATTTCTGACCCTTCTCGCTATTTATTATTGTTATTGAGCTAAAAAAGATTATTCATACCTTCCCTTATGAAGCAGTAATACCTTAATTTCCGTAATATGTTGGAATTTGCAAACGCCACACATAGGCTCGGCATTGCAGCGTGCTACGAACCATTTTCCCTCCAGATTGTGCATGGTCAACATCGAAACACAGTCGTACCGGTCTACGTAAAATGTAGAATAGAAATTCTGGTAGCTAATCTCAGCACCAGTTTTGTAGTAATGGTGAGTTTTATTTACAGGATCCCCAATGACGCCAAGCCACGCGTTATTGCCATTTCCATCAGGGCAGATGTCATGATATTTCAATAAGTGTGGTACCAGTTTCGCATTCTCCTCTTCGTTTAACGGTGCTGGAATTTGAGCTTTAAAACTGTCGCACAGTTGTAGAGTACTTTGAAAAGTCCTTTTTTCTGGAAACATCAAATAGAACGATTCGGCGGGAGCGCAAATTTCCTCTAGTGAATCATTCCCAATTTCTACAGAACCGTTCAAAATCCAATCTGAGCTTATGTTGGAGAAATCCATAAATGGTACGGAAGACATTTTGTTATCGCAGTTTACGAACCTTTCAGCTTCTGTATGGTCTATTGCTAAATCAAAAAATCTGAGATCTCCCACAATTACATTCATACTTTGATCAATTGTGAATCCTCCATTTATCTCATCCTGATCTTGCGCAAGGTAGAAGGCTCCTTTACCTTCAACAACATCCAATTTGTCCGAGTCTCGTTCTTCATAATTATCATTCCACCAAAGTTTTACTTTGCCTTCTTTATAGTCTTGAATGTAGCAAAATCTAATCCATTGGAGAAGCTTTACCGACACGTTTCCAGTGAATGCAAGATCCATTTCTTTCCATACAGTAAAAAAAGCGTCTGGGAAAGCAAAACCTGAAGGAAAGCTCTTTTAATAAATTAAGAAAAGTTCTAAATTGTAGCGGTAAATACAAAAAAAAAGCTTAAATTTAAATCTTAATTATCTTATGGGAATTTCTTATTTGAAGGGAAATCCGTAGAGCAGATATCGGTAATTATGGAACAACAATTATCCTTCCATACTGGTTTAGTGATGTATAACAATAACAAGAGTTAAGGTTTATTGAAAATTCATTTTAAAACCCTTAACATCTTGCCATGTAAGGGGTGTTGCAAAAGTAGCTTGTTTCCCCCTACCACGCCAAAGCTATCAGGATTTTTGGCAGACCACTTCCGAGCACTGTTCACAGAAATTGCAAACAAAATTTTATCCACTTCAGATTAGTGGGATTGTACAGATTATCGACATCAATATTAGAATTACTGTGCTGGACTTTGCCAACAACATACGCAAACAAACGTGACGCCACACCGAATGCAGCTTATAATACGAGATTTGACTTCCTCGACACCATAGAAACTCTCGAAGCAACGATGATATGACGTAATGATAAAAATATGAATACGAGGTTGCAACTAACAAACTGGATTTTCCAGTTTTCGTTTTGGACAAACCATACTAAATTAATGTTTCCTTTAGAAAAATATAGTAATTTAAAAATGTGATAAAAACTTTTGTAACACCCTTTACTCTCTGATGAATGATTCGGACTAACGTCATTCTCGACGTAACGTTTATTCGACAAGTTAATGTGGGTTATATTGTTAGGTTAAGTTAGTTCAAAGGTTTTCAACCGGGAGTATACAGTTACAGTGAACTAACAAAATACGCGTTTTTCCGTTCGCTTTGTTTCTAGATGCATTTTTTTAAACATTTCAACAATGTAAATTGTTTAATAATAATAATAATAATAATAATAATAATGATAATAATAATTAAAATATATATTGACTTGAACTCTGTATATGTATGCATTTTTGAATGGAGGTACACGGAAATACCTAGACTTTTCAAAAGGGTACGCGGTGGAAACTGGGTTGAAAACCCCCTAGATTAGTATATTGGGATGTCCCATCGACCAAATGGTATTGGTTCAAATGCCTCCTGAAATCCCATCTGACTCGTTATTTATGTTCTAAGAACGACATACAGAAAAAGCGCCTTACCAATGTAGATTTCATTAGCTCTCAAAGGAACTGCATAGGATATTAAAGTATCATAGGACGTTCTTCCTTTGAGGAATTTCATGTACAAGCAAACCGTAAAATCTTTTAAGTCCGGAAATGTCTTGTTGTATTTTGCCCATGAATCGATGGTGGGTATACCGTCCGCTTGAAAAGTCAGAGTGGGCACTTCGTCCTCATTTGTACCTTTGAAGAAACCAAGATTAAATGATAGAAATATTTGTTTATATTTGGATCATGTCTGTAATGACGTCAACAACAACAATCAGTGGCGGATTATCACAGGCTATTGAGGCTGAAGCCTCAGGCTCCCATGCTTGAGGGGGCTCCCAATCGACTGAGTTTCGAAGATATAATTTGAGATTTCGCAAACTTCTTTCATTCAGTATGACAGAGTACACAAACTGACAAATTCCCTGTTTTATTTTATGTTTTATAAGCCTTAAAGTAAAGTTTGTTTAATACCATTTGGTTTTGGCAAACGGCAAAATACAGTGTGTTAAGGCTCTTTTAAGTTTTTCTCAATTGTCCTGAGCACTGTACATATAATTCGTGTAAATGTACTATGTACAGTACATAGTGCATGTATTGTTAATAAAAAGCTATAGAAAAAGCCCCCCCAAAATGAAATTAGCCTCAGGCCCCAAGTACAATTAATCCGCCCCTGCCCAAAAGTACATTAAAAAATTTTGGATAGCAATCAGTGTGTGCGTCTTGAAAAAAAATATTTATGAGCAAACGTACAAATTGTTAAAATAGGATTAATTTAAAAAAGTTACATAGTTAAAAGAATGGAAATTTATAAAAAAAACACGTCTGTAGATCTAATGTATTTTTTAATAAAAAACAACGTTTGTAACTCGTAAGAGGAAGAGTATGTACGGAGCGGGGCTCCCATATCCTTCATTGCCCCGGGCCCCGAGCGTCTTAATCCGCCTCTGACAACAATGATTTGCGATATCAAAGAACCAAATGTTGACTTTCATCTTTTAATTTGAATTTTTTTGACTCCTTCAGAGACAGTTACGAAGAAGAGTCGCGGGAAAGAGCGAACCACAACAGCTTTACAGCCGACTCTAGGTGGCACCTACATCTTTCATACAACCGCCGGCAAGTTAACAGAGAGGAGGACACGGACAGAATAGCAAGAAGGCTCATCACTTTTCCCTAGTTTCCCTTCCCCGCCGCGCCCAAAATAGACAGATTTCGAAATAAGAAAATATTCAACAATTTGGAAAGGAAAAATTGCCGAGAAATTTTATAGAATTGTTCCAACGAGAAATATACACAGTCATTAAATACAAAAATCTTTTATAATTCACCGAATGTCTGTCCATCTGTCCGGAGAAAAAACTTACGTTTCTGAACTGATTTCGACTAAACTTCGTATGGTGGATGAGGGTGACGAGTAATTAAAAATGTGTGTACCTGTCCCCCCACCCCCAATTACTGGGCCCGAAGGCCCCAGCACCGCAATAAAATAGAAAAGAACGCAGCAAAAATGTTGAGCTTCACATTGTGTCAAGATTTGTGAAGGTGAAGATTTTTCATGATATAGTTTTATTGACCAAATAATTGAATCCCCAGTAATTGGAAGGCCGCAGGCCTCCCAATTACTGTCGGTTCGTTTATTTGGTCAATAAAACTATAAAAAAGAACTCAGTCATAAAAATCTTAAGCTTCACATTGCCGCCCGTAATAAAAAATATCTGTGCTCCAGCCTCCGCAATTACTGGGCTCGTAGGGCCCTGTTTAGCTAGTAATAATTTGGGATTATGATGATAACTGGAGTTGTTTAACCTCCTTCGTAACAACGAAGGTCATGTAATGGAAGAAACCTACAACTATAAGTGGAATCTGAAACATGGGTCGCTGCACCTGAACACAGAACGGTCACCCATCCAACTACTGCTCAGACCCAACATCGCTTAACCTCGTCAATCAAACGAACAGTATTGCGACGCAGAAACCCTTCAATACGAGCAAGAAAACCTCCTAACAATATAATGTCACTCTTACCGTTAGTGCAAAATCGAAGAAAGGCCGCCAAAAGTACTAAACGTTTAACTATGTTAAACATTGCGATGCTCACGCAAAGAAAACTTTTCCATAGACTTTTCACCCTCTCTTCCTCTTGGTTTCGAAAGAAGAATTGTCGCTTTATTCTAAATTTTCAGAGAGAAGACTCGCACTTATTAAGATCTCTGACTGACCTTTAACAACCCTTCGAATATAATTGACTGAATTTCGTTAATTAAGTTTTACTTGGAAATTATAATGTATAATTACTGTGGACTCGATTCATGAACTATCACGCACGGAACGCCGAATAGGCTCTAGTGAATGCTCTGGAATTCTAGGCTTTGTTCTATATAAAGTATGAATGGTATCATTAAATTGGTCTTTTAGAATTCTACGCATGATAGTTCACTATTTCAATATGTAACTGCTAATGTGGTTTAACGTAATTAACAAAATTATAGTATATTTTCAAGGTTTTCTGTTCTGTCTCAATTTTCTATTTTATAATTTAAAATCCATCAAGACGGTTACCAAATTTGCTGGTGTTAACTTATCTTCAGTCTTATAACTGTTAATTCCTCTTTGCGAGACTTTTAAAATTCAAAAACTTTGCTCGTTCTTTCATATTTCATTTTATCATCGCTTTTCTCCGTGTATCTGTCACTTTTATTGAATTCAATCACGGCATCAATTTCTTTTGTTTTTCCAAATAATGTTCACAAAATATTTTATTCATCCGTAAGATTATGTTCTAGAGCTATTCGTTCGCTTCTCTGCTAACTTAAATATCTTGGGGTTAAATCAGAGTAGTCTGATTTCTCAATGCGACAATTATCATACTTGGCATAAACTCTAACGCAGTAAATTTAAAACGTAGATGGGCTATGGAAATGGTTCACGTGTCTCCGGAATTTTGCAAGTCGCGGTTCTTTTTTCAGAAGAGTCTCCGTTGCATCAGTATACTGTACGTCAAATGAATGTACAAGGTTGTGGAGAACTCGTATGAAGGCCGCGAATAGTCGCGCTTACTGCCCACAGTACTGCGTGGGTGTTTTTCTGTTTAAAGAATGAACCACTAGCAAGTTATTAGTGAAAAATTTTAAATCAGTTTGTTGGTAGAAACGAACATCTAATATTTTTAAGTCTTTTTCAATCTTTTTGCTAACGTAGCCATAAAAGAGCATAAGTATATGATAGGGATCATTCAAAAACCACGTGGTCCTTTTTCGGGTGGTTTTCAGATCCGTC
Source organism: Bathynomus jamesi (assembly GCA_023014485.1). Classification (NCBI taxonomy): domain Eukaryota; kingdom Metazoa; phylum Arthropoda; class Malacostraca; order Isopoda; family Cirolanidae; genus Bathynomus; species Bathynomus jamesi. The sequence continues at coordinate 982,477 of JAJOZX010000150.1, forward strand.
CTCCCCTTGTGGTCATTTGTGGCCAATGACTTAACCCCCCCCCCCTCCAAAACCACGTGGTTTTCTGATGTCACCCCACCACTTCTTAATCTTATGTAAAATGTAAGGTGCCATATTAGATTTCTTATACTGTAGCGCGTGATAGTTACAAATACAGTAATTTTAATACAAAATAACAAAAAAGTAATTAGATTTCTAAAACAATTTACAAAATAAATTGAAAATTAAAATTAAAATAAAGCAAGTTAAAAATAATCAAATTAAAAGTATGGCGAATTTGTGTTTCATGAACGTTAAAGATTCGAATCTTCTAGAATTTTCCAAAATAAAGGTACACCGAATTTGTGTTTATAAAGATTAAAGTCTTCTGGAATTTTCTGGAGTTTCCAATTTATATTTATTTCTTTATTTTTTTGTGACCTATGTATCATTCAGACAATAACTATAAAAACCTTTGGTAATTTTTTTCCCTATGTGTGTGTGTGTATATTGCTTATATATATGTCGTATATATTCCTATATTTCTTTATATATCATTTAGGCATCATTTTGTTTTTCAATTTATATTTATTTGTATTTTTTTATTCTTTTGTGACCTATATATCATTCAGACAATAACTATAAAAGCCTTTGGTAATTTTTTCCCTATGTGTGTATATATATATATATATATATATATATATATATATCTATATATATATATATATTATTATATATATTCCTTATATTTCTTATATATGTGGTATATATATATTATATATGTCGTATATATTCCTATATTTCTTTATATATCATTTAGGCATCATTTTGTTTTTCAATTTATATTTATTTGTATTTTTTTATTCTTTTGTGACCTATGTATGATTCAGACAATAACTATAAAAACCTTTGATAATTTTTTCCCTTATAAATTTGGATGCTTCTCTTACAATTTATTTTTAAATTTATTTTTCAATTTATTTTTTAGGTTTATTTCTTTATTTTATTTCTTTGTGACATATATATCATTTTGGCATCATCTATTAAATTGACTGTAAACTTTCCAATTGAGCTTGAATTTGTATGCTCCGCTTACAATTTTTATGCTTTTATCTGTGGGTTTATTTCTTTATGTTTATTTCGTTTGTGACTTATATATCATTTTGGCATCATTTTGTAATTTTTTATCTATTTTTGTTACCAATTTATATTTATTTTCATTTCTTTATTCTTTTGTGATCTATGTATAATTCAGACAATAACTATAAAAAATTGGTTGTAAACAAGCCATTTGAACTTATGTTGAATTTCGGGCAAAGGGCTAAAATTGTTAGTTTTTCGTACAGATATGTTTGCTCCTCCCACAATTTTTATTTATACACTTACTATATATATTTTTTTTTTTTGGTAACCTATATATAGTCTTGAACTCTCTTTTCACTCCAGTGTTCCTGAGGATGTCATTAGACGAAAGCGCTTGAGCACCACTTTGTGTTCTTTTCCCTTCGTGGTTTATTCAAATATTTTTCACGTGTCACTTTCGTGAAATAATTTTCATATATTATATATATATATATATATATATATAATATATATATATATATATATATAATATATCTATCTATCGGAGTTTCGTACCTGAAAGGTTTTATGGACGAAACAAGGGCGGACATCGCATACCTCACAGAAACACATCTTAAAGATTGCCAAGGAAACTGCGATAACTACGAACACTGTATCGATAAGAAAGAATTGCATATTCATGGATTCAACTTACTAAGAGCGGACAGAACAGCGAGACGTAAAGGTGGCTGTGCTATTTATATACATGAAAGGCACATGACAGAGACGGTAATAAGTAAATCCAACAGCTTCGTGGAAACCCTTGCAGTGAAAATAGAAAAACTAAACGTGATACTGATAGTCATCTATAGACCTCCAAACTCTCAAAATGAAAAATTTTCTGATGCCATTGATGATATCAGAACCCTAATAAAGTTCATAAACTCTCCATCCCTTAATATAATACTCTGCGGCGATTTTAATTTCCCATTTATAAAATACAAAAAGTGGGTAGAAATATACAAGGTGTCCATAAATGTTTACCCTGAAAACAGTATGCTCTCATGTTTTAATGACGAATCTTACATCCGTTTTCTTTTTCCAGGTGATCTCGTACACGCATAGAGTTCCTGTGCTGGTGTGTTTCGTCTACCGTATTTGTCGCTAGGAGCGCTGTAGTAGTTGTTCAGTTCAGTTCAGCATTGACGAGAATAATGACTTTTTGTTACGTGTCTGCTTTTCAGACGAGGCTACGTTTCATCTTAGTGGTAGAGTCAACAGACACAATGTGCGTATTTGGGGATCGGAAAACCCACGTGCCGTAAGGGAGCATATTCGGGGCAGTCCGAAGATCAATGTCTGGTGTGGACTAATGCATGACCAGATAATTGGTCCTTTCTTCTTCGCTGAGAACACTGTTTCCGCAACTGTGTACCTGGATATGCTCACCAATTACGCCATCCCCCAGCTGCAAGACAGGCAGCCAACTGTCATCTTCCAACAAGATGGGGCACCCCCTCATTGGGCGCATGTTGTTCGTGAAACTCTCGACGCAACATTTCCAAATCGATGGATTGGCAGGGACGGGCCAATCCCATGGCCCCCAAGATCACCAGACATTACCCCGCTGGATCTTTTTTCTCTGGGGTCATGTTAAAGATTTGGTTTATGCAACAGTTGTTCCAGATATCAGGACATTGCGAGAACGCATTACGGATGCAATTGCAACAGTTAACCCACAAATGTTGGAAAATGTGTGGCATGAGTGTGAATACCGTTTAGACATTTTACGTGCCACTTGGGGTGCACATGTGGAAGCTTATTAAGTTCATTAACTATGTATCAAAACTTTGTATGTTTATCTACTTATGATTAAAACTGTTTGAATAAGAGTGTTTATTTAAAAGTTATAGCATGCTTTAATCAGGGTAATCATTTATGGACACCCTATATTTATACAACAAGATAAGAGGGGCACAAGAAAAGACCAGGAGCAAGCAAAATTGCTGATGGTTCTCACAAACGAGTTTATGCTAACACAGGAGATAACAGAAAATACCAGGAAAAATAACTGCCTAGATCTGGTATTCACAAATAACCAACTTGATTGCCAATATAAAAATAACCCCAACTATTATCTCAGACCACACCATAATCGAGTTATCAACAAATATGGCGATAACTTTAAAAGATAATACACATACGGAAGGAAGATGTAAATTTGGGGCTTTTAACAAACTCCAAGACCATAAGTTGGGAAGAAATCAGATCACACATGGCCCAAATAGAGTGGAGGACAGTTTTAGAGAAAACAACCTTGGAAGACGCTGAGAATTTTGGAAAAATATGCTCCGAAAGCACAGCCAAAAGGAAAGAAGAACTGGCTAGAGAGGCAAAAGGAGAAGAATATTCCGCAAAAGAAAGAGTAGCGACGAAGTTAGCTAATTGCGGAGACAACAATGCCAGGAAAGTAATACAAGAAAAACTGGAGAGTATCGATAGGGAAATAAACTCTGATAAAGGGCCATACAGAGAGGGAAGAGGAAAAGGCGGTAGAAGCATTAAAGAAAAATCCAAAATACTTCCACAGCTATGCGAAAAGAAAAACAAAAACGCGCGCTACTATCGGGCCCTTAAGGAAAGGAAATAATGAACTAACAGATGACCTAAAAGAAATATCTGAAACATTGAGAGCCCAGTATGAATCGACAAAGCGATACCTGACATAGATGCATTCTTCGAAGAGAAATTGCAAGGAGAATGTATAACAGACTTTGATTTTACCCCAAAAGATGTATCGAGAGCTACAGGACAAATGAAATCACATTCAGCTGCAGGTCTGGACAAATGGAACGCACTATTAATTAAAAACTAAAAATTAAATAGCTACACTCTTATACTGGATATGGAGAACATCCCTAGACAATGGGGAAATACCGAGCATCTTGAAAAGAGCAAACATTGTCCCTATATATAAAGGAGGGGATAGCTCTCGAGCAAAGAACTATAGACCAGTGTCATTGACGTCCCACCTCACCGAAATACAGCTACTGGGAAAGACAGTGGCGGTCCTAGCTTACATGGGCGAACCTCACCTTCAGCGCCCCCCCCCCTGTTCGCCAACACACACACATTCGAATCCCCCCAAAATAAAGGACAGACATAACTCTTTCACAAAATAACTTTTTATTGGACTAATTGTTGGAACTTCAGAACCAAAACAAAGACTCAAATTTCTGAATTTTACAAATCCTTCATCACGTAAATAGAATAACTCACTTAAGAGAATGTAATTATGATACTATGAACAGGAAAAATACAAATTAAATTGCACAACTGCCATAAATAAACTAGAGAATCAAATTTCTAAATTGTACAAATGCTCTATCACATAAATAGAATAAGACACTTAAGAGAGGGTAATTATTATGCTACACTTTGAACAAGAAACAAAATAAATTGCACCACAGCACAACTGCCATCTAAAGCCTGACTCTTCTTACCTTCCTTGATGCAAAGTCATTGATCTTTTATTATTTATTTTATTTTATTTTTTATTTTTTTCTTTATTTATTTATTCTTATTTTTATTTTTTTTGCAGGCGCTCATGCCGCTCCTCCACAAATGCCGCCCTGTGCGGCTGCCCATATTGCCCATATGAGGAACCGCCACTGGGGAAAGACTATGTAAACTAAATCTGTACTCCCTGGAAAGAAGAGATGTACACCATAATCTACATATGGAAAATGATCGGAAAACTGGTACCAAACCTTAAACTAAACCCAATTACCAGCCAAACAACACTGGAAAATAGGAAAGGCAGGATGTGGATGTGTAGTGTTCTCAAATTAAAGGCCGACAAGGGACTTCCTCAACACTGAAGAAAAATAGCTTGGTTGTCAAGGTGGGCCAAGACTTTTTAACCAGCTTCCAAAGGACCTCAGAAACGTTACAGGGGTCAAAGTTGAAGTCTTCAAGAGAAGACTAGATGCCTGGCTCAGGACGGTACCGGATAAGCCGGGTGTACCTGGCTATGTGCGGTGGAGAGCACAAGAGAGCAACTCACTCCTCCACCAAGCCAAGCCTAGAGGCGGGGCCACCAGCTTAACCTTCGTGTGAAGAGAGACCGACACAGGGAACCCAAACGAGGTAATATATATATATATATATATATATATACATATATATATCGTGTTCTGCCTATCAGGCAGGTCCAACTCGTGTGTCCCGCCAAAGTGTTCTATCCTGAGCTATCCTTTTTATCTCATGGTAGCTCCTGCCTGCCTTCAAATCATCCAGCATTGCTTTCCTTTTCCTTCCCCTCGGCCTTCTACTTTCATATCTACCCTCTATCATCACCTTCAACAATCCTTCTCCTCTCAACATGTACGATCCATTTCTGTCTTTCTCTTATCACCTTAATGAGTCTTCTTTCCTCCCTCACCTGTTGCAGTACTTCCTCATTACTTTGGTGTTCCGTCCAGCTTAACTTTAGCATTCTTCTCCAAATCCACATTTCAAAACTTTCCAGGAGTTTCTTTTCAGTGTCCAAGTTTCTGCTCCATACAGTACCACACTCCATATCAAGCTTTTTACTAACCTTTTCTTCAGCTTGAAGTTGAGTTTACCCGTAAGTAGTCTTCTCTGTCTCTCAAAAGTTACCTTACCAATACCAAAGGTGGGCACCCGGGCCTCAAAAAGGACCGACGGTCCCGGTCCCGGTCCTGCCTCAAACTGGACCGACGGTCCCGGTCCTTTCTGAAGATAGGACCTAGGAACGACTCGGTCCTTATATATAATATAAGTGAAAAATTTGATTAAAATGAAAAATGAAATTAAAGACACCGGAAATCTTTAATTTTATTAACGTAAATTATAATTAATACAATACATAAATGATGAAAAAAAGTTATTAAGTTAAATGCTTGAGTTTCCCTTCAAGAAGACTAGCATTTCAAAATGGCTGTCACTGAGCCCTGACCTTTTCGGCTTGAGCACTGGTCGAACTGGTTCTGGACGTGAGGGTGGCCTGGAGCAGTGGCGTAGCTAGAATTTGTGTCGCCCGGGGCGGTCTTTCACTTTGCCGCCCCCCCCCCCCTGAAACACAACACAATACACATAACAAACATACTTAAACAAAAAGTGAAAACGACGTATAGAAAAAAACCTGTGAAAAATATTAGGACAACATGTTTACTTCTGAAGTGAAAAAGTTAACAACAACATTCTACACAGTTATTTTTCTTGCTTTTCTGTTAGCAAAATCTTCGATGACATTGTCGAAGTCTATTTCGTCTGTCAATTGTTGTTCCATAGACAGTATGGCAAGATTTCTCAACCGCAAGGTGCTCATAGTAGATCTTAGGTAATTCTTTATCAGTTTTAGTTTAGAAAAACTCCTCTCACAGCTAGCAACACTAACAGCAATTGTGAGAAAAATCCGCAGCAGTATTACAATATTTGGAACCGAGTTACCAAGATTATACTTTACAACTAATACCAGCATATTAGTTTTGATATTGATTATTTATAAATATTAAACGTATATTTATAGATTATAACGTATTTACAGAACTTTATGGGTTATTTCCCTTTTTAATGAAATAAATGCATTTATACCAATGCTACTATTAATTAAGCACAACTAAGCGCTTAAATAGGTATGATGGTCAATAAGGCCATCTTCAAGGGAACACAATCCTTACCATTGTCGGAAATTAACGAAGCAAGCAGTGTTTTCGTAGAAAAATAAAATTGTGTCTGGCGTCTTGTATCCTTCTACTGTCCCGACATAAAAAAAACAAAACTTTTTTTTCGTTGCAGTAGACCAAAAGTGCCGCCCCCTCAAAAAGTGCCGCCCGGGGCGGACCGCCCCCTCCGCCCCCCTATAGCTACGCTAGTGGCCTGGAGACATGTCGCTTGAGGTTGTTTTGGCTCTTGTTGCTTGTCGAGAGGATGTTCTTGTTCGGCAGGCACAGCAAGCACTTGTACTCCAGGTTCTGCTCACCCTTGGGGCCCAGGTATTCAAAGTATTTGTCCAGGTACGGCCAGGGATTGCCGGGTTCAGTTCTTCCTCTTGGAGCTCCAGTTGCTTGACTTGAAGTTGAAGCACTAACATCAGTAGATTCTTCGTCTCCTCCAGGTGTTGAAACAAGTTTCAGTTCAGTCTGTCTCTCTTTCTGAGTCTTCTGGAGGAAACGATCCATCTTCTTTAGAACTTCAAATAATCACTAAACACACTAAAATCACTAAAAAAGACCGTCCAGACCGGACCGTCCGGAATTGCTTAAAAATGGACCGTCGCTCCTCATTTCGGTCCTCACTGAGAAAAGGACCGACTTTCCCGCTCACGGTCCTTAAAAAGGACCGAGTTCCTGGAATTCGGTCCTTTTGGAACTGGTCCTGCCCACCTTTGACCAATACCTATACCAATTCTAGATCTTACTTCCTTATTGCAATCTCCATTATTGGTTAATAAACTTCCCACATATTTAAACTGCTCAGCTTCTTCTAATGTCCGATTTCCTATCGTTAAGTTCATTTGTGCTCCTTCCCTTCTCGCAATTTTCATTTTCATATATATATATAGTAGGCCTAGTATTAACCGAGTGAGGTGATGATTAATTTAGTGCTAATGACTAATTGATGTAATGATTGATTGTTAACGACAGGCTGGGTCAACAATTTATGATGTCCTACGGTATCACTGGTTTGAAGGTGACTAATGGAGTAGGCCTACTATAATTATTTCTGGGTGACACGAATTGATTTGAGGTCACCAGCTTGAATTACACCCAAGCAAATATTGTTAAGGTTAGAAAAATTACCTTATGGTTTTGTGTTTAAGAAAATAAATAATTTATTTGTTCACAGTGATTAAACATGGTAATGAAGGTATTTACGGTGATTGACAACTATATAACCAGTGCCGGATTAACCCGAAGGCTAAACAGCTGAAAGCCTTAGCCTACGAAAAAAGAAAAATTTTCAACAACACTAGCAGATTTTCTGGCAGTTGTCATCTGACCTTGAAGTAGAGGTGCTTGTTTAGTTGTTTTCCACTTTATTTGTGTAGACTGTAGAGTAGACCTAGGGAGTGATATAGAGCTAGATCTCGGTGATGAAGTCATTGCTTTCTCCAAATACAGTATTTCTGAGGTGTCCCTCAAATCGGCAGAGCAGGTGCTACAATTTCTTTTGCAGCACATGATGACCGCGACTTTCCCAAACCTCTACATAGCTCTATGTATTTATTTATGCTTGTTGGGTACTAATTCCGAAGGAGAGATCATTTTCGACTCTACAGAGTCAAGAATTGTTATCGATCAACCCTGGGACAATCTCGCTTATCTGCACTAGCATTCATCTCGATTAAAAGTGATTTGGCTCGCAGTTTGGATTTTTCAAAGATTATTAAGATGTTCTCCCAAAAGAAAGCCAGAAAAATAAGGTCACTTAAGTTAAACCGGTAGATGTTTTCAATGTCCGGCTTTTTGCTCGGTTTACTGTGTGCAATTTACTTTGCGTTTGTTTGCTTTACAATTTACTTTACTGTGTGCAATTTATATATATATATTACTTGAAGTATATTTTTTTATGTAGGCCTATCGTATTTAATCTCTTAAAATTACCTACATTATACTCAATTACAAATGAAAAGTATGTAATCTCATTTAATAAAGCATCTATATTTGTCGAGTACTTTTTCTAATACCGATATATTGGAAAGTTTTGTTGAAGTCCACGCAGTCCAGCCTTGGCCTACGAAACCCTTAATCTGGCCCTGTATATAACGGCATTTATAGTATGCTAAATCTGCCTGAGGAGTATCAAATGAGGAAATGGTTATACAGATTAATTGTTAAGTAATACACTCATTTTTATGTTAGGCTAATAGTATGCAAAAATGGAACACAACACGAAATATGAAACTTATTGATAACAGAAATTATGCACGTACGTTTTGGTACACTGAATAGATTACGTAATACACTGATTCAGGTAGGCTAAAAGTTATGCATAAATGGAACATGGATAAGATGCTGCTTAATAATGATTGGAAGAAATGCACGTAAGTTAGTACACTGTAAATAGATTAGGCCTTCATTTAGGTAGGCTAGAGTTATGCATAAATGGAATATTGAATGGGCCTAATAATGATATAAAGAATGCTACGTGCGTTTAGTACATGTAAGTGGATTCGGCCGTCAATAATGAAATGCTTAAATAAATCACAAATAAACGGATGCAAAATATTTATGGATTACATGAATGAACACAATAGCAGGATGGTACACACATATGGTATTGGAATGACACTTGAACTGGGCCTACTCGAGTCTTAACGGGAAATTTAGCTTGAACGGTATTGAAAGCACTTTGGGAGTATAGCCTAATCACGCCGGTGCGATTACGCTCTGTAGGCTTAGCGAGCATTGCTTAAGAACGAGGCACAGAGAGCTTACCGACATTGTTGCAAATACCTCTTGAGATGAAGGATAGGCTCGAAGGTTGACCTTGTAGAACGTAGGCCCGAAGTGATGTTGACCGTCCTATTGAAGCTTGTTGAACGGGCGCCGGTCGCCTCACGTGTTGACTCGCTTCGTGTAGAGTTGAGATGCTGCTTGAGGGACTGAAGCCGGCTGAAGTCGAACGGCGCTGGGCTTCGAAGGAATGCTTCTACAGGCTGTCTGTAGAAGGTCTTACTTGATGATAGATCGGAAGCTTTGAAGGAACAGAGGCCGCTCTCCGGCGAAGGCCGGAGAAAGAGGTGACGTGATGAATGTTTCTGCTAACGAAGGTGGAGACCAAGACGAGAAAATGAGAAGCAACAAGTGAGCGAGTGAGGAAGTATATCAGTGGACCCTCGCTCATTGTTTCCGATTCCTTGACCACGTGTGTCTTCTAAGAATGTTTGAGAATGGGCGTGGAAGAAAGAATTTGTTTGTCTACTTGTTTGTCTATTTCTTGTCGGTCCTCTACACACACACACACACACACACATATATATATATATATATATATATGATGAATAAAACCACGAAGGAAAGGAAACACAAAACGGTGCTCAAGCGCTTTCGTCTAATGACATCCTCAGGAACACTGAAATACATAAAAGGTTCCGGCCTATAAATAGGTTACAAAAAAAATATATAAAAAAAATAAATAAATAAATAAATAACATACATACACACAAACACATATACATATATATATACATACATATCTACACACATACACATATATATATATATGGGAATGAACTCAGAATGGTCCCCTGAGTTTTTTATGATACACACAGACAGTGCATGGAACAAGGAACTCTTCTGGGATAATTAAATCCACGTCGGGCTAGCATCATGAAAAAGAAAAACTATGGTATTTGTCATTCACCATTACTTATTCGGACTATAGTGGATTTAATTATCCCAGAAGAGTTCCTTGTTCCATGCACTGTCTGTGTGTATCATATATATATATATATATATATATATGCGATAAACGGAGAAGTAAAAATAAAACTTAAAAATTAAGGATTAGAGGATTAACAAAGAGGCAAATCGATTTTTAGCACAAGATCAAATGAGTTATAAAAATAATACAAATTTATACTGGAGATACGCCCGGGTTTAACACTTGCCTTCTTAGAGTCAAGTTTCGATATATATAAAAATAAATTGAAGATTAAAAGTAAATAAAGTAGCTTACAAGTTTACCAAAGATTAAGTGTCCTACCCTTTTTATCTAGGTTTGTTTTAAAGGAATTCAAAACAACAGGATCGAGTTGAAAAAGACCTTTGCTTATGTTGAAGTTATTTGAAAGTTGAATAATGGCAGACTCAAGAATATTTCTATTGACAATATTGCTCGAATGAAATAAAACAAGCATTATTCCAATCAATACAGTGGGATAACTCTGACAAATGGACAAAAAGAGCACTGGACAACTGTCCTGTTCTGACGGAATATTGATGCTGTTTTATACGTGTGTGCAAATCCTTTCCCGTCTGACCTATGTAAAAGGAATCACATTGTTTACACCCAATTTTATAGATAATGCCTGAATTATTGGTAGGGCTATTTTTTACTATGATATTTTTCACAATATTGTTATATGAAAATACTACATTAATATCCAAAAGTTTAAGTACATTAGCAATGCCTAAAAGCCCGGGAAAAATGGAAGTACTAAAATATTTTTTGACAAAGTACGAGTGTTATTATTGACACGATAGAAAGTTCGTTTTGCCTTGTTGAGACAAGATTCCATAAACGCAGATGGGTAACACAGATCACTTCCAATACCGTTGATTTTTTCCAATTCGGCATCGATGTATTCCGGACTGGCGATCCTAAGGGCGCGGAGAAACATTGATGAAAAGATGGCCTTCTTAGTGGGGGTGTCATGTCCCGAGTAAAAGTGTACGTAGGACAAGTTGTTTGTTGTTTTCCGATAGATACTAAACTTAAAACCTGGGCTTTCCCTATGTACACGCACATCCAAAAATGGGATTGACTTGTCTTGTTCCACTTCTAAAGTAAACTTAATGGAGGGACTTGATCATTTAACTGAAGGAGGAAGTTATCCAGGTCACGATTCATGGGCCAGATACACAAAATATCGTCGACGTACCGCAACCAAGGGATGCCAACCCCCAGGATTCTCGGAATGTAAGTAATTTCGAAAAACTCCATATAAATATTGGAGAGGAGGGGCGATAAGGGGTTGCCCATGGCCATCCCAAACACTTGTTGATAATACTCGTTATTGAAAGTGAATTTACAGTCTTTAATGCAAAGCTTAATAATTCCAAAACAATGTGTGAAGGTAGTGGCAGGTCATACTTATGTAATTCTTGGGAGAGAAAGTCAAGCATATCATCAATCGGCACTTTTGTAAACAATGAACAAACATCAAAACTGATCAATCTATCGTTAGTTTCAGTACGTGCATTATTCAATTTTTCAGTAAGATCCATGGAATTTTTTACATGTGAATCAGAGATAGTTCCGAGAATGGGGGACAAGACTTTGACAAGCCATTATTTGACAAATAATTTGTATTATTTTTATAACTCATTTGATCTTGTGCTAAAAATCGATTTGCCTCTTTGTTAATCCTCTAATCCTTAATTTTTAAGTTTTATTTTTACTTCTCCGTTTATCGCATATATATATATATATATGTGTGTGTATGTGTGTAGATATGTATGTATATATATGTATATGTATATGTGTTTGTGTGTATGTATGTTATTTATTTATATATATATTTTTATTTATTTATTTTTTCTGTAACCTATATATAGGCCGGAACCTTTTATGTATTTCAGTGTTCCTGAGGATGTCATTAGACGAAAGCGCTTGAGCACCGTTTTGTGTTTCCTTTCCTTCGTGGTTTTATTCATCATAAATAGTTTTCACGTGTTACTTTCGTGAAATAATTTTCATATATATATTATATATATATATATATACACACGATTGGTTAGGTTAAGTCGTGATATTTTCGTTAGTTTTAACGAAAATATCATGACTAAACCTAACCAATCGTCAAGGGCGATTGATATTGGGGGCTTTAGTCTTCAGGTGATCCAAAACTGTATATAAACTTTTCAAAATATAAAAAAAAATGAAGTGGCTCCGGAACCTGTACGCAGGTTCCACAGCCCATATATTCGTACATGTAATAGCTACAGACTCTATAGTACGAGGCTATATTATCAATCGTAAATAATACGAAGTAGCTTACATACATGAACGATAAATATAGGTGCTATGCATGATATAGTTGATATACTACGCTGTAGGTCAACTGAATGCCTGGTTAGGTCAACTGAATGCCCTTGATGATTGGTTAGGTTCAGTCGTGATATTTTCGTTAGTTTAAACGAAAATATCACGACTTAACCTAACCATTCGTCAAGGGCGTACAGTTGACCTAACCGGGCAGTCAATAATTTTCACGTAGGTTTCGATTAATTTTAAGCAACTTTTACCAAAAATGGGATCTTTTCGGTTTGACGGCCTATAATATTTTTTAACATTACTTGTTTTTTATTGTCCAGTTTTAATCGAGGATTTCAAAAATAACATTCATGTTTTGGAGAAACATAGAGTGAGGCAGTTACACATTTTAGTTTAGAGAATATCATATACGCTTTAAGATTCCAAAATCGCTGAAAGGTTTAGGTCAATTGTACGCTCATGACGATTGGTTAGGTTAAGTCATATTTTCGTTTGTTTTGACAGTAAACTAACGAGAATGTCAACTTAACCTAACCAATCATCAAGGGCGTACAGTTAACCTAACCAGTTGGTAAGTCTAGAATTTGACAGTCCCGTAGCTATGATTCGTTTTTTTCCGCCGGCCGTCAAACCAAAAAGATCCCAAAAATGTGTTAGTTATAGCTACCGCATATATATATATATATATATATATATATATATATATATATATATATATATATATATTATGCCGGCCATGTAGTCAGCGACACTATCTTTAGCTCCTTGGCCGGCATGCCAGTCATGTAGTCTGTAGGCTACACGCCCAGCATGCTGAGTGACATTTTATTGCTGACCAAGGAGCCACTTCGTGGAAGAAGTCTAATCCAAAGTAAAAAAAAAAATCATTCACTCGCTTGGCGAGAGGATTCCCCGTTAAGCAGAGTTGCCAACATCGCTGTTTTCATGCCCTGTTGGCATAAGAAAAAAAAAATAAAAAAATATGTTTTATATAATTATAATATAAAATATGAAAATCTATTCCAAAAACTCATCTTCATTAGCCTACTTAGAACTCTAATTTAGCCAAAAATGAACGTTCTAGCTCAATTAATAACAGATACTATTGCGAGAATATTGCTGAACTTTGAGGCGATTTCTGGCGAATTTTAATTTTGGCGCTTAGGTACCTTAAGACGCGGGACCCTCATATATTATAGATAATAGTATGCACCTACAGTACTTCATAAGCTAAAAATCTTTCTGCACGATTCCGACAGTCTATACAGTTTGAAATCCTTGCTGGAGTCTAGCAAGTTCCGTAGATGTTATGTATATATGGGCTCTGGAACCTGCGTGCAGGTTCCGTAGTCTGTAAGCTGCAGAAGTTGAAGCAGAACCTGCGCGCAGGTTCTAGAGCCACTTCGTAAAAAAAAATATAAAAAATATTAATGTAGGTTATTAATACCCAATTATTAATAGCCAATTAGGTTAACTGTATGCCGTTGATAACTGGTTAGGTTAAGTCATGATATTTTTATTAAAAATAACGAAAATATCACGACTTAACCTAACCAATCGTCAAGGGCGTACAGTTGACCTAACGTTTGGTTAGGTTAAGTCATGATATTTTCGTTAGTTAGCCTTATAAGGCTAAAGAAGGCTGGGGGCCCTGATCTTCAGGTGATCCAATCTCTCTATATCTACAGTAAGACTTAATTTTCAGTCATATGATTAGTTTGGTGAATTATTTTCTCTAGTTAATTCAAAGTATAAGTAAGTCACATTCAATAAACTCCCCTTAAATTAGGGTCTATAATAGTTTAAATGCAAGAAAACCTGCTTACTAATATAAATTCAGTAAGCCTATTAATATTATAGGCTCAAGAATTCATCACAAACTGGGGAGCTAAGCCTATAACAAGAAACACTACAAGATTAGCCTAGGCCTAAAGGCGATTTAATTTTCATACTACTTACAAACTTTGCCATGACTCAAAGAAGTGTGTTCGACACAATGTCAAAACCCAAGAAGCCGCCTAATTCTCCTTCCATGAGTCAAACCTTAGTTTATTGTTGTTGTAGTTTGGACTCTGATCAATTCAGTGGCAACCTAAAAGTAAAATAGTACCAATTTCACTCAAACTAAATATCAAAGTTGCTATATAGGCCGACAGCATTATACATGGAAGGGTTACTATGTTTTAAATGACATGGGCTGGACCTGTAAATCAAAATAACTTTTTATGAGGTAGTTTTAGTCGCTTCATTCAAATTTGTCACTCATTTTTGTGCAAACTATTGTAGAAAATAATAATAATAATAATAATAATAAATAAATTATATATATATATTTAGTGTATTTGTAGTTGGGGATGGTATGACGTCATGTTACTCTGCGACTTAATTAGTTTGTTGGTTTCTGTTCTGGCTATTTTTTTTTCCCTAATTGGATTCAGTTTGGTGGTGTTTGTGATAGAATTATGACGTGCCGTTCGTGTGGTTTCGACTTTGAGAACTTGATTCGTCATGTGCCCTAAATGATTAATTAAATTATTAATTGAATGCCCGGTTAGGTTAATTGAATGCCCGATTAGGTCAACTGAATGCCCGGTTAGGTCAACTGTACGCCCTTGATGATTGGTTAAGTTAAGTCGTGATATTTTCGTTAAACGAAAATGACGAGAGCAGCAAATTTTTCTGGTTAATTTTGAGGTGTTTTGCACGTTTCCTGTGGTAATGCGTTGCTTACGAGATCTCTTAACATGAACATGTTAGGTTATGCTTTATTGTATAAAATGTAGTCATAAATACATTTTTCAAGTGTATTTTGATGTGCTTTGTTCGAATATGACCTTCATTTCTTGTGCAAATGAACAGACATACAGTTGTCATTGCATGGCGAAACACGTATTTCTGTTCATTTGCACAAGAAATGAAGGTTATATTTGAACAGAGCACACCAAAATACACTAGAAAAATGTATTTTTTTATTTCAACTTCACGCCATGTCATTTGCGACATAATTACCACATGGAAGAAATAACCTCACTTTATTCTCATTACGCCTTTGGACAACAATGACATTTCTACATTTAGATTTCTTTACAGTTCGAATTCTTAGTTCAAGTGTAGACCTAGTTTGAGTCACGAATTCTTTTTAATGCCGGAAGGAGGGACCAAGAGCGAATACCGCAAAACTGTCTCCTCCTCTCCGCAATAGAAAAAGAAGAGCCAAAATCAAGGTCCAAAGTTTTTGAGATGACTGGACACACTGCGTTTGAAAGACTGGAGGTCATAGACAGGAGTAAAGATGGACTGAGCGGGGTTATTCCAGGGTTGACTAGTTGAATAGATGAAAGATTAAGAATACTGATTAATCCTTGGGTTAGAAAGTTGAACAGAAAAGGAATGAGAATGTGCCGAAAGTCTGGTACTGCAAGTTCTCCTTAGAATGAGAATTCATGCAGTTAGAGAGTTCAGAAGTAGTGTCCGTTGTTCGAAATTCCCGGGTATTGAATGTTTCGCAAAGACCGCACTCGTGGGGAGGGGGGTGGGGTACTAATATACGTCAGAGACACGTTGAGTCCGGTTGACTGCCAGTTCCGGTCGGAACGGGAGCTGCTTGGCGTCGATCTGAACGTGGGAGGGACGAACTATAGTTAATCTTGGTGTACAGACCTCCGCATCTCCTCCTCGAGGGGGATACAGCCCTGTACACCGAACTCAGTAGCCTGCTAGGGGATAGGGTGTGTGTAGTTTTAGGAGACTTCAACTGTCGCGGCATAAAGTGGGAAAACAGGACTGCCGATGCTGAAGGGAGGAGGCTAGTTGACTTTGCTGATGAAACTTCCTCACTCAGTGGGTCAACGAGCCTACACGAGGCGAAAGCGTTCTAGACTTAGTATTCACGACCGAAGACAACCTCGTCACTGGCCTCACCGTTGACGAATCATTGGGAGGGAGTGATCACGGTCTTATTAGGTTCCGTGTGTGCGTCCCTCGGGTGAAGCGTAGTAACTCGAGAGGCAGTAAGCTCGATCTCCGGCGGGCGAACTTTGTTAGCCTCAGGGATAGCGTAGGAGAGATGGGGTTAAAGGTTGGCGGCGAAGTTGAGGGAGTGTGGAGTGCATTCCGGGACGAGTTTATGGTGCTGCAGTCTGCTGCCATACCCTCAAAACCGGTCACCCCTGCTTCAACGCAGCCTAAGTGGTTCAATCGTGACATCGCTTCGGCTATCCGAAATAGGAAAGTAGCGTATAAGAGGGCGAAGGCCAATCGTTCCCACGAGAACACTGAAGCGTATGTCCGCCTGTGTAGGGAAGTGAAGGCGAAGGTTAGGCTAGCGAAACGTAACGAAGAACTACGGGTGGCAGGCCTCTGCAAGGGGAACCCTAAGGAATTCTTCAGTTATGTTAATAGTAGAAAGCCCATTAGAAGCATGATAAAGGACGGAAGCGGCGTTCTGCGGACCTCCGACGCGGACATCGCTAATGTGCTTAATGAGTACTTTGCGGGAGTGTTCACCAGGGAGGATACCCGCGTCATCCCCGAGCCAGGCGTGAGGCATGAAGGTGCTGGCCTGGATAGTGTTAGATGTACCGCGACAGTCGTTGCCGATAGAATAGACAAACAGCGCGTTTAAGGCTCCTGGGCCAGACCAGTTTCTCCCCAGAGTGTTGCGAGAAGTGCGCGACCAGGTGGCTCCCCACCTGGCTACAGTCTTCAACAAATCGTTGGAGATGGGCCAAGTGCCTGGTGACTGGAGGGAAGCCAACGTGACCCCTATCTTTAAGAAAGGGGATCACGAAAGTCCAGGGAACTATCGTCCCATTAGTCTCACTTCAGTTGTAGGTAAATTATTAGA
Source organism: Bathynomus jamesi (assembly GCA_023014485.1). Lineage (NCBI taxonomy): Eukaryota > Metazoa > Arthropoda > Malacostraca > Isopoda > Cirolanidae > Bathynomus > Bathynomus jamesi. Next base: position 1,000,112 of record JAJOZX010000150.1, read on the forward strand.
AGGGATAATAGCTGATAGGATCGTTGACCATTTGGATTCCTACAAGCTGCTTGTGGACTCCCAACATGGGTTTAGACGGCATAGGTCGTGTCTCACCAACTTGCTCGAGTTTTTCCACGTCATGTTGAGTGAGTATGATAAGAGTAGGGCGATTGATATACTTTATCTCGACTTTCAGAAAGCCTTTGATAAGGTACCTCACCGCCGGCTAATGGCGAAAGTGCGCGCGCTGGGTATCGGTGGGGAAATAGGTAGGTGGATTGAAAACTGGCTGAGGAATAGGCGGCAGAGGGTGGTAATTAAAGGGGCTAGTTCGGGTTGGGCCTCGGTCACTAGTGGGGTTCCTCAGGGTTCCGTTTTGGGGCCACTGTTGTTTACCATTTACATAAATGATATCGACGGTGGCATCGTCAGTCGGATCGCCAAATTCGCTGATGACACCAAGCTTGGGGCCAATGTTGGGACGCCCGAAGCGATCGAGGAACTGCGTGCGGACCTAGGTAGGATCGGAGAGTGGTCCGAAAAATGGCAAATGCCGTTTAACTTGGGTAAATGCAAAGTGATGCACATTGGCTACGCCAATCCCAAGTCGGACTACTCGATGTTGGGTAGTAATATCGAGGTGACTGATTTAGAAAAGGACTTGGGTGTGCTAATTAGCAGCGACCTTAAGTTTACGAAACAGTGTGTAGAGGTGGAAAAGAAAGCCCAGAAACTATTGGGTTATATCAGGAGGCAATTTCAGTTTCGGAACAAGGAGATTGTGCTCTCACTGTACAATTCCCTTGTTCGGCCGCACCTGGAGTATGCTGTGCAGTTCTGGTCGCCCACCCTCAGGAAAGATATTGAGAGGCTGGAGCGAGTGCAGGCGAGGGCCACAAAGTTAATCCCTTCCGTTTGGCATATGGGCTACAATCGACGGTTACGTGCCCTGAACTTGTTTTTGCTGGAAACTCGGAGGCTGCGCGGTCAACTGATCGAGGTTTTCAAGCTCTTACGCGGGTTCAACGATGTCGATTTTAGAAGTATGTTTAGTTTAAATGATAACCCAACTCGCAACAATGGTTGGAAGTTGGATTTGAAACGGTTTAGAACTAGTGTGTGTGGGAATTACTTTACGTATAAGATCTGTGACACATGGAACAGGTTACCTTCGGAAGTTGTGAACAGTTCCTCTGTGGATCAGTTCAAGAAAAGGTTAGACCAAATCTTGCACACTATTTGTGTGTACAAAATTTTCCGTGGCACCCGTTGTCATTGGTACCTCCTCGGTATGGGCCGCAAGGCCTTTTGAGGTACTTCTTTTCCTTGTAACTCCTTGTACTCTCTCTCTCTCTCTCTCTCTCTCTCTCTCTCTCTCTCTCTCTCTCTCTCTCTCTCTCTCTCTCTCTCTCTCAGCTGCAGTTCACAAAACTTGAAACGAGCGCCAACTGCTAAATTCCACTGTAAAAATGCAAACGCCAATACTGTACATGTAAGCCCAGAAAATCATTTCATTTTCTCACTTCGTTTATTTTTAGTTTTTATCAAGAATTTCGAATGAAGTTTGACCCTGATATATACGAGAACATATTTCGATAAAATATTTGAATAACCAAAACAGATAGCATATATATACTGTTAAAAACATGTGCCGAACTGAGAGCGAGCTGTGAAAAGTCATAATAAACATCACAAGAATTTTTTAGAATAGATTCTGCAGTTTCAATTCTTTCAATTAATAAACAATTCGGTGATCTGTTTATCTCGGGACTGAAAGAGTGAACTCATTTCCGTTACAGAATATATTTTCTATATATATATATATATATATATATATATATATATAAACAACGTATTTAGAAAGAAATCATTCTAATATGTAATTTCGTAGCCCATTTCGCACGTCGGGTAAATCAGGGTGAAATTACATATATAGCATGGATTACTATAGACAATCTTTATTAAACGATAAATACATAGCGAATTATTGTTTAGTTACATTTATTTTACGTAGCCAATAAATTTTCAATTTTCTTTGTTACATAAAAAAAAAACTCAAAGTTAATGGGTAACTATTTTAAAATTTTAAGTTATATTGTGACGCAATATTTCGTCCATTTAACCAGGCGTTTTTCAAGCTTTCTGTCCCTCATGGTGACTCTTCCTCACCCTTCTCTAGCAAAGTACTAGGAGGACATTTTTAGTACAGTACTGTAGTTTATTCTCAATATTTTTTCTCAAATTTGAAGGTTCTCGTTAACGCAACCAGTCATGGTATTTATGAGTCACCTTCGTATGAGATTTTTTTCTTCTTTTACTTGTTGTGAGGTCGCCTTTACCTCACAAACATATGCAAGCCAATTGAAACAATACTTTCGACTCAACACAGAATGCGTATCCCTTTAAAACTGAGTGCAGAAATAATCTCCTTATCCTACAGTTTATCTTAAAAAGCTTTCGCGAATTTTTTATATATTAATGTACTTATTTACTTCTAGTAGTAATGCTGATAAAAATCCATTTCATTTTCATTTCTTTTCTTTCATCATTTTCACGGTCATCCACTATAAGATCGATAATGACACAATTTTATCTTTTTTCCCTTCTTCAAGAGGCCTTTTCAGATGCCCCTTATCCTTATGAGCGACCAAACGAAGCCTCTGGCTTAATCTCGACTTCTTCTAAGAACACCCCTGTTCGTATTTGACCTATTTTTATTTCACTCTTAAAAAAATGAATTTTGAATTTTTAAAATGACTAAACTCGAAATACAAAAATATTAAAATTTCTTTCTCACTTTCTGCCTTAAGAGTTTTTAACTTTTTTGGAGGGGGGGTGGAGGGGGTTGTACTTTTACGTTCTTCAGTTTTCAATCTCTGTATTTACACCAAACATATTTGTAAGAATCTATCCCCATTATAAGAAAGACCTCAGATAATAATCATCTCATCCCCTGAAAATGTATCTCCAATTAGCTCATACCCCAAATCCCCATTGTAAATTCTGTTATTGAAATTCTTTTAAGGGAAGAAATTGAGAAGATAATTACTTAAAAGGAATTAATTATAAACTTTGGTATTTCTACTGCAATCGTTATTTTAGTTCTAAATACATAGGCTTTATCCAGAAGAAAAAGGGTCATTTTTTTTTGTTTCCACTTATACGAATAGAAATGAGTTTATGCGCACAAACACAAAGACCGATGCTCACCTTTACCATAACGGAAACTTCACGTGGCAGAAGTCAGAGACGTCATGAATGTATCTTCACTGTCACCATTTTTCTATCTTAGTCTTGATGAGGTCGACTCAGGACCTGGCCCCCCCTCTGCAATTCACGCGTACATGCTGGAAATAGCCGTAATGGAAACGTGAGGAGTAGCATATTACATCGATGGGATGAGTAAAGATAAATTCTAGTGAAACTATGAGAGCAGAAAATAATTCATGCGATGACTTCCCGCTCAGTGTCACCCAGGGCCCGGGAGAGGGGAGGGCATGAGGTGTCAAAGCACTAGGGCTCGGGCCTCAGAGGAGTGCCGGGCTGGAAAATAAAGAGGAAGGCGATCGGGGATAAAGGAGCCCGGAGTCAAAAGTAGCACTAGGGCCCGTGATTCTTCCCGGGCCTTGAATGTACCCTTCCCATTCGTGACAAATTCGCAAAATCAAAACAGTTAATATTTTTAACTTAACCTTATTTATCTAACCTAACCTAAACTAACCTAATCTATCCTGGACCAAAGTGGGAAAGACATAGATGAGAATGAAAATGGTATGAAGTAAAAATGGATCGACTTGAGAATTGCCTCCTTTCAGATTCTCACTCACCAATTTCTCATGGGCGAAGAATGAAATGGAATCGCATTGAGTGGAAAGATTCCATATAATATAAACCTAATCTAATAAGCAAACAATCCATCTGCTATAAAACGTAATCCATAAAAAATTTGTCTAATCTATCAAAGTGAATTAATGTCTAAAAGCAAATGACAACACAACACGTAAAGATGAAGATATTGTACGTAATCTCTAATTTTTTGCAGTTATAAATTTTACATTTTTAATTAAAAAAATTTTCCTCACGAGATCCTTCGTACAGCATATTGCTCAAGCACCCAATAAGAGAGTCGCCAGTAAATCAAGCATCTTGCTGTCGCTGACTCGTAAGATTTGCTGCTCCACAATTTATTACACACTGCTTGCTGTACATCAAAATGCTGTTAACACGAGTTCGTGTCTTGTCATTAATATAATTTTATTAAAAAACTGAAAAAAATATAGTTTTAGGAAAATAAATCACTGTGTAATATAAGTCACAAAAATACATTTAACAAACCATGTCAGCGATCTTTGAGTGATGATCGTAATTCAGGTTTAAGTCTTACAAATGGCGCTTTTCCATTAATTGCATTTTGACACAGTGACAATGAACATTTCAACATAGATTCCTTACATACTTGAAAGAGTACACGAAAACAAATCTACAGGGTGGACATAAATTATGGAAACAGGATCGTATTAAGGATTTATTAAGACGATGTACAACGGAGAAAAAGAATTATCGTAATATATCCTGTTTCCAAACTTTACGGCCACCCCGTAGATTTGTTTGTTCTCATTGTTACAGGAACTATATTGGTCTAGTTTCAGCTTCATGTATATTATATCAACCCTTTGTACAGTAGATGCAAAGGATGAGCTCTGCTGGGACTACATTAAGTTCATATACATTTCTTGACATAAACGATTTAAAGCGCCTTTGATTATGCAAGTTAAATGTCTAGAATTAAGGATAAATACCAACACACACACACACACACACACACACACACTTCAGTTTCTGTTTTAATACGATAATGAAATACTGCTTTAAATTACCTAGCTATTCTGACCTTGGTCCGTCCTTTCAACAGTAATGCCAAGATTAAAATGAACAAGTAAAATCCATGTGTGAATAAATAACATAAAATCTAAAATATTTTGCTTCAGAAGATATGAGCTGTACAGACAGTAAATGCATAAAGTAAAAATTATTACACGTTCATGTTTTCATTGGGTCTTGGTTTAGGCTCGTTGCCATGACACTAAACCGTTAGCGGGTTTCTAGTGGGTTTCTAGCGGGATTTTGCATCATCATTGTGCCGCATAATCTTCATTAAAACCATAAATTAAGCGATGAATCACTAGTGTGCTAAAGCTTTTAATTTTACACAAGTGGTTCATGGAAGTTTCGCTTTGATTTAATGTTCCCTTTCAGCTAAATTCGACTGGTTCCAAGTTCAAACAACATGGAGAGGACAATGGTACATTAGACAACTCGAACATTTTCCGAGTTCAACAAGCAAATTTGATAAATAGCGTTCGTGGCCATAAAGTGATTGTGTTCCACGACAGGGTGCCACGAAATTTTATGAAAATAGCGAAAACAAATAATTGAAAATTCAAAAGTTACTGAACTTTGGGAAATTTCAAATGAAGAAAAACATTTGTCATTCATTTATTACGTCCTAAAAGAAACTTTAGGTTCAGCTTGAAGTTTCGGGGGGTTGAGGGGGGGGGAGACGATGTCGAACAATGGGAGGCAAAAATCCTTCGAGGTACCGCGAAAGGAGAAAATATGGCACTGGGGTGCCTTGAGCCAGAAGATTGGGAACTACTGCTGTGATGGGTGATGGTTGTTGTTGTTCTATATTTATGGTTTTAATGACTAATCTTAAATATATTTCTATTCCAAGGATCATATCTGAGTAAAATTTACGACAGAAACCGAATTCAGTATAATGGATTGTTGGCTATGACTCAGTACTGCGTAATAATCAACCAACCAGATTTTCTCTTGACCAAATAAGCATTTATTCGATTTGCCGAAAGGTGGATAAAAGCGAAAGAGTAAATTGAAAATATAAAATTTTTACAGCCATTTAATTTTAAATTTGGAGTAAAACTTCATCCACCCTTCACAAAAATGGAGCGAGTTATAACTCAGTTATACCGAGCGATAACACAAGGTAGGCAATGACAATCAAATCATTGCTTGACGGGAGATCCATACAGCTGATTTTTTTGTTTAATTGAGAGCAGCTCTTTTGGGCAGAGGTGCACACGTTAACCGAGTTGTCAATCTCCCGTGGTATCAAATGGGCATTGGGAACGGCTGGAGCGGAGATAAAAAGGGGCCTAAAATCTAAAAGACTGAAAATGTTTTCACTTTGAAAACCGTTTTATAAAAGACATTTTAAATATTTCAGTATTTTTGTGTGTGTGTGTGTGTGTGTGGGGGGGGGGGGGAGTCAGTCATGTAAGGTGAATTTACTTACACAGTTCTAAGCTACATCCAAGTACTTTACTTACATGAATTCATAAACGTACACGCGTACGTACGTTTAATGTGATGTGCACGCACACAGACAGTTATGATAGTTCGTCTGTTTGCTAAACGTGAGATAATTTCAGTTTTCATTTGGTTATTCATTCTTTCCAGACATATATATATATATATATATATATATATATATATAATATATATATATAGTTCAGAACAAATACTAGGTATAGTGAAGTCTGAAACCAACCTATATTACTGAAGCATGTTCCAAAGAGAAAACGTAGCAAGCTCGAGAGAAAAATCAGGACACTATTTAGACAACGGAAGCAAACTGTAAAACATCACAGATGCAAAACTGATGCAAGGAGACTCAAACTAGAGAGGAAACTAGGCGAAGTAGAAATGGGACCTAAAGCAAACATACATACATAAGACAAACGAGGAGGAAAACAAGGTAGCAGAAAACAAAAAATAACCCAAAATACTTCTACACTTTTGCAAAAAGAAAAATGCAGTGCAAAGAGAGTATTAGTCCGTTGATAGACGGGGAGGCCAAACACACAAAAGGCCCCCAAAAATGAGCCAACTGCTTAAGGAACAATTTAACTATGTGTTTAGAGATGGAAGTGGAAAACCCAGACGAATTTTTTTACATTGATACAAATCAGCCAAGGACAAATTCTGGCACAAACCTATTAATGGACTTAGAGTTCTTGGAAGGAGGTGTAATTAAGGCTCTATCACAGATGCAAGACAATTCGGCACCAGGGCCAGACACATGGAGTGCCACATTTCTGAAGAAATGTAAAGAGAGTATGGCCAAACCGCTATACTTACTATGGAGGAAATTACTCGACACAGGACAAATTCCACTGTCATTAAAGAACGCGAACATTGCCCCTTTATTCAAAGGTGGTAACAGAGCAATGCCCAAGAATTACACTGCCCAACACCAATTTTGTGGATTTAATTCTAACACCTGTTTTTAGGTAACTTTGGTGTGCTGATTTCAAAAATCACCTTAGTTTTTGCCTATCACGTCAGGTTTTCGAGCGATCAAATACGGATATTTTGGAGATATCGCATTTTGGCAGGGTTATGCCCAATTTTTTTTCTTTTTAAAAAATAAGTTTTTACATACTCAGAATCAGCATGGAAAAGTAAACAATTGTGCAGGGAGTGAACTTTAATATACAATGGTAATATTGACACAAAGTGATTAAAAGTGTTTAAATAAGCAAAATGATCCATGATCATGACGTCACGCTCACACCTGGGGAAATCACAGATACCCAGATTTTAATATGTTGTACATGACCTTTAGATTTAATGCACAGATATGCGTATTCCACAGATAAAATTTTAACAGCAAAACAGCTGTTAACAGGTCTCAAAATCATCAATTTTGATAAGCGCCCTTCATGGATCACCCAAAATAGGCATATTGCATTGCACGAAAACCTGATGTGATGGACAAAAATCTAAGGTGATTTTTTAAGTCAGCACATCAATATTATCCAGAAACAGGTCTTAGAATTAAATCAGCAGCAAATTTTTTTTTTTTGTTGGGCAGTTATCGGCCGGTAGCTCTCACCTCACACCTTATAAAGTGCTTTGAACGTATAATTAGAAGTGAAACTACCTACTACCTCCAAGAAAAGAACTTATACAACCCAAATCAACATGGTTTCAGGGCTGGAAGATCATGCCTATCACAGCTATTAGACCACCAGGAGAACATATTGGAAACACTGTGTCGAGGACAAAACATAGATGTAATATATACTGACTTTACTAAAGCCTTCGATAAATGTGACCATGGAATTATAGCACAAACTTAAGAATACAGGAATTACTGGAAAGCTGGGAAGATGGATATTTAATTTCTTGACGCAAAGAACACAGAGTGGTGGTAAATGGAGTTAAATCGGAAGTCTCGGAAGTAGAGAGCTCTGTCCTACAAGGGACAGTAATAGGTCCCTTGCTGTTCATAATAATGATTGCAGATATTGATGCAGATATCAATGACAGTATTGTATCATGTTTCGCAGATGACACAAAGATAAGTAAGGAAATATTGAACGAAGGTGACATAGAAACATTACAAAACGACATTGAAGCATTATTCCAGTGGGCAGAAGACAATATGAAGTTCAACGAAGAAAAATTCCAACTTCTAAGATATGGTAATAACAAGGAGTTACAGAAAAAAGGGTAGAAAACTTTGCAAGCCAAACAAATAACACCAAATCCACAAGTCAGGGATCTTGGAGTAATAATGTCGTCGGATGCAGAATTCAGAGAGCACTATAACATCAAAATTACGACGCTAGAAAAATAATGGGAATCATCTAGAGGAGCTTCAGCAGCAGAAAAGCAAACATCATATTCAAATTATGGAAGAGTCTAGTCCTACCAATAATTGAGTATTGCTCAGTACTCACAAGCCCATACAGAAAACGAGACATTGCGAACATTGAAGCTATACAAAGTACATTTACGTCTAAGATAAAGGAAACGGAAGGTGAAGACTACTGGTCTCGACTACAATCCCTGAAACTCTACTCTCTCGAAAGAAGGCGCGAGCGGTACACAATAATATACATATGGAAAATACTTGAGGGCTCTGTCCCTAACCTCAGAAATGAAATAGAAAAACTGGAATGAGAGAAGAGGCAGATTTTGTATGGCCCCAGCTGCGGTGGGACAAGGGGCCATGAAAACGAAGATGGAAAATACCCTCAGAATATGAGGCCCAAAGCTTTTCAATGTCCCACCAAAAGAAGTGAGGAATCTCCAGCACACCGACCTGAATAACTTCAAGAACCAGCTGGACAGATTCCTGTGCAAAGCTCTTGACCAGCCATGCGTGGCTAGCTACGAGGGTAGGAGGAGATCAGAGAGCAATTCCTTCCTTTATCAAATCCCGCAAATGAGGCGGGATGCTGCAGAGGGGTTGACCGTAAGTCGATCCTGAACCGTCGTTCGAACTCACCTAAAGTAAGTAAGATGTGTGTATATATATATATATATATATATATATATATATATACAGGTGAGAAATGTTAGTGAGGTAAAAATTAATAGTTATCGGTAATTTTAATTTAGTGTTACCTGGAATTCAAAATAAGGCAGGCTTTGATAAACAGAAGATTTGAAATTGCAATTATTCCGAGTTCTTGGTCCACTTTGTGTAGAGCAGGCCTGAGGTGATATGACTGTACTCGTGATTAGAACGCAACTGTGTAATTAGAACACAATTGCCTCGGGGAAAAAAACAAACTTGGTGTGCTTCTTGCTCCTGATGAATCATGAACTCTGACTTTTCTAGCCATGCAGAAGTATCTGCAATACAAGCCAGCGTCCGTATCTTAGTGGGTAACACAGTTTCCCTATAAACGAAATGAAAACACTGAGGTCGGGGGCTCGACTCCCGATGATGCTGGTAATTATTTATCTGTAATACAAACTAACGACACAAGCATGGAAATGATTAATGATGGAATCCTTCATTGCAAAATGATAACGTAAGGCATTCTTACTTCCCCTAATGATGAACCATCTATGAACTCTCTTTATATACTTGGCAATAATGCCGCGAGCTGCTCGTACCTTAAATGAATGTATAGGTGAAGTGGTGGATCGTAAAGCAATTGAGCATTTGCTTTCTGTCAAAAGACTTAATTTATAAACTATATATATACTAGAGGTGGACCGAATATTCGCATTTGCGAATATTCGCATCATTTTGAACATTCGCATTCGCATTCGCATTTAGATGTGCGAATATGCGAATGCGAATATTTCGTGCTATAAGTAATGCATTAGTTTTTTTTCATTATAATTGTCGCAGAAACGGTTGGTGCGAAAATGAAACTGTTGGATGCTGCCACGTCTGTTTCCCGCAGTGTGTCGCTGTGTGCGTATGAGCGACGTTTTTTTCCTGACTAGCGGCAGATGCAGCTGTAGCTGTCTGAGAGGGGTCGGTGTGCGGGAGCCTGGCGAGTCAGTTACCCACGAGCCTTGGCTGAGTGAGGGTGCGTGCAAGTGTCCGTCTATAACCCTGTGTTGCCTTCAATTGCCCCCAATTCATTGTGTCAGGTGCTTTGTGATGGCGTCCTCCAGTGCCGTTTGGGACTATTTTGAGTTAGTATCAAATGATATTGCTAAGTGTAAGCTTTGTAAAGCCAATTATTCGCGAAAAGGAAGAACGACGTCTGGATTGCGTAATCATCTTAACAGCAAACACCCTGCAGAGTATAAGAATATGAGTAAGACCGAAGAAGAAGCGAAAGAAAGTAGCAAGAAGAGGAAGGCATCTCCAACACCAGCTGCGAGGATGAAGCAAGCTACTCTTGAAATGTGTCTTGAAAAGACAAAATTGTGGGATGTGAACAACGCAAAAACAAAGAGCATGGACAGTAAGATTGCAGAAATGTTAGTAATGGATGATCTTCCATTTTCTCACGTGGAAGATATTGGCTTTGTGCGGCTCATGAAAGAAGCGGCGCCATGTTATCCACTGCGCCAAAGAAAGTATTACAGAGATAAAATTTGTGAGACAATGTATGATTCTGTCAGAAGTACAATTGGAGACAATATCAGCTCCCTCAAACAATCATCGAAACTGTCCTTCACCACCGATGAATGGTCCGATACACAATCAGGTGTTTCGTTGCTGTCACTGACCAGTCACGCTGTGGACAAAGAATTCAAACGTCAGAGTTTTGTGCTCTGCGCTGAACCCCTCTCTGAACGTCACACAGGGGAATATCTCAGCCAAGTGTTTGACAATTTGTTGGAGAAGTGGAGTCTGTGCGCGGATGATGTTCACTGCGTCATGAGGGATGCAGGTGCTAATATGAAAAAAGCGTTGTTTCTTTCAGGTGTTAACAACACCAACTGTGCCAGTCACCAATTGCACCTTGTTGTCAAAAATTCTCTGTCATCTCAGAAAGCAGTCGTTGAAGTCATCTCAAAATGTAGGTCAATTGCGACACATTTCAATCATTCAACCATGGCCCAAGAAGAGTTTAGAAATTCAGGCTAGAATAAATGCTCCACTGCTTTCTGTGATTCATGACGTTCCTACTCGTTGGAATAGTACTCTGCAAATGATGATCAGAATGAAAGCTATCAATGAACCTCTCTGCTTGTATGCCACTGCAACCGGTAAGATCAAACCTTTAACACTTCAAGACAATTCAACTCTGGACAAATGCATTACTCTACTCCAACCATTCGAAGATATCACAAGAAATATCAGCAGCAACTCATCATCAATAGCGGACGTCATTCCTCTCGTGACCACTCTGAAGAAAGTATTGATGTCCAGTTTGTCCACAGCTGAAGAAAGTCATGGGATCAAAGCGATGCGAGAAACAATGTTATCAGAAATAACAAAAAGGTTCGATTCAGCAGAAAACAACGACTTGTACTACATTGCTACATTTTTAGATCCTAGATACAAAGTAAAATTTTTCAGCTCTTCTTTTGTTACGGACAGGGTTAAAGTAGAGGTTGGATTAAAATGTGAAGCACTTAGTAAGGAAAAGACAGATTCTCAATCTCCAGGCCTTCGTGATGAAAAACCGCGCGATAAAAAACCGTCCACGTCTGTCGCCGAAGCTATGAAAGAAATCCTTTCCTCGAGCAGTGACGATGAGTCTGGAGAAAGGATTTCAGAACGATCTTCAAAGAATCTAGACAAGTATCTCAAGGAAAAACGACTGCCAACTGACGAAAATCCTCTGGAATGGTGGAGAGTGCATGCCGAACAATTTTCAGAGTTGTCGCAATTAGCAAGGTGTTTTCTTGCTTGTCCACCATCCAGTGTTGCGAGTGAACGCCTTTTCAGTGGTGCCGGTCTAGTGTACGATACAAAACGCTCCAAACTATCAGCGGAGAGAGCGGAAAAACTACTATTCCTAAAATATAATCTACCAATAGTAGAATTCAAGTACGAAAGAGTCAACCAGTGAGTGCCTAAACTATTTCTTTATCAATACCATTATCGGAAGATTGGGAATACTCTTCACAATGAATGAAATGTCTTATTTCTCTTGCCGACTAAACGATGCTCCGTGGCATTTATAAAGAAATAGTCATCCTCTTTCAAGGGTGGAGGTTGGGGAAAGAGGTTGGTGGGATACATTATAAGAGTGGGTCCTCGTCCCGTATCCCGGTAACATAGAAAATTCAATGGAATTTATTCCTATTTAATTTTCTATGGCGAAACTCTTACAAGTTAACATTTAAAATTTTAAATACCTCAATTCTAATGATGAAAAACGAATATATTAATTCTAATAGTAATTTTAGTAAATATTCGCATTCGCATTCGCGAATATTAAAATAAAATATTCGCATTCGCGAATATCACAAATTGACATTCGTTCCACCTCTAATATATATCGTATTTGTCGGCTTATAAGACGCACTTCTTTTCCTTATAAATACCTTAAAAAATCGCCCTGCGTCTTAGAAGCCGAAAGTGGCAATACAGCACATCAATAGCACAAGTGTGTGAATGGGTGCTGAAGTCATGGCATGATGTTAGGACTGAAATTGTGGTAAAGTCCTTTAAAAAATGTAGTATAAGTAATGCAATGGATGGCACTGAAGATCATTTATTGTATGAGAGTGACAGTGATACAAGTGAAGATGATGATGATGATCTACAGATCTACAGAAGCTAAGGCTAACAAAGACCCTAAGATCCACTCTAAGGTTAGCCCGAGAGAAAGGAAAGAGTAGGGGGTTAAGAGAAGAGAATAAGGGGTTAAGTAAGTAGCAACACCTATCACTCATGGGTTAACATTCATTCAGAAAAAGAGGAAAAAAGTCTCACCATCATCATCCGCCGGCCACTGCCGACAAGTCAGAAAAATAGTCGGAGAAAATAGGAGAGGGGTGAAAGATGAAAATAAGTAAAATAAGAACGCTTACAAACCATGCAAACACAGTCTTAACTCACTGTCATACCATGCAAACTACAAACATGCAAGTAAAGAGTTACAGACATGCAAAGTAAGGAGATAAGAAAAAAAAAAAAAAAGTAGGTACAGTTAAACAAAAAGTGGGTTAGTTTACTCTACGAGCAACATCTACGTTCGTGTTAGTCTAATTTTTTTTTTTTTTTATAATTTTATTGCTGGCATCACACGCTGGCATGTCACAAGCTGGCATTCATCGTCAACAGACTCATCCTCGAGCACCACCACCAGAGCTCCTGTTGTTAACTTTCTTTTTTAATTTTAAACAACGTTAATATTTTTAAAATGTCTGTCAAGACGGTTCTTAAACATATTAACGCTGGTAGAATGAACGACTGACGCGGGAAGATTATTCCATTTATCAATTACTTTAAACGTAAAGAAGTTTTTAGCGATATTAGTAATGAAACGTCTGCCACGCAACTTGAATCCGTTATTGCGAGTATTACTATTATCGAAAGTGAACAGTTTGTCAAAATTTACGTTATCGATGTTATTAACGATTTTGAAAACTTCGATAAGCTCCCCCCTTAATCTCCTAGTTTCGAGGGAATACAGGTCTAACACTTTAATCCTATCTGAAGTTGATTAATAACAAATAATAAGAGTAATAATCATATTATCTTTCTTTATTGGCTTTTGGGTTTTCTTTTTATTGAATTTTACATATCGATTGTATTAACAATAAAGTGCATCAAAAACTTTTTTCGTCAATTTACCTTTCCAAAATTAAGGTGCGTCTTTCACGGCGCAGCGTCTTGTAAGCCGTCAAATACGATATATATATATATATATATATATTATATATATATATATATATATATATATATATATATATATATATATATATATATATGGGATGAATTTCACAATTAAACACGTGAATTATATATGTGTGTGTGTGTGTGTTCCAAACACAAAAATTTAATTCGTGTATGCAGTAATGTCAGTATTGTGTAACACTGTCCAGACTTCATATTTGAACTTGGAATTGCAATAAATAATTCATGGTTTGAGCCATGGCAAGTTTGGTAACTGACCTTCGAATTAACTATTCTTCGAGTGTCGTTCTCGCATACATTTTAGGGACGTTCGCAGAAGGAATTTATTTAAGTTTAAACTGGTCACCATTAATTCAAAACTTGTTTCTCGTCATATGACTTTGCGCAAATTCACATAATGACGCCATTTTAAAGTTTTATTATTTTCGCTCTAAAGTATATATATATATATATATATATATATATATATATATATATATATATATATATATATAAAATTATATATATATACATATATATATATATGTGTGTGTGTGTGTGTGTGTGTGTGTGTGTGTACCATAAATGGGAGTAGAATATGGATACAGCAATTTTTTGAAAAACAATCGTTTAAAACTTTCTTTTTAAGATTTAATCTATAATGTGTGTTCAAGAATTGATTAACACACACACACACACATATATATATATATATATACGTGTGTGTGTGTGTGTGTGTGTGTGTGTGTATACAAGAAAATAAGAAAATTAATACGGGACTATGGATGTGGATGTTCGCTTGACTAAACTAACACGGAGCATTGTTACTTTCAGTGGTACGGAGGCCTCGTCAGTACTTTGACCCCCTATTTGTTTGTCATTGCTTCTGCGAACTGCTCGTACCCTGAAATAGCCGTATGATGTAAAATGATGCTGTGTGATATGACTGTAGGTCTAAGGTGGAGTGACAAGCTTGACCTTCACCAGAATGAACAATTCGGGCAGAAATAAACCAAGCTTAACCAAGGTTATATATATATATATATATATATATATACAGGATGGGTAAAAAAAGTGACCCCTTAGAGGTAAACTGTCATATTAAAAAAAGTAAGGCGACTAGAGCTCCCAAACTTCGTAGATGCTTACCTTAGCATGTTGTTCGTCTTAATTGAGAAGTTGCTTGATGTGTCCCCCTTCCTGCTCAACGCAGGCCTCCAAACGTGGACGCTACTGATCAGTTCACCTGTTTACATATCGTTGAGACACCTTCTCCCAGCCGAGCAGAATTCTTTCGAGTAGTTCATCTATGTCTCTTATATCGGTACCAGTAAACCAACAGAATGGTCGCTCGTATAGGAATGTCCATAAAAAACGAGATCTACCTTCAAAAAAACTTAGTTAAAGAAATCTCGAAATTCTCTCCAAGCATTATGATAGGTGCTTGTGTGTCAAAATTAGGGAAAAGCAGGATTGTATTTATCGAAAGAAAGGCAAAAATTAACGCGGACTATTACTGTTCAAATGTTTTACCACTCTATCAATTGATATTCGACGAATTAGTGGTGAAAGATATATTTTCAACAAGATGGAGCCCCTGCTCACAGAGCACGCCAAACGGTCACATTCTTTGAGAACGAAACACCAGATTTTATCGAACCCAATATGTGGCCGGCTAGTAGCCCCGATCTTTCACCACTCTATTATGGTGTTTGGGAAGCTCTGAACTCCAAAGTTTACATCCCTGGTACCAATATAAGAGACATAGATGAACTACGCGAAAGAATTCTGCTCGGCTGGGAGAAGGTGTCTTAACGATATGTAAACAGGTGTATTGATCAGTGGCGTCCACGTTTAGAGGCCTGCGTTGAGCAGGAAGGGGGACACATCAAGCAACTTCTCAATTAAGACGAACAACATGCTAAGGTAAGCATCTATGAAGTTTGGGAGCTCTAGTCCTCTTACTTTTTTTAATATGACAGTTTACCTCTAAGGGGTCACTTTTTTTACCCATCCTGTATATATATATATATATATATATATATATATATATATATATATATATTTATTTATTTATTTATTTTAAGTTCGGGAAGAACCGATTCGCCTCTATTTAAAAGGGCATATCTCGGCGGAAAAACAAAGAAAAAGTGAGAAGAAAGACAGAGGAAAAAGAAAGGGTGGAGCGGACAGTCGAAGTGGAAAAAGACCAAGGATGACAAGGATTGCAGGGTCGAGCCCCCATCATCCTTGGGTGCTAGGGCCGGGAGGGCGCACGTGAAACCTCCAGGAAGAAGCACGTACAAACGAGCACGAGCTTAGAACCCCCTTGCGGGGATATTATATATATATATATATATATACACACACACACGGGTGTGTGTGTGTGTGTGTATATCCACCGTCATATTTTCAATTTTAGAACCGGAAAATACTTTGGTGAAGTAAGGTGACAAAAGTGAAAGATATAGTACATACTGAATGCCTAATTTCAAACTTCATTTTACTTCTTCGAATTCTGCATTATACAAAGATTAATTGTTTAAGCGTGGAAGAAATTAGCGCCAAAATCCGTGGAATGAGAAGAAACGATATGTAATTCAAACGTTTGGCGGTGAATAATCTGTAAATTCTGCTTCGACAAAGGAAGGTGATTTTGTCGAAGTTACTACAGTAATCATTGGTTCAGGTCAACTAACCGCGACCCCATCATTTTAACGCCTGGATTATTAATATTATTATTAACAGCATCATTCGGACATCGGAACTTTCAGACAGAGACAAATCAGAAATTCAAAGTATGGCTGCAATAGAGCTCAGATTAGAGAGGAATATGGACGTGTAGAAATTGAATGAAGTTCTAACACTGAAGTATACAGATTATGTAATATTACATTTGGAAAACATGAAGCTCCTCGGGCCTATCGAGGTCATTCGAGTCATAAATGATCTAAAACAGGCAACTTTATGCCTGCCACTGGCGGGTTTTAATTGCCTGCGGATAGTTTGATTATTAAAAATTATACAGTATTTACATCTTAATCATGTACCAAACTATTTTTAAAGCCGCAATTTGCCCAGTAAAGAGTATTTTAGTCGAAATTCGCCCGCCACATAATAAAGGCTCCCCACCCCTGATCTAAAGCTATGTTTTATAATCAGTTTATAAAATATCAATTTGAAGTCAGTCAATTTCGGGACGCTTGTCTGGCACGATAGTTTCTAATTGAGAGAAGCTAACAGTAAGAACCAAGATAAACTGATATAAAATGGACTGCCATCAGATGCGAGGATGTTGAAAGGTGCTGAGTGATGGATTTCGGAATA